>JADLZL010001697.1:0-344255 GCA_015844335.1 Chrysopogon serrulatus | reverse complement strand
AAGGCTTAACCATCCCATGCAACAACTCCAACTGGGGAATCCAACCAAGCATCCATCAACTTAAATCATACAATTGGATCCAAAATAAAGAGACCCATGTAGGCAGGGAAGTATTAGGGTGTAAACTCTGGTTAGATAGAACATTGCAAGATGTGCCCCCTCACTCTAACATGCAAGATTAAGCATTAGCTCTCAAATTACTGGAAACCAAGCAAACAACCAATCCAAATCAAGAAAGCTTGAGTGAGAACTGGAAAGTGATGTTTGATAAAAAAAACTGGAAAAGAGATGTGCAGCCAATAATCATAATACATTGGGTGCAAACTCTGGGCGGGAGCTTTGTCTTGGTTGTGATCATTTGAATCATCTAACTAGCCAGCAGAGCATCCAAACAACAGGTCAGTCCAAGTAACCAAGCTTTACGCTATCCAGAAGTTCCTGATTAGCAAAAGTGAAGGCAGCAGAATTCTCGGTGACAGGCACATATTATGATCAGGATCAGATTGAACATGCAAATTGTAAGTGTAAAAATCTACAGCCCATCTATGATTTCTGTCTATATTGGTTCAGGATAGGCTTAGAAACCTCAAATCCAAGGGTGAATCAAATGGCAGTGGACAGCAACTATGGGTTGGAAATTCTATCTCAGCTTGTGTGTCAAGCATCTGCACAAACTTGGATGAGTCACTGTTTGAAGGAAGGAACTGGGTAGGACTATTGATAGAAATGAAGAATTAGAAGCCTCCCCTCGTAATTTATTTATGTTGTTGCAGCACCAAAGGAACTATCCCATCCTGCCATCCTTATCCTTATAAAGTGGCTGGAAAAATAAAAAGGGACCGATCAAAACAGATGAAAAACTATTGCAGATCAAATAGACAAAAGTGAGTGAGGTCAAAATTTTTTTTTTTTTCCCAATTTGTTATCTCCAATTGAGGAAAATCCACCTCCAATGTCCTGCATATCCAAAGGACACGAACACATAATGCACCACCAAAGCTATATGCAGTACTGAATAAATCCAGGTTCCAGGGTCTCCAAACCTTGCTTCACTATTAGTATAGCAATATCAGGAGAGCCATAATGTTACCCAACCATTCAGATCTGAAATCACTGAAAACAAGTGAAGACGAAAACTAATATAACCAGAATGATCATCATGCTCTAGACTCTGACCTGCCCCCAGTTTCAAATATTAGTTTCTTTGCTACAGGGATTTCCAATTGCCAAACTCATCCTGCAACCACATTGTAAAAGCAAGCACAAAAAACATAGATAAAAGCAGACAAAGCATCCACAGATAGAAATCCCCAAACCATTGACAGCTGTGGACTACAATTACTTCAGCTAAATGATCTGCAGAACACAGAAATGCCAGCAGCACAAGAATTAAAGCTTCGGTCAAAGCATAGCATGATAAAGCAGAAACAAGTTTGATTAAATGGAAGCTATACTGATGTGATTCTTTCTACCCATCTCTGCTTTTTCTTGAATCTGCCAAGTCCCAAACATTCCCAGTACCTTCTACCACCGCAGGTTAAATCAAAGTATCAGAATTTTTAATTCAGACAGAAATATCATGACTCAATCATATACTAGCATTTTTGTAAATTTGACAAGGTTAGAAGTACTCCCAACACATATTCCACTTGACAAGTCTATGCAAAAAATATCAGGGACACCTGCAATCACGACTTCGATCATTTATCTACAAGGTAGAAGATACTGAACAAGCACAATTGAGGGTTTGAAGGTTGTAGGTTTGAATAGATGCGGAGACTGGTTCTTTTGTGCCCGTGCAAGTATCACCTAGAGATCTGCAATCAGCAGGACCACCCTCTATAACTATCTATTTGATATTGAGAACTAAAACAATTAAAACACTTAGCATGAGAACGTTTCGTGGAAAATCAAAATAACCTAATAATGTGGGGATAGGATGAAGCCTGATCAATTGCCGAACAGCTGAGTTTATCTCTGTTGTGATGCCTCCCAAAACTGCAGATTTGCTTGTCAGAAGCATCAAAGGTAGCCTAGGAAAGTAAATTTTCAGAAGGCATTGACGGGAGAGGATTCTTATTGAACAAACACAGGGAACCCTGAACAGTTCAGAACTTGTGCTCATGCAGAAGCAGGAATCAAACTCAGGCTCAAATTAAATAATCCAGTGCACAAGGAGAGAAAACCAACAGGCCGAAATATGAAACATGAAATTTTAAGAGACCAATAGAAGAGTGAGAGGTAAATATATCCAAATGTTGTTCTCCAGGATGCTTCAGTCAAATCTTCAATCTCCAAAAACTTCACCTCAGTTGCCTCTGCAGATCCAGCTAAACAGCATTTTTTCCCAGTCAAGGACAATCAAGCTTCAAATTAGTCCGGTGGCAATCTTCAGACCACCATGATCGACATCAAAAGTCATATAACAAATCGGGGTACAATAACATGTAGCAACCTCCACCCTTCAACTTATCTCATAACTAGCAAAGACCTTTCTAGGAGGGCAAACTCTGTAGTGATGTCTCCCAAATCTGCAGATATATACTTTTCAACGTGAAGCATCAAAGGGGGCCTACGAGGGGAGTCAATTTTCAAGAACAATGACAGGAGAGGATGGTTAGTGAACAAACACAGGGAACCTAAACAGTTCCGAACTTCTGGTGCACAAAGCTTGCAGGATCGTGAACTTTCGCCTCCAACCCATCCATCCATAATCGAGCTGCCAACTCGCCTCCAACCCACACCTAAGCATCCATATATATAATCTTGAGTTGCTGAGAAAAACCACCAACCCTACCACACATTATTATAAGAAACTAAGAATTGCAGGACACAAATTTATTTAGAGTATGATGAACCAAATAGAAGAGCAATAGATAGATATATCCAAACGCGATCTTCTCCTGATGTTATGAACTGGTCCAGCTCAAAGCCTTCGATCGACCTCCAAAAAAAACATCACCTCTGCTCCCTTCTGAAGATCCAGCCAACAACACCTCTCCAATAAAGGACAATCAAGTTTAATTAGTCCGGTGGCAATCTTCACGCCACCATGATGACATCAAAACAGCCATATAATGATTCAAAACGAGGAATCAACCGTAAGCAAACCTCCACCCTCTCCACCCTTCAACTAATCTCTCTCTCCACAACCAGCAAGGACCCATCCCTTCTGCATCTGAAGTAAAAGGAGGACAAACGCCCAAAAGGGCCACAACCACAAACGAGATCAGCCATTAAAAATACCGACCGAAGGTCTCGAATCCACCTTTTGTGCAGGTTATGATGGCATGATGCCAAATCCCTTGTGTGCAGGCTACGATGGCACTATTCTGATGCCAGAAACTGGCATCCACCGGAGACAATCGAGCCTGAAACCACCGAATCCATGTCCAGGTGACAAACCAATGAACCACCGGATCGGACAGAAGACTGACCTGCCTCCATCTCCTCGCCACACGACGCCATGACGAACTCCCAACACCCAATCGGATCCAATCTTGCAACCTACACGCTGAGAAAGCAAGGACGAAACAGGATCGACACGAAAAACCAGACGAATCGCAGGGATGAATGAATGAATGAATAAACCGCAAACCGAACCACCCCGCCAATCAAACTCGGCTCGCTCCCGGCGCCGCACGAAAGCGAAAGCGAAACGCCCCAGGGTGTATCTGCGAGAGCACGGAGGCGCAATAGCAGGCGAAACAAATCAACCGGAGAGGAAGAAACGATTCCGGCTCGAAATCGAGGAGGGAGAGAACAGAAACGAAGAAACGGAAAAACGCAAACGCGCCGAGGCGACGACGGACGGCGAGACGGGGCAACAACAAGGCGAGGCGCGCTGAACACCAGACGCGAAGAGAGAGGGAAAACCAGAGCGCGAGGGGAAGAAGTCGTCCGGTGGGTGCTTGGCTTATGGCGGGGAGAGGCGGTGGAGGGAAGGAGGGCAGGCCTCGGCTGGCGCCAGCCGGAGAGGAATCTTGCGGGCACGGCTTCTGCGCTGCGCGCTGGCGTGCGCGGGACGTTGGCCTTGGCCGCCCGGCAAAGCAAAGGCAGTTAAATGCGTCGCGCCTGCACGAACAACGAGCGGACGGCGGCAAAGCGGGCTGAATTGGTCATATCCGGGTTGAAGTTTTGAACTGGTCGGCCGCGGTCGGTCGGCCGCGGTCGGTTCCGGGTGGTTCGTGGTTGCGTCTTGGCAACGCGCGATATTTTTGCGGCGTTTCACGTGGTGGTGTGGGCGTGGCTGTGGCTGGTGGTGGCGCCGCGACCGCGAAATTTCTAGGCGGCTCGGGAGTTCCGTGGGTGGGTTACATGTGGACGTGACCTGCCGTTGATTGCCGACCGTTGGCCTAATCCTTTCTGCGTATGCTGTCCTGATTCAAGAGTCGGTTATCTTTTTTCTCAGCCATGTTCGGTTGGTGGAAAAAGTTACATTCCAAAGAATCGTAGTATTTCATTTGTATTTGGTAAATATTGGCTCCAATCGCATCCCAACTAGATTTAAAAGATTCGTCTCAAGCGATTTCTGATAAAGCTTATGTAATTGGGCTTATTTTTTCACTTAACATTTAACGCTTATATACGGGTAAAATCGATGTGATGGAGAGAAATAAAAATTTACAATTTTCATTGCAACCTAACAAGCCGTCAGTAACAAAAATCTATGTCCTGATTCAACAGTCGGTTATCCTTCCACTGGCTACTGTTCTTCAAGTCCAGTAATATAATTCGTGTACGTTTTGGTTATTCACATGGTGCCGTGTTAGCATTATCCTCAAAACAAACTTAATCAAAGGGGCCATGCATGTAACCTGGATACGACCAACGGAGCTACTATTTGGATCGGCCCGGTTTCAATCTTTTTCATGAGTCCGTCCATCTTTCTGGCCTTAATAAATGCAGATTGCCGACAGCCAACGAATCAAGCCGGCCTGGTCAAATAGTGGCTCCCGTTGCATGGACTAGAGCTGGTGATAGGAAATTCCTCTTGGGTGAAGGCCCCTCATTTTTTCTTGAAACTAGGTGCTTCCATTATTCGTCTGTTAATGCATCCGTAGCAATAAGAGCTGGAATGTTACATGAGAGTTAGCGATAATCTCTTCCACTACCACACACTCAAAGTATCCGCACTCGCTCATACTTCTATATACATCCTCTAAAAGCGAATCTTCGCTCCCGACACAAGATTTTATCCTCTATGTCAATTTTTCCCCGCACTCATCCGAGATTTATATCATCCTCTATCCGACGCTACCTGATACGCTGGTCCCACATGTCAGCTCGTGACTCTCATCCTATCCACCCACCCCTCTCTCTCTCTCCACCTGCGTTTTCTCTTCTCCTTTCGTACGGCTACCGCCTTCCTCGCTTTGGCCTTCTTTCTCTTCCTCTCTCCTCCCCAAGATCTCGCCTCCTCGGGCTATGCGAAGCTCTGGCGCCATGGAGCGCTAAGCAGCGCGAAGGCGCGGCTAGATTTCGACATGACGGCTGTCGAAGGAAGCGGGCGCAGACGCTGCTGCATACCGCTGGCCTGTAGGCTCGCCAGATCCGCTCATTGCGAAGCGGTTGCCATGCCGGACGGGCTATGCAGGGCGTTCTGGCTATGCGCTGCGTAGGCGAAGCCGGGTGCACTCGCCGTGCCGCTTGCGCGGCGCGTCCCTCCGAAGCTTCTCCGCTCGCTCTAGCACCTCCTTCTCGCTTCCTTCTCTCTCGAAGGCGTCGGCCAAGCGGGACGGCGGCGCGGCAAGGTTTTCCTTCCTTCAAGGGCGCAAAGCACGTACGACGACCTCCCTCCTCCTCACCGACGCTCTCCCGACTGCTTCCTCCTTCTGACGCGCGAAGGCGGCGTGACGCCGCCAGGTCCCTCCTCATGGGTCATGAAGCCGGCTCGGCGTTTCTGGACGCTGGCGCGTAATGAAGCACGCTGCCGCAAGCTGCCGCTGCGCTTTCGAAGGATACGGGCGGCTGCAGTGCAGCAGGCTGCTGGCGGGCGGCGTTTCGCTTTCTGCGAAGGGCGCGGCGCTCGCTGAAGGCAGCGGCTGACTAGCGCGGGCGGCGAAGCGTGGCGGTTAACTATCGCCGGCGGGCGAAGGTCAGGCAAGGCTGGCGGGGCGGCCAAAGGCGCAGTGCCACTGAAGGCTGGCGTCCTTGCCGGCCCAAAGGCCCACCTCTCTTCCCTCCCTAAGACCCTCTCTTTCCTCTCTTCCCGGCTGGCCATCATCCCTCCTCCCCGGCGCTTCAAGCCTTCCACCGCTGCCAAGGTGGGCCGCGCGAGGCGCCGCCGGTGAGCCGGGCGCTGATTCCCCGGATTTACGACGCCAAGCTTGCTTGACGGACGACGCTGATCGGGATGAGTCAAGGCGATAACGGACGCCGCAGAGGATTTCGGCCCCATCGCCATTCCGCATTCTTCCGGACGCGCGGATAGTCTCATAACTCCAACCGCTAACGCATGAGCTACACAACTACAATATCTTACTCTTTCAAATACACTCAAATTGTAAGAAGTTCGACGGACTAGGCTCTACATTTCACATATCAATCCACCTGAGGCGTAGCATCAAAATCAAATGAGCAGAGGGCTTGTTTTTACGATTAACACATCAGTTTCTAGGATTAATCTCTCCAATTCTCAAACTCTGCGCTAATCAAATGATGTTGAGTCAAATTTGAGCTGGGTTGGTTTTTTTTTTTTTTTTTTTTGTTCGCACCTGACAAACACGTCGAGCTGATCAAGTCATTTTGTTTTTGTGTTTTCTTTTGTCTATACCATATCAGGTTATGGTTCAAAGATTATAGCCTAAGTACTGATGCGTTGGCTGGATGGGTTGTGACAAATAACAATGTTTAGAGGAGCTTAAAATAAAACATTAGTAACGATACATAATGGTAGACCCATGAAAAGTTATTACAAAGATATAACAAAACTATAACTGGCCGTTTAAATACAATTTTTGCGTTGATTGTGATCCGTGTATGTAAGAATTTGAATAATGTCTCCCGGTCCCATCTATCTTGACGATGTTCGATCTGGCATCGCCGAATGGCCACCGAACGTCTGTCAAATGCATTCTTCTTTCTTCTTCTTCTTCTTCTTCTTCTTGACTTTCGATGTACTTTTACGAGAGGAAGCAATTGATTGGCTTTTGATGTGACGATCTCGACCCCTTCTTTGATCTGTTCTACAACAAGATCCGCATCTTCAACACATTGTCTGATGGTGAAGGATTGTAAGCTTGCGTTTAATATCAATGACGATTTGTGACTTTTTTCGGTCTTTACAGTCTTTTGGCTAGGGTGTTTACAGGTGAACCCTCTTTTTCTTCATTGTCTTCACAGTACAATCTTTCAAACTCCGACGAACAGTGACGTCGTTCGAAAGAAGACCCACCGGTTTGGTCTTTTGATGGACTTTTTTTTTTTAGAGGTTGTTTTTTTTCTTATTGTCAATCTTTGTGACACTCATTTGAGTATCTGTGTGGGAAACGAGAAAGTAGGAACTAACAAGAAGTTTAAGAAGGCCCTCATGGCACGCTCCTTCACCGCTTCGTTGAGCTGCTTGAGCTATTTCTTGCCAACGGTTAAAATAAAATCAGTCATTTTCTAAGTTCCTTAAATCGCGCTTCTCATAGCTTTTGGGCGTGGATAGAGCCAAAAAATAAGAAATGCCTTCACCTGGCTTCACTTCATCCCGGCATTAAGCATGTGAGAAAGACGTTTTCAACTTTATATTATGAAGAAGCCGCTTTGCCAAATCCATTTACCAAATTCAGCCAAAATTTATCTATGTAGAAGCCTCGTTTCATTGTACCAAATAAATAAATCACCGCATTGCCGAGCCACGCCAAATATGTGCCTAACACAAAAGCCATTATTGGCCTGGGGCAAAATAGTCTGATTGCGCAACATCAGTGTTGGGATTCCTTCCATTAGTCTTTATTTTTTTTGATCAAAAGACTAATCTCGCTGACTAGGTGCAGATAGCAGCCTGGTGCGTGCTGCCTGATGGGGTGACTAGCTAGATCTATATCTATCTCAATCAGATCTACCAAGGAAATGAGAAGAGGGCTGGGGTTCTCTTTCTATACCGTTATATGACTTCTATCAGCTTGCTATTTGTCTGTTTATTAATTTCAAGAGAAGACCAGCTAGCTGATGGAGGCCGACATGCTTAACATCTTATTAAGTTCAAGAGTATTCATTAACGGAAAGCGTCATGTAATTTCGCTGATATCTATCATCATCAGCATGGTCTCTCGTTGCCAAGGGTGACGTGATTTTTCACTTTGTCAATAAACTTATACAATTTTTCCTCTTCCAAAATCAAGTTCATAAAGGAGTTTAAATTTGCAGTCAACATTTTCATACAAATTAAATCTTGAAATAAAAGCAAAAAGATTATTTGCATCCAAATATAGCAAAAATCATTATTTACCATAAATGTTTCAAGCATGTACAGATAGCCTTAAACAAGTTTAGAGTTTTGCTTTGCACCAAACCTTGATATAAAGATAAGTACGTTAATCATGTTTCAACATATAGATATCTAAATCAAGTAGCAACAGGAAGAGATCTAAGATAAGTTCACTTTAATGCAGGGCACGGCAAAGCCACGCCGAGTTTCTAGTTGCCAATTCCATAAAATCGATCTATCAGTATGGTGCCGGGGGAAAAAAAAGCACTTGCTTTTCTTATTCTCTTTCTTTCTTTTTTGAGCCACAGGAAGGCATACCCTGTGCAGTCACATATATTTTCACACGAATCGCATTTTTTTTCCACCACTACCGTAGTTTGACGTTTTAGCGAGGAGTGCGTTTTTTAGACTTTTGGGCTTACTACTACTATTATTATTATTATTATTATTATTGCCGTTGTCATGTTGGTCTCCTTTCAATAATTTTATTTCCGGCTATTTGGTTATATCCCTTCCGCTTCCGCCCCCTTTAGTAACGCCGGTGAGCAGTGGCAGCGACCAGCGAGAGCCGGGAGGAGACGATCAGTTAAGGCGCGAAGCGCGAGAGGGCGAGAGCGAGGCGCAGCACGCGGCATGGAGTCGGGCCTTCGAGCAGCTGGAGCACTCGACAGCGCCTCAACGAGCACTTCGACATCCCTGCCAAGAACCTGCCCAGCGAGGCCCGCCCCGGTGATCCGCGCCGTCGGCTCCCGTCGTCCGGCAACCGCCGCCGCCGCTTCAGCATTGTTCTCCGGCCTCCACGCCCTCGACGACGCCCAGCGCCGCAAGATCCTGGTACGCAACTAGCACGTCCCTCTGCTACAGGCCGTAGTAGAACCAGAACGTAGAACCCTTTCTCCGCGTCGCTTTCGTTGAATCGCGCTGTTCAAAACAGTGGATGCGCATTCGGGCTTGCGAAATTGCTAGGAAATCTCCTCCGATCAGCCGTGAGTTTTGCATGGACGAGCACGCCCGCGGCCCGCCTCTGGCTAGACATCGCTTTGCCCCTCCTATATGGACAGCCAGCCATGAACGTGTCTCGACTCTCAGATCCCAAATCTCAAGGCAAAGGCAAACTATGTCAAATCTGGGGATGTCTGATTGTGTGTATTCGTCTCTCGTCTGAAAATGTCTCAAGGTAGCGGAACAGGAACTCAGATTCAGATCTTCTCTCGTCTGAATTGTCTCAAGTTTGCCACACGGCCAAAAACGTAGAAATTCAGATCTTCTTTCGGCATGTTCTATATGTGAAAGCTGTTTCACATGAGTATGTGACCAGCCCGGTTGACACGGCTAATTAATTTCAAAGGAAAAACAATAGTTAACTGGAGTTCTTAAAAACTCAATAGTTAACTGACATGAGCACATTATGTTTTGTCACATCATTGCATTGTTGATCTTTTATGGCGCATAAAAGATCATGGTATCGCATCACTGGCATTTACGACATCGTGAGTGACAACTTGTTTTTTACTTTGTCCACTCTAGTCAGTCTAGTACATATACTTTTGTCCCAAATATAAAGAACTCAGTTTTGTCCCAAAGTTAAACCACAAAAACTTTGACGAAATTTACAGGTGTTAAAGAAAAAACACGGACTTCTAAATTAGCATAACCGGATATATTATCAAATGTATTTTTTTTTTTGTAATATACTCTCTTTTGATGGTACATGTTAATATTTTTCCTCTATAAATTTATTAGTCAAACTTAACATAGTTTACTTAAGAAAACTTAGATCCCTTGCATTTCAGTTACAGAGTGAATATTACCTAGTGGTTCATATAAAAAATCAAAATTATCATCATTATTGACCTTTCTATTTGAGTATAAGGATCTAGCAAGATATAAAAAATCATCATCGTCGTAGATCAAAATAGCTACTCTTAGCGAAGTTCTCAACAACTAGAACTTCTACCAAGCAGGCCCCACTTCCATTACCTAAAGCTCCACAGGCCGAGTAGAGAGACGCTTCCACGACCCGTCCACAGCTCAATACTACCAGCGTCAGCGCTGATTTCGCCGAGCCCCCTCAGCAGGGCCTCGACGGCTCTCTCCATTCTCCGGCCCCGCCTCGAAAGCTCCCTCGCCGTAGCTCGACGAAGCACCAGTTTTCCGCCCCGCTCAGCCCCCGCCAACCAGTTCCTGGACGGGCGCTGCCGCCTGCAGTCAAAGGCCGCATCACCGACTTGACGCATATCCACCATCGCCTCGTGTCGAGCACCCCATGTCTCGCGCGATGGGCACGCCCGCCACGACCCACGACGGCAATCATGCTTTACGCAGCCTCACAAAGGAGTGCCACGCCGACTAAAGCGGGGGCACTGTGCCGCCTAACCCTCCGCCAGTCCCATCGCGGAACCCCGGGCGCCATCCAACACGCTAAGGCCACGGCAGCTCGGGCGCTACCCCCGTCAGGCGGGAGTGGGATCGACACTTCTCCGGGCCAACTAACAGTCCACCCCGTGAGCTTCCGAGCCCGGATGGCGACCATCAGAGCCGGGGCGACCGTCGCGGCCTGTTCCAACCACTCTCCGTAGGCCGGAAAGAGCGCCGCCCAGCCTCCCAAGCTCGGCCTCCACGGTCGCCACAGTGGCTCACAGCCCGAACACGCACTCACCCAACTCCAACAGGACGCCCATTATTCGACAACAAAGGAGGCGACGTCGACCGTCACGGTTCGGGATACCAGCTTCCACCGAAGCCTCGTCCGAGGGAGGATGGAAACCATGAAACCTATGACCCAAACACGGCGCTCGAAGGCCCTGCCTTTCCTCACGGCTATAAAGGGGAAGGCGAGACTTAGATGACAAGTTCACACTCGAGCCCGATATTGGCACCCTCCCTCAATCATCACGAGACTTGGGACTCCTCCGCCCTCTCTCACAAAATTTTTGTACACTTTACCTACGAGCACTTCGGGTGCAAGATAATACAAGAACTCCTCCCCACCACCGGACGAGGCCTCTTCTCTTGCCCGAACCAAAGATAAATCCTTGTGTTCGCCTTGTACACCATCCGGCTGGGAACACGCACCACAAATTGACCTGTTGGTGCTAGACCGCCGCCGCCTAGCACCGATACATGCCGCTGTGGGTATCAGGCGCGAGCCTCGCCTCTTCCCGCCAAACCTCCAGATGGCCAAGACGGACGACGCTTCGGGGCGACCCACTCACCCCCAACTCCTCTCCACTCAGCCTGGAGCCGAGGACTCGATCCGTTCTGAGCTTGAGTTCGTGGTTCGATCGGGGTCCAAGACGACATGGAACTCCTCCCTTTACTGGAGTTCGTGGGCCTCCGATGAGTCCCCCACTGGACACCCGACACCGCCTGGGCAGAGGCACCATTGCAGCCCAAGCCCCCGCCACGCTGGACGGACGCATTTCGACGCCGGGCGGCCTTCAGAAGATCTTGCGGCGCCGTGGCCGGACGACACCCGCCGTAGGGACACTCAAATTGCCGCCACCACGCCAGCCATTTGGCATGATCAACGCCGGCCGCCACGCACACGCATTGGTCCCCACCGCCATGGGAGCCCGAGAGGGCTCCTCGGCTGCCGGGCGGCGCTCCACCTGAGCACCCCGACGCACATCCCCGACGGATCCATCCATGCCTACGAGGAGTACCCGATCAAGCAGAGGAGCAAGGCGACGCCACTCCGCACGCGCTACACCCACCCGATCCGCGCCACCCTGAGTACACGGAACCTGGGGTTCATCCCGGAGCACGCCTTCGCCTTCCGGTTACCCGACCCGACTCCCCCGACGACATGTACGACCCGACGCCGCGAGTGCTTCCATCGTGAGGTTCCCGGATCTCGCCCGGCGGTCGTGACAAATGACGATGGGGGATCGGGATCGTGACCCTAGGGCACGCCGCTCCGGCCCGGCGGTCGCCACCCCGCGGATCCAAGAGCCTCGACCACGCGGGGGAGCAGATCAGCCGCCGTGCCACCCCGCGAGGGCGAAAGTGAGGATCCGGCCAGCCTACGCCGGGAGCCACGGCGACCCACCGTCGAGCAGATCCGCGACCGGCTAAGCTTGACCACGACCGTCTTCAGCCACGCGTAGGAAGAGACGCCGCCGAGCAAGGCCACCGCTACGCGCCAACCCAAGCCCTCCTTCGCGGCACCCGGGCAAAGACGCCCCGCGACGCCCGCCAGAATCAAGCCAACGACGGGGCGGCATCCTCCCGCCTTCCTACAACGTGCAAGCCAAAAGCGCGTCGCGGCTGCTTCTACTCCCCGATCAATGCCGGAGCCCTCCACCCCGGAGGCCGCATCTCGCGGCGAGCTCTGAGACCTCACGAGACCGCCCCTTGATCGAGCAGGCGAGAGCTTCGTCCTCGCGCCTCGCCGCAAGGGCGAGGAACCCGCGGGCATTCCGGAGGAGCGCCGAGGCCTACGTCCACCAAGATCCCCCACGGCGGCGCTCGCGAACGCATCCAGACAACCGCGGGCGACCTCAACGACGGCGATGCACGCAACATCGTGAGGGAGGTGAGAGCGGGATGAACGCGACCGCCAACCGCTGCCAGGGCGGCGGGCGTGGCAGCGGCGAGGACCGCGACGACGCGGACCCGGGGCCCGTGCCTTCACCGAAATCGCGGCCCGCGGTTCCCCTTTCGGTTCCATGGCCGCCAACCTCACCAAGTACTCGGGTGAGACGAACCCCGTGGTTTGGCTCAACGATTACCACCTCGCCGCCAGTTGGGCGGGGCGGACGACGATAGACTCATCATCCGCAACCTTCCCTTCACACTGGCGACGCCGGGCCGGGCCCGGGCTCGAGCACCTTCCCGCCGCACGATCTTTTGACTGACCGACCTAGTCAAAGTATTCATGGGAAATTTCAGGGGCATATGTGCGCCCTAGGAACTCCCGGGATCTCCGTGGGCCGCCGCCGAAGCCCGACGAGTCGCCAGCGACTTCATCCGCCGCTTCTCCAAGAAGTGCACCGAGGCTGCCCAACGTGGCCGACACCGCCATCATCAACGCATTCCTCGACGGGACAACCCCTTGCAAGGAGCCGGTCCACGAACTGCGGGACGGAAGATGCCCTCCACCGCCAACGAGCCGCTTGAGGTGGCCACAAATTCGCCTCCTGAGGAGGCGGTGGGGCCATCTTTCGTGGCGCCAATGATAAGGACAAGCGGAAGAATGAAGAAGCCAGCGGTGCAAAATACCCGCAACCAAAAGAAGAACAAGAGGGGCAAGCGGAGGGGGAAGCAAGGCAAAAAGGAGGAAGACTCCGAGGATGATCTCGTCGCCGCGGCCGACCGCAAGGCACCCCGAGGCCCCCCTGCGTTCGACGACATGCTCAAGAAACCTTGCCCTTCCACAAGTTCCCCTGTCAAGCACACCATGGGGGAGTGTGACTTGGCCCGCGATTCTACCAAAAGCTGCCCCCGCCCGAGGACAAGAAGAAGAAGGAGAAGGAGGAGGATGACAAGGATGATGGGTTCCCGAAGATCCACGATGTCTTCATGATCATCTGGGGCCTCCCCCGAACCTTTCACCATGACGGATCAAGCCGAAGGCCGTCGAGAGGTATTCTCGGTGCGCCCCCACGCCACGCAGCACCTACATGTGGTCACCGAGGCCATCACTTATGGCCCCGACGACCACCCGCTCGCACCAAACCCCGGGAGATACCCACTCGTGGTGGATCCCGCTCGTCGGGCAACGTTCGGCTCACTAAGGTGCTGATGGATGGCGGCAAATTGCCTCAATATCCTCTACTCCGACACCCTCAGCCTGTTGGGGGTGGAGCGCCCGCACCTCCGACCCTCCATCTCTCCCTTTCAGGGCATTGTGCCAGGCAAGCGAGCCTGGCCCCTCGGGCAGATTGACCTCCCCGTCGTCTTCGGGACACCATCAAACTACCGCAAGGAGGTCATTACCTTCGACGTGGTTGACTTCCGAGGAACCTACCACGGCATACTCGGACGTCCCGCGTACGCGAAATTCATGGCGGTCCCGAACTATACGTACCTCCTCCTCAAGATGCCAGGCCCCAACGGCGTCATCACCGTTGGCTCCTCCTACGAGCATGCGTTCAACTGCGACGTGGAGGCCATCGAGCATGCCGAGGCCATGGCCGTCTCCGAGGCTCTCGACTCCAAGCGCCACGCCGGCACCTTCGAGCCGTCCGATGGGGTAAGGGAGGTCCCGCTCGACCCCTCCACCTCGTCCGGCAAGACGGTGAAGATCTGTGACTCCCTCGACCCTAAATAGGAAGCAGTGCAAATCGACTTTCTCCGCGCGAACATCGACATCTTTGCGTGGAGTCCCTCGGACATGCCGGGGCATTCCGAGGGATGTCGTCGAAAGCACTCCCTTGATATCCGGGCGGGTCCGGACCGGTGAAGCAATGACGCGCCGATTCGACGAGGAGAAGCGCAGGGGCCATCGGCGAGGAGGTGAACAAGCTTTTTGGCGGCCGGATTCATCAAGGAGGTGTTCCACCCCGAGTGGTTATCTAATCTCAGATGGTTAGGAAGAAGAGTGGGAAATGGAGGATGTGTGTAGACTATACTAGCTTAAATAAAAGCATGTCCAAAAGTCCCTTTTCCCTTACCACGTATCGATCGATAGTCGACTCCACCTCGAGTGCGAGCTCTTATCCTTCCTTGATGCTTATTCCGGCTACCACCAAATAAAGATGAAGGAGTCCGACCAGCTCGCGACGTCCTTCATCACCCCGCTTCGGCATGTACTGTTATTGTGACGATGCCCTTCGGGCTTAGGAACGCAGGGCCACGTACCAACGATGCATGCTTTGGGCGTTTTCGGCGACCACATCGGCGAAACCGTAGAGGCCTACGTCGACGACATCGTGGTCAAGACTAAGAGGGCCGACGACCTCATCTCGACCTCAAGATCGCTTTCCGTTGTCTCAACCCCGAAGTGCGTCTTCGGGTTTCCCGAGGCATGCTCCTCGGGTTCATCGTCTCCAAACGCGGCATCGAGCCCAACCTGGAAAAGGTGACCGCGGTGACGAGCATGGGGCGATCAAGGACCTGGGCGCGTCAAATAGTCATGGGCTGTCACGGGCGGCCCTCGGCCGCTTCATCTCACGACTTCGGCGAGAAGGGCCTGCCCCCGTATCGCCTCCCGAGAAAGTCCGAGCGGCTCTCCTGGACCACCGAGGCCCAGGGAGGCCCTCGACAAGCTCAAAGGCTGCCCTCACCGGTGCCCGATCCTGCGTCCCGCCCGTAGGGGAGAACCCCCTTCTTATGCGTCGCCGCAACCACCCAGGTGGTCAGCGCGGCCATCGTCGTCGAGAGGCAGGAGGAGGGCCACACCCTGCCGGTCCAAAGGCCAGTCTACTTCATCAGCGAAGTGCTGTCCGAGACCAAGATCCGCTACCCGCAGATCCAGAAGCTGCTCTACGCGGTGGTCCTGAATCGACGCAAGCTCCGGCACTACTTCGACGCCCACCCCGTGACGATGGTCTCCTCATTCCCGTTGGGAGAGATCCTCCCTCCGGGAGGTCTCGGGGCGGGTTGCCAAGTGGTCCATCGAGCTCATGGGTGAGACTCTCTCCTATGCGCCGAGGAAGGCCATCAAATCTCAAGTCTTGGCCGACTTCCTCGCGGAGTGGACGGACACCCAGCTACCGCCGCTCCAGCTCCAGGCGGAATGCTGGACGATGTACTTCGACGGGTCCCTAATGAAGACCGGAGCCGGCGCCGGCCTCCTCTTCGTCTCTCCCCTCGGGGTGCACATGCGGTACGTGATCCGCCTTCACTTCCCAAAGATCGAACAATATGGCGAAATGCGGAAGGCCTGCTCAACCTTGCTAAAGATCGCCGTCGAACTTGGCGTCAAACGCCTCGACGTCCGAGGGGGACTCGCGGCTCGTCATCGACCAAGTCATGAAGGACTCAAGCTGCCACGACCCCCAAGATGGATGCGTCTTGCAAAGGCGGTGCAAGCGCCTGAGGACAAGTTCGACGGTCTCGAGCTCAACCACGTCGTCTGGAGGCACAACGAAGCCACCGACGAACTCGCCAAGATCGCCGCTGGAAGAGCCCCGGTTCCCCCTGACGTCTTCACCAAAGACCTCGCAGCTCCTTCCGTCACGATCGGGGGGGCAAGGGAGGCCTCGTAGTATCGTTCCGACCCCCTGGGCCGGAGGCCCGTCCAAGGCCCCCTCGCATCCGAGGCCCCCTCAACTTCCGAGGCATCCTCGGCATCAAATGCCGAGGTCATGGAGATCGACGGGGGATCCGAGGCCGACCCCAAACCCGGACTAGAGAAAGCCATACCTCGACCGGATCATCCGGGAGTCCTCCCGAGGACTTCAACCAACCCAAAGGCGCACCGCAAGAAGAGCGAAATCCTTCGTCGTCATCGGGGGCGAGCTCTACAAGCGAAGCCCCTCGGGAGTCCTGCAATGATGCATCACGGTCTAGGAGGGCCTCGCCTAGCCCACAAGATCCACGCAGTGTCTGCGGCCACCACGCCGCTCCCCGCTCCCTCGTCGGGCGGCGCTTTCCGACGGGGTTCTCTTGGCCGATCATGGCCATCGACGCCACCGAGGTGGTACGCTGTGAAGGATGTCAATGTTCGCTCGTCGACGCACTTTTGCCCGGCTCAGCGCCTGCACCATCCCGATCACGTGGCCTTTTGCCGTGTGGGGCTTGATCCAGTAGGACCCCTCAAGAAGGCGCCCGGGGCTTCACTCATCTGCTCGTCGTCGCCATCGACAAGTTCTCCAAATGGATCGAGGCGCCCCCGTCCACCAACATTCGGTCCGAACAGGCGGTGCTTTTTCTTCACCGACATCATCCACCGCTTTGGAGTCCCGAACTCTATCATCACCGACCACGGCACCCAGTTCACGGGGTGAAATTCTGAAACTTCTATGATAAGCACCGGATACGGCGTCGTTGCGGTCCTCGATCCACGCACCCCCCGCACGAACGGGCAGGTAGAGCGGGCCAACGGGATGATACCACAAGGGCTCAAGCCTCGGATCTTCAACAAGCTCGACAAGTTCGGCAAAGGTGGCTCGAGGAACTCCCTCGGTCCTCCGGAGCCTCGGGGGCGACGACCCGGCCAGAGCGACGGGTTTCACGCCCTTCTTCCCGGTGTACGGCGCCGAAGCCATCTTGCCTACCGACTTGGAATTCGGATCCCGAGGCTAAAAGCCTACGACGAGGCCCGCAACCAAGTGGCTCGGGAGGACTCGCTGGACATGCTTGAGGAAGCCGGGGGCCGCCGCCCTCCTACACTCGGCAAGATACCAGCCGTCCCTTCGACGCTACCACGACCGACGAGTCCGGACCGAGACCTCGGGGAAGGTGATCGGTGCTCCGTCTCCGCCAAGACAACAAAGGGACGCCGGAAGCTCACGCCGCCCTAGGAGGGGCCCTTCATCGTCGCTGAAGTACTCAAGCCGGGCACATACAAGCTCGCCAACGAGGGTGGCGAGGTCCTCAACAACGCTTGGAACATCCAACAGCTACGTCACTTCTACCCCTAGAAATTCCAAGCATTGTACATACGTTTTGTACCATTGGATAAATAAAGCTAAATCTCACCCAAGTCACAGCATTTCGTCCTCAATAGGACTCAGTGAGACTCGGTTTCGGCTTACCAAAACCAAGCCTCCCTCGGGGGCTAGAAAGGGGGGAGCCCCCTCCCGGAGAGCACCCCTCGAAAAATCTTTTTTCGCTTTCCTGGCTATTTTACGTATACTCTACGTTCCCGAAAGGCTCGCGTACTTAGGAAAAGGCACGACTGATATCATCCCGAAGCTAAGGACGGCCGAGCCGCGAGGCTACCTACGCCCGAGCGCTACGGTGCCTCCGTTCGCTGCCCTTAGACAAAGCAAGATGTTATCCCGAGGCTGGGGATGGCCGAGCCGCGAGGCCACCCATGCCCGAGCGCTACGGCGCCTCAGCTTGGCACCCTCAGCCAAGGGATGACTCCAAGTGCCACGGGGAGGCCGCTCAATACAATAAGGTAACGGGGCCGTGACAGCTACTCACGCAGTCCTTACCTCTGGGTAAAGAGCGACCCTCGGCTGCAAAGTATCCTCGCACGACTAAGTAACAAGTCAAACGGGTGGGAAGAACGAAGAGCCAGCACAAAAAACACAAGGCCTCAACGGGCCGATTCACAAAGCGTTTCATAAACACAAAATCAACATAAACCTTTTATTTACATGAGCACTTGGGCCCAGCCTGCAGGGTCTACTGGGGGGCGTCCGGGCCACCAACGTCTTGGGTGGCGACGTCCACGGCCTCGGGGCCTCGGGCCACAGCATCCGTGGTCTCGGCGTCTCCGGCAACAGCATCCGCGACCTCGGCGGACGAAACTTCGGCGACCGCAGCCTCGGCATCACTGGCTTCTTCCGGTGGAGTGTAGACGACGGCGGGCGCAAAAGTGGCCACCAGTGCGGCGGGAGCCCCGCTCCTCTCGGCCTCCTCGACGAGCTGGGCCAGCACATCGGTCTCGTGCCCCATCTCCTCTTCGGCCACGACAAGCCCCTCGGCGATCCGAGGAGGGTCGAGCCGGTGGTGGGACATGGTTAAGCGCGGCGTGTGTGACACGCCGACTTCGGAGGGCCTCCCGGCACCACGCGCCTCCACCCGCCTGCGGCACCATCGCCCGGCCCGCGACACCAAGTTGCTGCCGCCCGGCCCTCACCGGCCTCCACCGCCGCGTGACATACCGTGGCCTCCCACGTCAAGGTCTCAAGCTCGCCTGCGCCCGAGTTATAGGCGGCTTGCGACACGGAGAGGTTCTCCTCCAGCTCACATCACTCTACCTCCGTGAGGTCTGCAAGAACCCGAGAGTTAGGCTCTCGGGCGTGTAACACGAGCACGAAGGCCGATCCACGGCTCTTACCTCGCGGTGGCCGCGGAGGGGGTCTCGTTCTCGCCGATCCCAACAAGGCCGCATCCTTCGGCTTTGACTCCTCGCCCAGGGACAAGGCGCTCAGCCTCCCGGGGCCTCCGGCTTGTCGAGACGGGGACTTGATGGAGTCCGTCGGCCGCAGGCCTCGGTGACCACCGCCTCCTTCTCCGTCCGGAGCTGGTCAAGGCTCCCTAGCGTGGCCCGCCACGGCGTCCCACCCGCGGGGTAGCGTCCTCGCGTGCCGTCGCGGCCTCGGCCTGCGGCTGGGAGGCGAGGCGGAGCTTCTCGGCTTCAGCGTCCTTCTCCGACACGGCCGTCATCAGGTTGGGAGACCAGCCCTTTCTCTCTCGAGGCACTGATCGTGAAGGCCGGCCGACGCGCGGAGAACCTCCGACTTCCCCAAGCTCGGCGTCTGCGCCAAATCCTGCAACACGCGCTCTACAAATGGTCGATCGCTGGGAAGACGCTCCCGAGGGAAAGAGGACAGAAAAGCTCACTCACCCGAAGCAAGGGGGGAGCTCTTGGCACAACCCCCCGACACAATGGTCGGGCGGCCTTCTCGTAGCGGTCGACGCAGTTCGCCACGCTCACCCAGATTCTCCCTCCTTGGCGTCATCCGGGCGCAAAGGCCCCTCGCCTCTCCCGGGGCCCCAGGCGGGCGGCTCTCCGGGCAGGTGGGCTCCCCCGGCGGGTTGCTCACCGGACGCTCCAACCGAGGCCGTGGCACCCACACTGGGCGCCTCGGTGCCTGCGCCTCCTCGGCTCCTCCCTGCAGCTGCGGTGGCACCCGCCTCGGTGGCCACGGCTTAGTGAAAAAGGCCAAGGCTGGCTCTGCCTCGGTCATAGCTGCGTCGGCCCCGGTAGCAGCCACCACGGGCTCCTCCACCACTTGCCTCGGGCGACACCGAGTCTACCGGGCCGACACGGCCGGGATCCCACGTCGTCCTCCTCGCCATGGGGCCTCCCGCCGTCCCGCGGTACCAGACGGAGCCGGCCCCTCGACCAGGGGCGCCACGGGCGTGCCCTCGGTCTCCCAGCCGGACAGCTGCGCCACCTGCGCTTCCGCCGCCGAGGACCGCTCCGCGGACGGCTCCTCGGCGACCTTCTCCCTCTCCTCGGTCCCGACCAAGTCGGCCGGCCGGGTGGAACCGGAATCCCGCTTCCGACCCCCCGTCTTAGCTGTTTCCGAGGGGCAAGGGGGCCGCGTCCACCGCGGCGTGCGCTTCAAGCTGCGGATGGGGACAAGACGGAAGTTAGCAGGCGGAGAAAAGAGCGAACGTCGAGACCGACGGCAAGGTGTGGACACCACTTACCCAGCGCACTTTAATCCCTAGCTCCAGACCGGGACCCGCCCGGCGGCGGGAATGTCGAGCGCCCGGACGACCTTTCCCGGCCCGAGGCGTCCTATCTGCGGGCCTCCGACCGCCTCTGGCCGGCGCGGGCCGCTGTGGGGACGAGCCTCTGCGGGGGGGGAGGGGCTCGACGACCTCCTTTTCCCGTGGCGTCACGCCCCTCTCCGGGGGGCGTCCTGCCGCTGGGGGGCATCGCGCGGCCCCAAGTCCGACAACGCTGGGGGACGAGCCTCTCCCCGGCAGCCCTTCTCCGACGGCGCCCGGCGACGAACTATCGCCCGCCGGGCGCGCGACGTCACCTCGGGATCAACCCCGAGCCGGCTCGGCTCGTCCTCGTCCCACTCCTCCTCACCATCGCCCGTCGTCGTCATGCTCGGTGGTGTCCGGCCAGGCGTCTCCGCTAGAGACCCTCTACTCTCCTGGCGCCGCCGCAGCCGAGGCAGGTCCTCCCTCTCCTTCTGCTTCTTGCGGGCGTTGCGCGCGGCCTCTCCTTCTTACGCTTCTCCGCCTCCACGTGCTCCACGATTGGTATACTTCTCATGGCGCGATCGGGGGCTTCGGCGGCCTCGGCCTCTCCATGAGCCCCCAAGCGCGCGGCACCCAGGGTCGGCGTGGGAAAAGAGGAAGAAGAGGCCCGGAGCATACAACGAGGAGGCGGAGGTCTTACCGGACCAATGTAGCCCTTGTCGGGCCGCATCGGGATTTTGAGCAGCTGCGAATGCTCCACCGATGCCGCACCTTCGTCGATCAAGGACCTCGGCGAACCCTAGGTCCTCGGCCGCCATCCGGGTCCCCCCTCCTGGGGGCTGCCGGGCCGCATGTCATACAAATACCGCCGATGCATGAGCGGCAAGCGCCGCTTGTGGAAGCCGGCGATCACCGCCGAGGCGTCAGACCCTCCTTGGTCGAGGCGCGCCCCGAGGCGGTAAACACCTTCCTCGGTGGGGGTCACCCTCTCGGGATCGCTCCTTCCGCCACGACGGCTCGAGTCGAACACCTTCCCGGTGTAGGCGGGCAGGTGGCCACCGTCGTTGCGAAGGTAGAACCACTAGCTGTGCCAACCATGGTTCGAGGCGGCGAGCCTCGCCCAGGATATAGTCCCTGCGGTGCACGGATCGCGGCGCAGCGTGCGCCTACCGGCCCGGACGACCAACCTCTTCCCCTTCTCTTTCTCCTGCTCCTTCCCCTTCTCTTTCTCCGCCCCCGGCGGAGATTTCAGAACAAGGTAGCCTCGAAGAAGTAGAGCCACGTCCCCTGCGTCGGCCGAGGTAGCCCTCACACAGCGCCATGAAGACGGCCAGCGTGGGAGATGCGGTTAGGGGGGGCGGGTTGTGGGCTCCAAGCCGTAGTGCTCGAGAGCGCCCAGAAACGCCCCACCGGCATCCCGAGCCCGCGCTCATGGAGCAGCGTGAAGCTCACGAAAGCGTATTACCACCAGCGGAGGGCGCGGATACGCGATCATCCGGCGGCGACACGATCCCACTCGGCCCGGAAGTCGTTCCGGAGCGCTCAGGAGCCCCTTCTCCACCAACGCCACCAGCTCCGCCTCCGTCACGGAGCGGGACTCCCCAATCCACCACGCCCGACAACATCGGCCTTGGGTACCATCGCGGGCGGGATCGAGCGAGGAGGGGCGGCACGGGAAGTCTCTCTTCCTTTCCCCCTCTCCAGCCGAGCTCAAGAGATTTCTCGGCGGCGGGGAAAGGCGAGGCAAAAAAGCGGCGGACGAATACGAAGGAAAGGCCAACACGGCCGCGCCGCCTGGATATTTATACCCGGCGTGCTCCCCTTCTTTGCATTAAGTGCGTATCGGCCCACGATGCGCCCACTCGATACACACCGCGCCCCGGCGCCCCGCGCCTGGCGCGGCCGCGGCCCACCACGGACTTCAGCGCCACACACACGTTACCGGCGCATCCCTCACAAAGGATCCGGGCCCACGGGCCAGGGCCCCCCACCCGTGGCGTGGTCACGGCCCGAAAAGCGCGGCGCCACACATCACATCCTTATTGGGACCCGGCGGCGCTTTACGGCAACTGCCATGACGGAGAAAGTGGGGCCCACCACCGCTCGCGCGGTGCTCCGTATCCATTTGGTCGCTGAAAAACGCGCCCCACGCCCCACGTTAAGGCAAAAAGGGGTTCCTTCTCCACGAAGGAGCCGGGGCGGCAACCCACCTAAGGCCTAGTGGTTCGCCGAGCTGGCCCATCTAAGGGTTCGGCAACCACCCAGGCGGCAGTCGGGGGCAGCTCGGACGGCCTCATACACGGCTCGGCCCCGCGGCCGGGGGCCGTCCTGCGGCATCCGAGGCCAGCATGGCGGCCCGAGTAGGGGATCCCGCGTGGGAGAGCACCGAGCCCTCGGGGCCCGGCGGACGGGACCCGAGCCCCCCACCTCGCATACCGTGCAGGCTCTTATGAACCGCGCCTCCGGGCCCAGCCAACCCCTAGCGAATGGGGCACAGGCGGTTCACTTGGATTCTCCCGCTAACAGCTCACCGGATCTAGTCATGTTCGACGCTCGTCGACGATAGCACGACGAAGTCCACCCTCCTCCCTGCGGAAGGGAAGCTGAGGTGCGTAAGAAACTGGCGGCTGAGTCCCAATTGGGTTCCCCTCGTCGCTACGAGGGCTCGGGGGCTTCCCCAACGAGCAAACCAATTTGGGAAAACGTCCTAAAAACCCAAATTAGAACCTCTAGACGAGCCGACGGGCCCGGAGGCTCGGTAGCACGGACTATCTGTCCACCAAAAAGACGCACTAGCCCTCGGGCGAGTGCCCTCACTCGCCCAAGGCCTCGGGGGCTACACCCGGCGGGTGCGCTCGCGCGCCCCCACCGGATAGCACGACTATCGGGACTAGCCTCAAAGCCACGTCGTGCAAGCTAAATGCAAAGCCTTCGAAGGAGTCCCCCAAAACTCCTCCGAAGCCTCGGGGGCTACACCCGCCGGGTGCGCTCGCGCGCACCCTGCGGAAAGTATCGATGGCAACCAAGGAAGCACGACCTCAGCCTCTGAACGAGTGCTTCCACTCCTTCGAAGGCTCGGGGGCTCTTGTTGGGGACCAAAATAAGGGCCCCTTAAGGAAAGCCCAACAAGCGCAAAACTTTGGCCCAAAGAGGCCACCCATTTCCACTATCTAAGCCCCAGTGCCGGGGCCGACCTTGCGGCCGCGACCCGTCAGAGCCTACCTCGGCGAGGGCTCGGGACGGCCCGAGTTCTCCGCCTCGCCCGAGCCCCCCGGGGGCCTCGGACGAGCCTCCCACTCTCCGTCCCTTCGAGCCCCAGCGGGGGGCCTCCAGACGAGCCCGCCCGCTTCCGTCCCGCCCGAGCTCCCTGGCAACCAGGCCTCGGGCGGACGCCTTGTCCTCAGTCAAAGGCCGTACCACCGACTTGGCGCATATCCACCACCGCCCGTGTCAGGAGCACTCCATGTTCTGACAGGGGATGGGCATCGCCCCGTCACGGCCCACGCCGGCAATCATGCTTACGCAGTCTCCACAGTGGAGGCCACGCCCGCCATAGTGGGGCACTGTGCTACCTAACCCCTCCGCCAGGTCCCATCGCCGGAACCCCGGGGCGCCATCCACCACGCCAAAGCCACGGCAGCCGGCGTCACCCCCCGTGCGGGAGTGGACTGGACACCCCCTCCAGTCAACCAACAGTCCACCCCGTGAGCTCTGAGCCCGGGATGGGCGACCACTGTGCCGGCGACCGGCCGCGGCTGTTCCAACCACTCTCCGTACGGCGACAAGCTCCAAGGCCTCCCGAGCCTCGGCCTCCATGCGGGTCAAAGCTACAGGGCTCTAGCGCCCTCTCTGACGCACTCCACCAACTCCAACGGGGGACGTCCGTCATTCCGGACAACGAGGGGCAAGGAGGCGACGTCGCCTTTGCCTCGTCACGGTCCGGGACGGTCATTACGCCCGAAGCCTCGTCCGGGGAGGATGGAAACCCATGACCCGACCACGAGCACGGTCGCCTCTTGTAAGGCCCTGCCTTCCCCTTGCGGCTATAAAGGGAAGGCGAGAGACCTTAGATGACAAGTTCACACACTCGAGCCCGATATTGGCACCCTCCTTAATCATCACGAGACTTGGGACCCCGTCCCTCTCTCACAGCTTGTACACCCTACCTACGAGCACTTGATTGCAAGATAATACAAGAACTCCTCCCCCCCCGGACGTAGGGCCTTCTCTTGCCCGAACCAGTATAAATCCTTGTGTTCATCTTGTACACCATCCGGGGTTGGGAACACGCACCACAAATTCACTCGTTGGTGCTAGGACCGCCAGTTCTAGCACCGACACTATCGTACTGGTTGCTTCTAAAGGACCGACGAACGGAGTCATGGTCTCCAACCAATTGTTGCGGAACCTTTTCAGAATTGTGAGCAGCTCCTCCTCTTCGTCGTCGTCGTTGGCCCTTCTTCACCTTGCTGCGCAACCATCTCGTCCCCGGTGCTGCGACTCGATGCGGGTTCCATTGGTGTCGCCGCCGCTAACAGAGAGAGGTAAAGAAGAGAACAGCAGGCGATTGCCCTCGTTGTTGTGGATCGGGTTGGTTTTTATCGACTAGGTCTAGGTAGTGTGTCCACGTTGCTACGGGATAGGTAAAGTTTGAAAATAAAGATAAACGGATCACACCGTAACATAGTAATACTGTGAAATTAAATACGCAGTGGAATTCTGCCATAGAAAACAACTACGCAGAACCCCAGACAACCAAGGTGATAGCCGTTGCCGACCCAGACTACCTCTGAGAAGTCCGGGCCGAGCAGATCCAAAGCAACCTAGATACACCAACAAAGTGCATCTAAGATCGCCAAAAGTAGTACTGACTTCTCAAGCAGCACATCGGGCCTCTCCAGCCACAAGTTGAATCCGACCCCATGTGAACAAGAGGGCTCCAGCTCTGTGTTGGCCGATTCTTTGCTTTGCACCGCACTAGAGAGGACAAGCAGTGCGGATCGGCAACCCTCCCACGCAGAGCATATGTCTGGCAGAGTGGAAAAGAAGAACTAAGACTACAAAATGGCCTAGCACAAGGCACATCTCAAGACTTCTTCTACCTACTAGAACGAGCCTCGAATCACAATGCTACTCTAGGATTAGTCTGCCCCTAATCCCTATCTCAAGAATTCTTCTACCCACTAAAAAGACCATACTGGAAGGAAAAGAAGCCTGAGGGCTGATCCATCTCGCAAACAATCATTCTCACAAGAACAGAAGGCAACAAACTTCAAGACCCTGAAAGACTAGGAAGAAAGAAGACCTATTTATAGGACAAGATCGGTGTACATGGACCAAGTTCACCAAGACAGAAAGACACTAGCAAGACTTAAAAGAGGACAGTAAATAGTGCAGTAAGGGAGCATATCCAGAGAATATCCCATTACAGTAAAAGCATATAGCCTTTACTGCACCAGCTGCCAACGCCCAGCCATAAAGAGGAAGACATAAAAGCCACAGTGAAAGAGCAAACCATCAAGAACCCGGATAAAGGCTCGGGGGCTACAATTTCAAGACATTATTTCTATTCAAGATCCTCTAGCTCTTTGTCTCAAAAAGCAAGAGGCTCGGGGGCTACACTCATTGAGTGCACCTATGGACGCACGACAACCAGAAGCCACCACCCGACTACTTTTAAGAAATGGAATTCAGGCTCGAGGGCTACAATTTTAAAGCCATCATGCTACTCAAGACCCTCCAGCTCTTTGTCCCAAAAAGCAAGAGGCTCGGGGGCTACACTCAATGAGTGCACCTATGGGCGCACGACAACCAGAAGCCATCATCCGACTACTTTTAAGAAAAAGAACTCGGACAAAGGCTCAGGGGCTACAGTGTATACACCCTCAACTTTTTTCTAAATTTTCCAAGACCCTCTAGCTACTTATAAATAAATAGCAAGAGGCTCGGGGGCTACACTCAATGTGTGCACCTATGGTGCACAATGAAGAGGAGGAGAAAATTCAAGAAAGACCACTTCAAAGCATCACTCACGATACAAGTCGTCTCCCGAGTTCAACTTCAAAATGCTCGGGGGCTTGTCGATGCGGAACCAAGACGGTTCCTCATCAACGTGACTCCCGTTAGGACGGACCCACAAGACAGAAACAGAGGGACCAATTCTAAGTAGAAGACGTCCTGTCCTAGTTAGACGGATAGAAAGTAACTTCTGTAATAGGAACAGAACTCTCTCTACTAAGTCTGGCTAGGATTAGAACCAAAGCTCTGGCTCTTTTCTCTCATAAAAAGGAGCCAGAACACCCTCTTTGTAACAAGCGACAACAACACACGTTCATACATCAATCCAATGCAAAAGGCCAAGGCCGACTGGAGTAGAGCTTTTACTCGATGACGAGGGCTCAAACCAGGATAAACCGAGTGTCTCTTGCGCAACCGCCGAGTTTTAGTATTCGCTGAGATCTGAATCAACTGCTACGGGAACCCCGTGGCAGGCTATCGGTGGCTAAACACCAACAGACATGATGTTAACTTCCACAACAGGATTGTATAATGCTTTGAAAGAACCCTTGTGGATTTGGCAAGGTATGATTGTTGAAGTGAAGTCAACTCGGATGACGTCAGAGGAGAACTCTGACTCTTCCAACCATTCATTGCTTATAATCGACACAAGCTCTTTTGCATTTTGCTTAAGGAAAGCCACATTAGAAGGATCTAAGACTTCTTCACTAAGTGATGATTTCTTAGGTTTCGGTGGTCTCCTGATGGCGTAGTAGCTCGAGGTGTGTCCATAATCAGTGATTATATCATCCTCGATCTCAAGCATGAAGTCTAAAAGTGGAGTTTCTTCCTTCTCCTGTGGTTCAGGCTCGGTGATAGTTGTAGGTTGAGATGTAGTAGGTATGGATTCCTGATCAACTTTCAAATTCTCTTCCTCTACTGGCTTCTCTAAAGGTGTTTTGTTTTCATGAATCTTGATAAGGACATTTCTTGCAACATCAGGAGTGATATGCAAGAATGATCCTCTAGAAGTAAGGTGAATTTAGAAGTTTTTCTAGTTAGACCCTTATAGAAATGTTGAAGTAGAATAGGGTCTGGTATAGATAGATTAGGTCCAAAATGAGTAAAATTGTTAAAGCGTTCCTAGGCTTCAGTTAGAGTCTCCTTCTTCCTTTGTCTAAAGGATAGAACCTCTAATCAAAGGTCTGCTACCTTGGAGATAGGATAGAATTGAAGGCAGAATAAAGCACATTATGCTCTCTAGTCACCTTTAACACTCTCAACGTAGAGATCATACCAATGTCTAGCTTCTAGGTCAAAGAGAAAGGAAAAAGCTTCCATCGGATAGTCTCATCGGACATATCCTTAATACGCAAGCACGCACAAGTTTGCTCGAATTCATTGAGGTGAGAGTAAAGGCTAGCATTATCTTCTTCTGAGAAAGATTGGTTTCTGACCATGTCTATCAAACACAGGCGTAGCTCATAGTTAGAGGTTAAGATAGGCTTTGAGGATGGCTCTGGCTCTAAGCGTAGGCTCGTGAAGTTATATTTATAGATAGGTGTGGAATTAGGTCGATCCATTGAAGGATAGAAAAAGGTAAAGAGTGATAGTATACAAATAAAAGATAAGATTATGATACAGGTTAAGATAAGTTTAGAGTGATCTCAGCGACGTCTTCCCTAGCAATGGCGTCAGAAATGCTTGTTGATATCTGTTAATGCCTATTGAATAATCCCAAGCGCACGGATATGATGTAGCACTTCACCGGATGAAGACCAGTTTTAGTATCGAACCCAAAGGAAGATGTGTGAGGGTACTCTAAACTATAACTTAACTACCTAAGTAGCAAACAAGGCTATAGAAAATAGGGATATAGAAAAAGACAACTAAGGCTTCTAACAGGCTCTAGCAAGGTATGTCTGGGTTGATTTACTAGAGAATTGGACAGAGGAGCACAGGCAAAACTGTAACCCGACTACCAATTATTCTCCAGCTCGGCCTACCGACGGGATAGTGGAATATATCAGATTCAACAGAGCTATAAACTCACCTCCACGAGCTACCACCAAATCTGAAAGATAGGGTACATCTACGAGTAACGGAGTCTAAGCACTACGCTTACACTACAAATACTACTCTAACCCAAGAGCTACAAGGATTAAAGTACTCAAAAGAGTCACAAACCAGGAAAACAAAGTAAACAATGTTACTTACTTGAACTCTAAAGTCGATCCCAAAGTAATCTTAGATACAAGCCGTAGAGGCAGCACCGACAGACCGATACTTCCTCCAAAACTCTCTCTTTGACTCTATCTCTCTATTTTTGATATAGAACTAGCTTCTAGATTTATAGAACTAGCTCTCTCTTGGAATGCTAACTCGATAGGTCATCTATTCAAGGGACACCTCACAGGATCCTAACTAGGGTTTCTAGATAAAGCTCTTCTTTTTAGAATGGATCCTCCTCCTCGAGGGTCGCCTCTCCTTTTATAGCCTTAGCGAATCAAGGTTAGCCCTTGCATCAAACCGACTTTGGCGGACGGTGGAGATCAATCCTCAGAGGCGGTGGAGCAACCTGGACAAAGCGGGCCGCGAGTAGGCCCCTGGGCAGACCAGCCGGTCTAGGGTGGGACCAGCCGGTCCCACCTCGGGCCTGCTCGGCTTCTCCTTCGGTGCAGAGTCTTCTCGTCCCTTCTAGAATCTTCCCCGTGTGTCCGTGGCGTCCAATCTTGCATTCTACTTTGCATTGTAGCTCAAAAATGTGTTGTTTCTAGAATTTTTTTAAATAATATTTTTTAAGACTAAATGCGAATCTAGCATCTGAGTAAAAAAAATTGCAAATCTAGTAGTCTGTCGGCCTGTGGGCAGCCGATAGCAGACTTATCGGCTACTGGAGGGCCGACTAGCCTATATCGGCAGCTCAGGGGCCGATTAGTTGTTTGACAAAGGCCACGGGCGCCGGGGTGGGCCATGTCGGACCGACAGGCCTGTCGGGTCGCCCAGCGGCCGACTAGGGATAGTCGGCCCCTTGGTAGCCGATAGGGCCCTGTCGGCTCTCCGCCGGCCGACAGGCCCCTAAATATCTACCGGGCCCTTCTTCTTCCTCACGCGGAGCGAAGCCGGCTCTTTTCTCTCTCAGTAGGCCAGTCGGGAGTCACCGGCCGCCCGATCCGCCGCCTCGCGACCTCCCTCGCCGCCGCCGCCCTCCGGGCCCCCCACGCGCCCCTCGGCCGGCAGGCTCCATCGCCGTCGGCTGCACAGGTATGCTTCTTCTCTTTTTTTGTTAGTTTATTTTTGTTTTGACAGCATTTTTTTGTTAGGCCATGTGGGTGCGACTAATGTAGGTTTCGAGCGGGTGCATGGGGGGTTCGGGTATGGTAGTAGGAATCAAGAGGGGGAGGATGTTTTGAACTTCGCGTCGGCCTACGACTTGTTGATAGCGAACACCTTCTTTAGGAAGAAGGAATCCCATCTAGTGACTTTTCGTAGTGGACAGCACTCGAGCCAGATCGACTTTATCCTCGCAAGGAGGGAGGATAGACATGCTTGCTTTGATTGTAAGGTGTTACCCGGGGAGTGTGTTGTCCCTCAAAGACAAGCTTGTGGTGGCGGACTTTCGCTTTTCGGGTATGTGTCCACCGGGACAAACGGGCCAAGATTGCGAGAACGAAGTGGTGGAAGCTTAGAGGGGAAGCAGCGCAAACGTTTAAGGAGAGGATGATAAGCGAGGGGCCTTGGGAAGAAGGAGAAGATGCAGATGACATGTGGCTAAGGATGGCAACATGTGTTCGGAAGGTGGCTTCGGAAGTATTGGGCATGAGTAGGGGAAGCAAACGGGAAGCGAAAGACACCTGGTGGTGGAATGACGAGGTGCAAAAGGCTATTAAGGAGAAGAAGGAGTGTTTTAAGCGCCTCCACCATGACAAGAGTGCAGCCAACATCGAGAGCTATAAAATAGCGAAGAGGGTTGCAAAGCGAGCGATGAGTGTAGCAAAAAGGTCAGGCGTATGATGACCTTTATCAGCGGCTAGGCACGAAGGAAGGGGAGAAGGACATTTATAGGATGGCTCGGATCCGCGAAAGGAAGACAAGGGACATCAACCAAATCAAATGCATCAAGGATGGGACAGATCGACTTCTGGTGAAGGATGAGGAGATCAAGGATAGATGGAGAGAGTACTTCGACAGGTTGTTTAATGGGGAGAATGAGGGTCCTACCTTTGAGTTGGACGACTCATTTGACGATACCAACAGACGCTTTGTGAGGAGAATCCAGGGAGGCGTAGATCGGGGAAGCTTTGAAGAGGATGAAGGGAGGCAAAGCAATGGGCCCCGATGGTATCCCCATTGAGGTGTGGAGATGCTTAGGCACTAGAGCGATAGTGTGGTTAACTAAGCTTTTTAACCTCATTTTTCGATCTAACAAGATGCCCGAAGAATGGAGGAGAAGCATATTAGTACCTATCTTCAAGAACAAGGGTGATGTTCAAAGTTGTACGAACTACCGCGGGATTAAGTTGATGAGTCATACAATGAAGCTCGGGAGAGGGTCATCGAGCATCGCCTCGAGAAGAGTGACAAGTGTGACCCAAAAATCAGTTTGGGTTCATGCCCGGTAGGTCGACCATGGAGGCGATTTTCCTTTTTACGACAGTTGATGGAGAGATATAGGGAACAGAAGAAGGACTTGCACATGGTCTTCATTGACCTCGAGAAGGCATATGACAAAGTACCGAGGAATGTCATGTGGTGGGCTTTGGAAAAAGCACAAAGTACCAACTAAGTACATTTCCCTCATTAGGGATATGTACAGGGATGCGGTGACGTTTGTCCAAACTTACGATGGCGACACCGGTGACTTTCCAATTAAAATAGGACTACATCAGGGGTCAGCATTGAGCCCTTATTTATTTGCCTTGGTGTTAGATGAGGTCACAAGGGACATACAAGGTGATATCCCTTGGTGTATGCTCTTTGCTTTGACGATGTGGTGCTAGTGGATGACAAGAGGGGCGGGGGTTAATAGGAAGTTAGAACTATGGAGACACACGTTAGAGTCGAAGGGGTTCAAACTTAGTAGGACCAAGACCGAGTATATGAGGTGCGATTTCAAAGCGACTAGGCACGAGGAGGGAGACGTTAGCCTAGATGGGCAAGTGGTGGCCAAGAAGGATACTTTTCGGTATTTAGGATCGATGCTACAAAAAAGGATGGCGACATAGATGAAGACGTCGAGCCTGCACAGAATTGCAGCGGGTTGGTTGAAATGGCGCCAAGCTTCAAGCGTCCTTTGTGATAAAAGGGTGCCTCGTGGGCGAAGGGTAAATTCTATAGGGCGGCGATTCGCCCGGCGATGTTATACGGTCTTGAGTGTTGGCCCACAAAAAAAGGCGACATGTCCAAAGAATTGAGTGTGGCGAGAGATGCGTATGTTGCGTTGGTTTTGCGGGCACACTAGGGGATAGAATTCGAACGACGATATTCTGGGATAGGGTTGGGGTGGCACCATTGGAGGAGAAATTGATTCAACACCGATTGAGGTGGTTTGGACATGTCCAAATGAGGCCTCCCGAGGCGCCAGTGCGTAGTGGGGTTCAGGCGGGCCGATAACGTAAAGAGCGGTAGAGGTCGACCTAAACCGACTTGGGACGAGGCGGTTAAGAGAGACCTTAAGGAGTGGAATATCTCTAAGGATTTAGTTTTTTGGACAGGAGCGCTTGGAGACGGCAATCAACGTGCCTGAACCGTGACCTCTTTTTCTGTCGTGTGCCCTTTTGTGTCTTCCATTTTCCCGTCTCTCTTGGGTTTCATCTCTAGCCTACCCCAACTTGCTTGGGATAAAAGGCTTTTGTTATTGTTGTTGTTGTTGTTGTTTAGTTAGTTGTAGTTAGATTTTAGGGTTAGTCTTTTAGTTAGATTTGAGGGTTAGTTTTAGTAGGATTTAGTTAGATTTTAGGTTACTATTAATTAGTAAGATTTAGTTAGATTTTAGGGTTAGATTAGGTGTAGAATATTTATTTGAATTTTAAATTACATTTTTGAGGTAATTATAATTAGGTAGTCTGTAATGGTAGTTTATAATTTTTATATCTATGTTATTTAGATTTGGATGAGTGAATTTTAGGATTTAGATTATTTTAATTATAATTTGGGTTTTATAGATGATGGTTCAGATTGAAATCTTAGATTGATATTATTAATTGTACGAGCGATATTAATTCATGAATTATCTAATGTTTTTAAAATATTGAACCAGGAATGTCGTTCGATTTAGTTCCTTTCAGAATTTACTATGGGAGTGGTGAAATCAGATATGGGGACAGTGGGGTAGACCTTAGAGAGTTCCAGTTCTTTGACACGCAACTGAATTCCCCGCTAGATTATAGCTGAAGGCAACTTTTAGCCTGGCTGCATGAATATTTTCAAGTTGCTCCTTCCTAGCATCGTTTGAAGATTAGTATGTTGGTGCCTAAGAAGCGAGAGAATGGATGGAGATGGGAGTTGTACGAGGCCAGTAACATGAAGAAATGACATTTTCTCGTGTCTAAGGCGTTGGAGCGTCGATATAACAATATCATGCTTGTTGAGTTCCTGGAGGGTGGCTTGCAGGCAGAGAGTAGTAATATAGGTCAAGAACATGAAAATATTGAGCCTACACCTATGGAGCAGACATATGTTTACCATCCTCAGGAGGTTGACAATATCCCGCAGGATATAGCACAAGAACAATATGCGGTTCATAGCACCACGGAGGATGCACCAGACGAACAATACGGTCAATCCATTGAAGCTGATCAGGGTGAGGAGGATGAAAGAATCATCGAACATATGGAGCTGGATGATGCGGAGCACATAGCATATGTCGATGAATTTGCCGGCAGGAGCTTTGACAATGAGACCGACATCCCTGAGGATTAGATTCACATAGCACCAGATTCCATGACGATCGATGATGGTCATCATTCGTCGTGGGAGTATTCCAGAAATGAGGTCAGACAAGGACAGATGTTTCATGACAAGATTCATCTGCAGCACGCAGTTAGATGATGGACTTTTTTTGAAAAGAAATAGTTTTGGGTGGTTATATCTAACCCGACGATGTGGGACGTCAAGTGTGTCACCCCAGGTTGTACTTGGCGTGTTCATGCTCATATGCCACATACAGAGACTAACTTCATAGCCACTATTGTGCAACCACACAATTGCTTGCTTTCTGCATAACGCTTATCAAGCACAGTGAACATGACGGCCGACTTTGTGGCAAAGGAAATGTATGGGGAAATTATTGAAAAAGTTGGCATGTGTCTCCTTTTCGGATAATGCTTGCTATTCGAATAGATTTGGCTATGAGATATTTTATGATATGGCCTGAGAGCAAAACAACTAGCTTTGGAGAGAAGGTTCGGTACGTTCAAGGACTCATATCACCACTTACCAGCCCTTCTAGAAACCATTCAAGCCAGAAATCCTGGGACTATAATTGATTTTGATGACTATATAAACGAGGCAGGGGACCGTGTGCTTAAATGGGCTTTTTAGTCTTTCGGCTGCATGATACAAGCCTTTAAGCATTGCCGACCAGTGCTATGTGTGGATGGTACATTTCGAAAGTGGGCGTGATAGAGGTACATTGCTCACAAATATAGGTATCGACGGTAACAACCAAGTTGTGCCTATCGCTTTCGCACTGGTTGAATCAGAGAACAATAAAAGCTGGTTGTGGTTCCTTAAGTTGGTCAAACGAGGTATCATGGAAGATAGGGAGAATTGTTGTGTCCTACATGATCGCAATGCAGGTTTGCTGAATGCAGTGGATAAGTTGAAGAACGGTCTAGATCCAGAGGTGCAATGGCCCGATATACAGAGTCGTTGGTGCATTAGGCATCTAGGTACTAATTTCTATAAGTAGTTCAAGAGCAAAAAACTAATGGACCTTTTCAAGAGGCTATGCAAGCAAAACCAAAAAAAAGAAATTTGAGTGCCTGTGGGAAAGGTTAGATGAGCTGACGACAAGCCATATGAAAGAAGTGCGTCGTCAACCTGTTTTGGCACGAGAGGAGGACCCAAAAGGCCTGGATCCACATCCTAATGAGCCACGAAGCAAAACTCGTCGACATAAGGGTGGGAGATCATTGAAGTGTTTCTCAGATTGGATTAAAGAGGAGCCCCGTGAGAAGTGGTCCCTGCTTTATGACACATACGGAGCACGCTACGGCATAATGACGATGAATCTTGCTGAGGTTTACAATTGGGTGCTGAAAGGTACACGTTCACTTCCTCTGGTTGCAATTATGGAGGGTCTCCTGAGGGGGACAATTGTGTATCTACGAGAGCATTATGAAGCGGCAAGCCTAGTTGTTCGAGAATCCACGATGACATATGCCCGGAAGATTTCTTCATACCTCGAAGAGAAGAGTGCCAAAGGGTCCATGCATAGGGTGTTTGCCGTTGGCAACCGTGAGCTTGTCTTTGAAGTCATGTTTGCGTGACAAGGGTGGACTTGGTATTGGTCCAAGCGACATAACCATGGAGGTTCAGTTGTGGCCAGAGGATAACATGTGCGAGTGCACATGCAGCAAACCCAAGTACTACCATTATCCATGCTCGCATGTGCTTGTTGCCTGTGGGAAAGCCAATATTCCCATGACATTTTTGTCTCCTTATTTCAACAAAGAGGCTGTGCTAAACACATGGTCGGGTGAGTCTGCGAGGTTGGAGGGCCATTGCTGATTTCACAAAGCCTGCATTGCGGATTCGGACCGCCTTTGGTCTCCGGATCCAGATAAAAGGGTGGAGGGAAAGGGCCACCGCAAAAGTCGACATATTAGGAATGACATGGATGCTTCGGAGGCTTCAGACAAGCGTCCCTTTTGCTTAGCTTGTGGTGGAACTCATCTGAGGAAGAACTGTAAGGCGTACCCCACACATAGACTTGCAGATGGAAAGTGGCGCCCGTATTCCACAACGCAACTATAGGCACCCCAATCAAGACGGCCTAGCGTGTAAAAAAGTTGTTCAACTTGTAATATTTGTTACGAATATGTATGTGTTTGTTGCAATGTTAAAATTTCGAACATTTTGTATAATTAAACTTTGCAACGGTTTGTAATATTTAACGTTGAAGTATACTGTAATAATTAAGCTTCCAACGTTTACTCCTTTATACCTTTTGAATGTATAGTATTCTACAATTTTGGATTGGTATTAATACTTTTGTATTTTACTTTGCAGCATGGCCAGAATGGAGCTTATTGACCCTGTTCTTGACCAGAAGCACCGCTCGAACCTGCATGCTGGGCAGCTTCTCCCACCCTTACGTCTTCGCACCCACGACGAGTTGTGGGTTCTTGACCACCGTTGGGTTCCACGGTTAGTTGTATTCATACCCTATCCTATCCATTTTGTGTTTATATGTATTTATCATTTAACATGGTGTATGTGTTCTTGTAACAGGTTACGTGCTGCGGGTCTACTTACGTTCGCACGCCTGGTTGAGCGACACCGGCAGAGGAGTTCACGTTTTCTGGTGGACCGGGCACTACTCTCAGCTTGGATAGACCGCTGGAGACCGGAGACGCACACGTTTCACCTCCCAGTGGGTGAGGTGACTGTCACTCTTCGGGGCGTCACCATGCTCTTCGGTCTACCTCCGTAGTACACCTGTTCACCCCCGCTCGTTGCAAAGAGATTGGGACGTCCAGCTGCAGGCGTGTTTCCAGGGAGTGTTTCAGCCGCGCCTGGTGAGGCAGAGTAGTTTGACTTCTAGCACAGCCACGACCCACCTAAGGCATGGTTGTTACAGTTCCGTGGGGAGCGGCTACTGGGGGAGGACGAGGAGTGGAGGGTGCTGCGACACTTAGAGGCGTACCTGTTGTGGCTGTTTGGGTGGGTACTCTTCACCAGTTCTCACCACGACACCGTCGACAAGCACTTTATTCACTACGCGGCGCAGATAGCGTACACCCCACTTGAGCAGATTCCTCAGTACAGTTGGGGTTCAGCCGTGCTTTCAGCTACGTACCGGGCACTGTGTGACGCTTGCACTCGGAGGTCATCGACAGGTACGTTGGCTGGTTGTCCGTTGTTGTTGATGCTGTGGTCGTACCGAATACAGCGTTGAGATGTACGTGCTCGATGAGGATGGTGTCCCGGACGAGCTCGACGCCCCGACGATGGGCACACTGTGGTTGTGCCGCGATGTACGTACTTCGACACTAGTCTATAATTTTGTTGTTAACAATTTACTTACACTTAATGAATTTCTATTTTGTGTGCAGCTGATGTGGGCAATAGGCACCGGTCGCGGCACGTACCCGGCGTATGTCGCTCAGTTTGACCAGCTTAGACCTGACAGGGTGCGGTGGACTCCGTACACGGCAGATGCCATACAGTCTCGTGCGTCCTTCGGCTTGTCCGAGTTGTGCTACCGTGACCAGGAGCTGTGGTACATGAGGAAACGACTGGTGTTTGACGTCTTCGCCAAGCCGTACTGTCCAGAGCGCGTGGCACGTCAGTTCGGGCACGCGCAGGTGTTCCCCTACCCCGACTTCAGCTTGACTCATCGCACAGGTAAGTATTGTTATGCTCCTGTTTATTCATGATGGTGTTACATGTCCATTCACTCTTGTTTCTCGTGCAGGTCTTCTAGAAAAGGTCAAGGTGCAGCGTACGACCAGTCCTGGGTTGATAAGATGCTGCCTTTCGTGAACGCCTGAGCGGACGCAGCCGCAGACGTCCATGACCTAGGTGGCCCATTCGTCGAGGCCACCTACCGGGACTACTTGGGTTGGTTTCACACAGCCACACGCGTTCGTCTCATACCCGTGCCGACAGAGGACGAGCCGCACGAGGCTGAGATCACCGACACGTTCGCCATGGAGCCGACAGCAGCTTACCATGCGTTGGTAAGTATTTTTATTCACACCTTGGTCATTTTATTATTTTAAAAATTGTACTTTACACAATGTGTAACAATACATGTTTGATTTGCAGACGGATATCTGCAATGACGTGGGCAACGAGCTCCTATCATATGCCCACCAAGATGCAGCAAAATCCTCCACGAGTTGCTAGGAACGAGTTGGTTGCCGCCCTTCGACGACCGGGGCCAGCGTTGCTTAGACGGAGTACGACGGGCTTCCCCGTCGTCAAACGTACATCATTGAGTTGCCTCCATGTGCAGCTCTAGGCTTAGGCTCGAGGACCTCGTTCAAATGCACCGGGAGCGCCACGACAACATTGGAGTCTTAGGTACTTCTCTCAGACCTTTCGCTTTCTTGCTACATTGTTACCATAGCAAGCTGGCCATAATCTTTAAATTATGTTGTAGGTACCCGGGCTTCTTGCAGCGAGTACACTGAGGGTACGAGTAGTTTTGGGACCTTTTTCACGGACAGTACTCCACCTGCGTACCCGTCTGAGGCCGGGCCCTCTCAATTTGTTGGTGCACCACAGCCCACACAGCCGACGCAGAGTACTCAGCCTACAGACTTGACCCCGGAGGCACGACAGCGTCGCCCTCCAGACCAGTTCACTTTTCCTATGGGCCAGCTTCATCACCGAGGAGCGCAGCAGCCCACCAAGCGGGGTCATCGTGGAGGTTGAGTTCGCATTGATGTATGCATCAAAGGTACCCTGTGATGTGAACTAATGTACTCTTGGATTTATGTGTATTAGTACATTTAAGATCATTCAATTGGAGGCAACGCTCCAATACAATCCCACGCCTGCATCGAGGCAAAGGACAGTGCAAACACAAGCGATCCAACGCCTGCATCGAGGTCGAGGATAATGCCAAACTGTGCTCACTTCATTGCGTTCTCAGGCTTTGCAGCGTATGTGTGGTCGAATCAACCGTGTCTGTATCACAACGTAGCCTTTTCAGTGAATGGTCCAATCAGCAGTGTCATCAATGCAACGTGTTCTTTTTAGACTAGGGTCCTAGCCTTTTCAGTGTATCGTCCCTTCAACAGTGTCATCAATAAAACGTAGCTTTTTCAGACCATAGACCTAGCCCTTTCATTGTATAGTCTTATCAACATTGTTTTGTCGATTTCAAATTAATGCATTGTCCAAATAAACTTTAGCACAACATTACACATCCCCTGGCCTATATATACACCTCCCTTGTTACATGATTTTTAGGCACACCTGTGTTTGGTAGAGATGTTTGGAGGCAGAGGGAGAGGAAAGGGTGAGTCCTCAGGTACAGGAAAGGGTGAGTCCTCGGGTAGAGGAAAGAGGGGAAGAAGGGACCTCCCATTGTGTGGGAGGGTTCTCTAGGTCCCGATGATTGGGTGGAACCAGTTGAGGATTTTCCACTTGAGGGGAAGAGTGACTTCACCAATGATAGACCTCTCCAGGGATATGATAACCGGAGAGAGGAGTGGCCCAAATGCCGCCACGGTGAGGACTGCGTAGTTCAGATGAGCGATGACGAGATTCATGGAGGCCGTCGTTTCTTCAGATGTCCGATAGGATGGGTATTTTCCCATCGACTATTATCTTGCGAAAAAAGTCTTATTTTAAATGCTTACATGCTTATATGATTTCTCTATTTCAGGCAGCCAATGAGGGCGGTGATTGTGGATTCACTAGATGGGTCGATCCCGCTCCTATTTTTCCCCATCAACAGTACATCTACTACCTAAAGAAGCATATCTTCGATCTTGAATTCGAAAACCAAACCCCTGATCTGGACAGCAGTGATGATGCGGGTGCGAACGAGGGACTCTGCCCTAATCCATACTGTCAGTGTCCTTATCACAAGGGGCCTCCTCCTCCTCCTCCACCACCACCGCCACCGCCACCGCCAATGGGAGGCTACGTCGGAGAGGGCTCGACTCAGTTTGCTATGTGGGAACATTATTAGGATGAATCAATGTTCATGTTATGTATTCATTGCTTTGTTAAATTTTTCTAAGGCATGTTAGGTTTAGTTTGCCACCTCTTCCCATGCTTTACTAGAGGTCGCCACATGCCATTGTTAGTTGCCATTGCAGGTTATATTTTTTTTAATTCTCTAAGACATGCTATGTTTATATAGTGCAATTTGGATTAATATTAACATGTGTTTGTCCCTCATAAGTTTCTACTTCACGTTTTAAAAAAAAGTTGAACAAATTTTTATTGAGGCAACCTGAAGAAAACAATATTAATAATAAAAATATTTTACATAGTAAAAAGATAAAAAAGTATGCGGAATAGGATTTCATAGGTCAAAGATAAAAAAGTAAAGCGGAATAGGAGGGGGAGCGCATGAAATATAGCTATAGGCCGCTGGGGCCGACAGTGCCCTTATCGGCTTTCCAAGGCCCGATGGGTGCTTATCGGTAACCCAAGGCCCGACAGATCTGTCGGCTCGGCGAGGGCCGATTGCTTGTGGGCCTGTCGGCCAGCGGGCGGCGATCGACCTATCGGCCAGCCGGCGGCCGGCCGACCGCCGCCTGTCGGCGCCGACAAGCCCAAACCGTGAATGTCGGCTGATCTGCGCATGCCACGTAAGCCTATCGGCTTTTGGGCAGCCGATCGGTGCCTTGTCGGCAGCCACACGGCCCGACAGATGTCTAGTTTTGCAATACTCCTATAACAGCTTCTATATTTACAATTATTCATTAAAAAAATATTATTTAAAAACATTCGTTGTTTCCGGTGTATGCCTGCAAAATCTCTGATTCACCAAAACTCGTGGAATACGTTAGTCAAAGCCCTACTTCTAGATAGATGGTTTGCTTTTATATCATTTGGGAAGGTTAGTTGACGCTTGATTTGAACATTAAGGACCGTCAACACCAGATAAGGAATAGCAGGCGGCAATGTTCTCACGAGGCCTACAACACTGGTCACGGTGTCTGCGTCTGGAAGGGCTTCCACTGCCGGCAATAGTAGGCCATCAGGCAGCACTCCTAGGAGCCACGTCGAGCCCTCCACGTGCTTTGAGGCAACCCTGTTCGAGTAGAAAGGAGAAGTAGTCGTGGCCTCGTTGAGCGCTCCACTGCAGCCGTGGCCTTGTCGGGCGGAGGTTTTCCATCCATGGACTCCAGTCGCGGTCTCATCTAGGGCATGGACGAAGGAGGGGTGACAGGCAGTGGGTGGCTGGCGGGCAGCGGTGTTTAGGGTTCAAGCTGGTTGGGAGAAGAAGGAATGGCGGGCGGCAGCATTTAGGACTCCAGCCGTGATCATCACGACAGAAGAAGGAACGGTGTGGCCGGTAGATGAATCGATGTGATGGGATTAGAGAAGGGCAATACAATCATTAAAAAAATGTGTATTTTAGGATCCAAAAATGGTTAAAATGAAACAAAATGTCATTAGAGCATATTAGAAATGTTTGAAGTCCTATTTCGGAGAAACCAACGTTAGGAATCCTATTATGGAGAAACCACACATTTAGAGTCCTATAATAGCCAATTTCTCTATCTCATTAGATCCTTGCTCAAACTAAACACTAATAGGGATAACCTCTATGACTGGCATCTTCTGAATCCGTGCCACCCTATTGTTTTCCACTACCACAATGTCATCCATAAGTAGTGAAAGCCTCCACTTGGGAATACGTCCTCCTGTATTCTTGGGGGCAGTTATGCGGCCATGCATGCACAGAGATAGACCAAGATAGGATTAGAATAGAGTCAAATAATTTTATAATAGAATAAGTTACCACAAACATAAGTTTAACAAATAGCAAGATAAAGATGAAAGCATGAATGTCACATGTCGAATGACGACGGTGACAAATTATGGAATAGATGGGCCAAAAGAGGAGCCCAAGGAGGACACCGCCAAGGAAGGAGGGCCCCACGGCCCACCCTAGAGGGGGGCAGCGTGGGGCAGGAGGGGAGACGGCGGCCACCCTAGCCGCGCCACCCACAGGTGCACGGGCAAGGGCGTTGTGGGCCCCATCGCTACCGCCGTCGTGATCCCCGTCGTCAAATTACCTTTTATTATTATTAATCAATTAGGCAATTAATATTAAGTAAACTAGAAAGTCCATGTTCGATAAGGACTTTCCCGTTAAAGTTCAATCGGGACTATAAATAATAGGGGACTCTAATTAGTTGAGGCAAGAAGTAATTGGGGTAATTCCCGTTTTTCCAATCTCTCCCGCGCACGCGCTCTCCCTCTCCCTCTCCCTCGTCTCCCTACTACGTCGTCTCCCCTTGCCCGCCCTAGCACCACCACCGCACGCCGCCCCCCCTCCCTCCCTACCTCATCCTCTAATCCACTAGCCCAATCCACCCTCCCCGCTGCGTGTGTTACAACTGGTATCAGCAGACTAGGAGTAATCCATGGCTTCCACCACCACCATTGCTGCGTTGAAGAAGATCCTCGACACCTTCAGCAACAACTTCGATGAGCATGTGGATGAGGTGCACCGCCGCCTCGACTACCTCAGCAATCGCCTCTGGATCGTGGAGGAACGCCGTGCTGCGTGGATCAAATCTACACCAACATCATCGGCCCCTCTAGCACCCAACAATGGTGCTGGCATAGATGGGACTTCGCATGTCATGTGAATTCAGGAGCTTCCCATGGCTACCTCGATACTGACATCAGCACTGCACAGGGAGGCGCAGACAGTAAGACTACCCCACAACGTAGCTTTTTATCGGTGCTGAAACCTTCTCTTTCCTGTTTGAAGCACCGGTGCCCACATTGTAGCTAGTGCTGAGATGCTAAATAAACTGAGCATCGATGCATGTTCGTTCACCGGTGCTTCAATAATTAAAAATAGTATTCTCATCCTCTTCTCTCTTCGGTAGCCGGGCAAGGCCTCGTCCTCGACTTCTCTCTCCTAGCTCCGCTGCAGCTGCTGCAACGGCGCCCCATCCTCAATGACGGTGAGGGCAAGGCTGGCCTCTCCACGCTAGATCTGGGGAAGACGGGGAGACGAGCTCCACCGCCCATGACGGGGAGAGGAACGCGCTGCTCCCGACCTCCGCCCTGGGGCCAGACTACGCGGCGTTCTGCTCCTCCTCTGGTTTGTCAACGTGTGGTGATACAGGAGGAGGTGAGAGGCGAGAGGCTCGCAGCGCGAGGCGATGATTGCTGGTGGCCCGGCGGCGCTGCTGAGATGGCCGCTTGACGGAGAGGCTATGGCCGCGGGGTCGCTGCGGCTGGTCGACCTGGACCGTGGCACCAGTGGCTAGGCCTTGCCGCCGGGTGACCTCTTCTTCCACGATGAAGGGACCTGGACCGTGGTGCCAACGCTGAAGGGAAGTGCGGCAAGGTGCCGTCCACCGCGGCCTGGCTCCTCCGCGCGGCCCGGTGTTGACTGGCCCTGCTCTCACGCCCGCGATTTTCCTATTAGGGAGAGAAGGGGAAAGAAGACGAGATTTTTGTCTTGGTGGGGTCCACGGTAAAAAACAAGCACCGGTGCCAATGTTTTGGAATCCAAAGAGATGAGGCATCGGTGGCATGTGTCAGGCTAAAAAATTTTTTAGCAGCGATACATTGTAGACAGTCTAAAAGAGGAAGCAAAAAAGATGATCATGGAACGCGCGATTCCAGAAACTCTGCTCTGGCACCCACCGTACAGTGTCGGCATGGTTGCATCTACCTACAACAGAGCTTCAGATCCATTGCCATGGTGTCAAGGATGTAGCTTCTATTCCATCTGTATAGTTTTTCGGAAGACAAAAAGGTAAACTATCGCATCAGCATGGTTTCTAAAAATTTCAGCAGCCAAGCCTATTGATGATTGGGAGTTGTTCATGTGGATCCTTCGATGTGAATTTGGTCATCTCTGGACACCTGAATTTGTAGAATGGCCATGACAAACTGACTCAGTGGATGACTACATTCAGAAATTTAGTGCACGTGAAAATCAATCCACTAATGTCAGTAAGTTTGAAAGACTTCACATATTTCTTTCTGGATTATCACCTATTTGCCATCTTCTAGATTCTTCTTCTCCGACATCACTAGAGGCAGCCCAGCAGTTGGCCCTTGAGCTCGAGCAGTAGCAAGGACTCCAGCCATGGTCTGTGCGACGTGAGACATGAGCTTCCCAACTTCAGTTCTATCAGCAGCCGATCTCTCAGACTCAGACGCCACAGTGCCTCACACTACAGCATATGAGGTGGACGCTAGCAATGGTGAAGACCAGGCGGATTGGGATACACCCGAGGTAATACTAGCATTGCTAGCTCCTCAGACAGGCAACACAGACTTCGATATCTTGGCTACTCTACGTCAGGCAGCACTAGATGATAGAGAACTACAAATGATCGCTGCTACTATCAGAGTTCATGCAGCAGCACCAGCTTGGTCGATATGTGATGGGATTGTTTACTATGATAATTGCTTTTAAATTCCAGCCACATCTTCATTACTCTAGAAGATATTTGCAGCATTTGGGTTACTTTTCTCAGAGCAGTTAGCGATCGGATTCCATCTGCCTACCTCATCACCCTCTGTTCAGACGTTTCCCTCCAGTATATTGTTCTTGCAGCACTGGTCAACTCATGAAATAGAGGCAGCTACAGCTATTTTCTATGATGATAGTGTGCACTTAATATCTAGGTTGATAAGGTCAGATTAGGAGTGGCAGAGGATGGCGTACATGTGGTGTCTCCCAGATATTATACTTTAGGGGATCTTCTCTTTGGAGAGATTCACCACTTTTATGAGGCACCGGTGGTAGTGATCCACTCAACTATGTGTTGACATATTAGAGGAGAAGTGGATGTGGGACAGACATATGAGACTACAAGCCCACCATAGATTATACACAATTTATACTGGTCTGGTGTTCTATCCAATCTAGGCCTTGGTGATGGTAGATGCAATGCAATCGAGAGCTTTGATGGGTTTGAGCAATTTGTTAGTGGCTGTTGCAGGAATCTAAAATATTGTTTCTTCTTCGCGGCCGAGTATGATGTAGGTTCTAGGCGAGTTCTGGGACACTTCCTTCTTCAGTTGTGGAACGGAGTTTGGAGCAGCAATCACCCCCTTTTGGCATAGCTGATTGGACTGAGATTCAGCGCGAGGATGCGCTAATCTGAGAAGGGAGAGTTCTATCACACATCGAATGATGACGGTGACAAATTATAGAATAGATGGGCCAAAAAAGGAGCCCAAGGAGGACGCCGCCAAGGAAGGAGGGCCCATAGCCCACCCTAGAGGGGGGGCAAAGATGGGGTAGGCGGGGGATGGCGGCCACCCCGCCGCCGCCACCATAGGCGCTGCTGGGCAAGGGCGCCATAGGCCCCACCGCCGCCGCTTTCGCGCCGCCGCGCGATCCCCTCGCATCAAATTACCTTTTATTATTATTACTCAATTAGGTAATTAATATTAGGTAAACTAGAAAGTCCATATACGATAAGGACTTTCCCGTTAGAGTCCAATCGGGACTATAAATAATAGGGGATTCTAATCAATTGAGGCAAGAAGTAATTGGGGGTAATTCCCATTTATTCCAATCTCTCCCGCACACGCGCTCTCCCTCTCCCTCCCTCCTCTCCCTACCACGCCACTGTCCCCTCCCCCGCCCTAGCGCCACCGCCGCAAGCCGCCATCGGGCCGCCGCCCCTTAAGGGGCGCCGCCGCCCCCCTCCCTCCCTTCCTCCTCCTCCTCCAATCCACTAGCCCAATCTACCTCCCCGCCAAGCGTGTGTTGCAATGAACTAGATGAAACATAAGAAACATCCTAAAGCATAATTTTATAATAGAATAAGTTACCATAAACATAAGTTTAACAAATAGCAAGATAAAGATGAAAACATGAACTAGATGAAATATAAAAAACATCCTTAAGCGACCAGTTCTATCTAGGCTTGTGTCCTACGGTCAACATAGGCTTTGGGACCAATTTGTCATACCCAATTTGAAAGATAAAACTAAGTACATAAATCTCATGTGTGCCTAGCATCGTCACAAACATAAGAGATAAATTATAAGAAGGAATACTATGCATAATACTTTATTACATCTTGAATAAATCATCCATTACATAAATAGTAATAATCAAAGTCTATCAAGCAGAAATATAGCTATGAGGATAACTAGTGCCGCCTCCAATGCCATAAGGAACGACTGACTTGTTGATGACAAGTCTAGTAGTCCTCAACAAAATCCTCATATTCTCCAAAATCTATTACCCATCTAAGATTTTCTAGATATTGAAAAATAAAGCAATGCATACGTACATCTCGTACTCAACAAGAATAATATGGGTTTCATGAGGCTTAAAGGTTGATACAGTTTAACTGCACTAGCTTTTATTAAATTACTTAATTTAGCATTTGAGTAGCATCAACAAAGTAATAACCCAATATCCATATGATCAAGTAAAATGATTAAAATATAGCAAAAACAATAGCATTAACAATCATTTCCTAAAACACTATTCAATAAGGAGTCCAGGCCGCTCGTGACCGTGAGCACAACTGATATATCAGTTTAATTAACTCTGTAGAGTGTGTATATTTTTACCCATGAGTCATGATTCCCATATGCTTGGGTTAATTACTCCCAATCACACTGCCTAGGTGCACAGTGGGGTCGCACTATGAAACCTTTTAGAAGCTTGTCTAACAAGTTAGGGCCGCTAGGTTTCTATGGCCTGCAAGTGTAGAGCTTCCCTTCCAAATACTTCACACACATAGCAGCACCCATAAGGATAAAGCCCACACTAAACCCAACTCAGAACATACCCATCTTGCGCCTTTCAGTAGAGCTAACAAGCTAGAGAAGGTCCTTATATTTGACTAAAACTAGAGCCATATAGTACTCATGGTTGTACTATAAGTCCTAGAGAAATCCACTTACAGATAATGCCACCTGCCACAAACTTATCAAGCAAAACATGTCCACACTGTTCAAGTTCTCTCATAATTAGTAGGAACTCATGAGCCTATTCCACAACCAAACGGTTATCAACCATTTCAAAGTTATGGTACTCCTCCATCACATACAGCTCGCGCCTAGCGTCTGAGGTCGAGATTTTTATGTTCAAGCACCTCCCATAGTTCGACAGCACTTTTGATGTTCATGCAAACATCACACAACTGGTTAGAGGTTAGAGAGAATGCTAGGAATGCATCTGACAAAAAACATCATATCCATGGTAAACTCCTACACCTCTTTCTTAGATTTGAGAGGTAGTGCAGGAGGGTCACTCACGGCGCAAAACACGCCCATAGCAGAGAGCCACAACTGCGCTCTGTCTGCCATCTTAAAGTTCACAACGGTGAACTTCTCCAGTTTCATCGCATCAGAAAATCTAGCCATCACTAAATGCCCATAAGTTTTCTGGATTATTGGAAATAATAGCAATTTGGTGATGCATTAATTAATTTCCACAACTAGGAGAAAAACAACAGCATGTATCATTAGAGTGCAATTGAATACTAGCACTATGATTTAAGACAAACTCATATCCTCTAGTGCTAGTAACAGAAGGAATATAAGAACAAACAACCGAGAGAGAATATACATCCTTACAGTGGGGTGCTGACGCTAGATCTAGCACAAATGAAGATGAAGCAGACCATCAATGAAGACCGAAGAACGACGGTGTAGGGAAAGAAGACATGCAGCGAGTAGTCACGACAGCGCTTCCTAAAAACCTTATACAGCCCCTACCCCTTGCAGGGACACAAGGGTACGTAGGCTTAAGAGCTAGCTCTCCCGATGCTGATGGCACGTCGATGGTAGGATGTGGAAGATGACCACAGCACAGCGCACAGGCATAGGGAGAGATGAATTTTCTGTGTTGAGGACGACATCTCGTCCCTTTATATATACTTGTGTTGCTGCTAAGGTAAGTAATTAGCCATACAATCATAGCACTAATGTGACTGACCTGCCATTAGTTGACTAATTAATCAAAGACAATCATCGTTAATGCGAGAATAATTTCTTGTCAAAATAGATCAAGCCACTACTACAAAAAATCTTTTACAAGGCACTTTGAAATGGACCTCGAGGCGGTTAAGCCGAAAAACCACCTCGGTTAATGCCCGACATTAACTGAGGCGGTCATTTTTCATTAACCGAGGTGGTTATAACAACCGCCTCCCAAAATAGATTAACCGAGGCAGTTATATTTACAATGACCGCCTCGGTTAATATAGATTAACCGAGACGGTCATTATAATGCATCCGCCTCAGTAAATACATTTACAGAGGCGGTCATACTACAAAGCCCGTCTTGGAAAATACTAGCCCAACCTCAAAGCCCAGACAGCCCAATATCATGCTCAGTATATAAACTACACTAGGGTTTCATTTTCACACTCATCCCCTCTCTCTCTTAGCCTCACCCCTCCCTCACGCCGACGCCTCTCCCTCTCCCTCACGCACCACACCCGACGCCCCTCCCTCTTCTTCTCCCAAGCTGGCGAGGTCCGCCCTTCCTCTCCACCAGGCGGCGTGGTGGGCAGCCGGCCAGGGCAACGCGTGCGCTCCCTCATGGCGGCGTGGCACGGCGGCCCCACCCCTAGAGGTGCGGGGAGTGTGGTGGCCCCGCCCCGGCGGCACGGCGGCGGGCGGCGGCCTCACCCCCTAGAGGCATGGCGCGGCGGCCCGCCCCCCGGGCGTCACGGGCGGCGGCGGCCTCGCCCCAGGAGACACGGCGCGACGGTCTTGCCCCCCCCGGCGTCACGGCGTGGGGTGGCCTCGTGCCCTACGCGGCACGGCACGGCGGCATGGCCAGCGGTGGTGCTCCTCACCTCTCTCTCTCTCGGATCTAGTAGTTGGAATCCCTCCCCGCCTCTCTCCCGTGCAGGATCAGCGACGACGACGACGGCAGCCCAGAGGCTGCGGCGCTCCTCCTCCGGCGGCGGCCTTCTCTCCTCCCTCAAGCAGATCTAGCGGGCGTGGCATCCCTCTCCGGCGAGCAGGGGCTGGATCCGTGGAGCGGGCGTCTAGATCCAGCGTCAGGTGCCCTGGATCCGATGAACGCATCTGCGACGGCACGGAGATTCGGCGATCTGCGGCTGCGGCGGCGGGTGGATGCGCTCGGCGGGCTCGTGGATGGGCTCACCGGGCTTATCCACAATTTTTTTATTTTTTTAATCGATTTACCGAGGCGGTTTTTGCAACCGCCTCGGAAAAGGCCATGATTAACCGTGACCTTCGCTCTGAGGCGGTTGCAAAAACCGCCTTGGTAAAGCGTTTTTAACCGCCTCGGTTAAAATTACTGTAGTAGTGTGCATGCAAAAATTTTGAGTGGCAAAAGGAAGCCACGCACCCACAAGGGTGAGGCCGGACCATTCACGTGCTTGTCGTGCGCCCGCGCCCATCGCCATGCCCCGCCCGGTGAGGTGAGGTGAGCGTGCGCGTGTGTGTCTCCCTTTTCCTCTCCCAAATAGCTTTAACCAAGTGGAGATAAGTCAACTATTTAAGTTGGCCTCACTCCTCTTGAAGTAGCAACATGGTACTACAGTTTTTCACCATACCATGCATGTGTGAGTGGGCCTTTGGGATTTATTTTGAATTATTATTTGGGCCAAGCCCAAAACTTCTAACAATTTTTGGGCAGAAGCTGCTTCCATTACATGTTATCTCATTAATAGGTCACCATCTATTGTCATTAATAAGAAAACTCCAAATGAGGTTTAGTCTGGTTCTCTAGCAAGAATTGAGAGTTTTTGGTTATACTGCATATGCTGATGTTGATAATGAAAAATTGGAGCCTAGAGCTGTTAAGTGTATCTTTCTAGGATATAAATCTAGAGTCAAGGGATATAGGTTGTAGAATCTAGAAATTATAAAGGAGGTTGTGATTAGTAGAAATGTTGTCTTCAATGTACATGCTATGTTAAGACTAATGGTTTTCCTATTGATGGTCAACATAAGTAAGTGTTCAGGTGGAGCAGTTTGTTGATGCACCAAGAAAAGAAATTAATAGTATTTTAGATGAACCTATTACTAAGGATTCCTCTATTTTAGAGAAAGATCCCATTATTTAATGGTGGCCACCACCGAGATAGGCCTAGTAGGCAAATTATAGAATCAAAGAGATTGATTAATGAAATTAATATTTCCACTTATGCTTTGAGTGTGGCAGAAGAAATTGAAGGTAATATTGAACCTTCTACTTACTTTGAGGCTATTAATTCAACTAATTTTAGCAACTAAGTGACTGGCATGAATGATGAAATCTTGATAAGAATGGCACTTGGGACTTGGTAAAATTACCAAAAGAAAAGAAGCCTATCCATTGCAAGTGGATTTTCAAAAGAAAGGAAAGAATTTCCTCAAGTGAAGAAGTGAGCTATAAAGCAAGGTTGGTTGCTAAAAGTTATAGACAAATTCTGAATTGATTACAATGATGTATTTTTCCCTATTGTGAAGCATAGTTCAATTCGAACTTTACTTAGTATTGTTGCCATGCATGACATATGAGCTTGAGCAATTGGATGTTAAAACTACATTCCTAGATGGGGAGTTGGAGGAAGACATCTATATGGATTAACTAGAAGGCTATGTTGTTCCTAGAAAAGAGGACCTGGTTTGTAGGTTAAAGAAATCTCTTTATGGTTTCAAATAGTCTCCTAGACAGTAGTACAAAAGATTTGACTCATTTATGATCTCTTAAGACTTTAAGAGATTAGATTGTGATAGTTGTGTTTATTTATAAACTATTGAAGGCTCAACTATTTATTTACTTATATGTTGATGACATCTTGATTGCTGCAAAAGATAAAAAGAAAATAGCAAAACTAAAGGCACAATTAAATAACGAGTTTGAGATGGACTTGGGTGCATCAAAGAAGATTCTTGGCATGAAATTACTAGAGAAAGATATGTTGGAAAACTATATATCAATAAAGTTCTTCATCGCTTCAATAAAGATGGACTTGAGTGCATATTTTAGATTATCTGCAACTCTATGTCCACAGTCAGATGAAGATGTGGAGTACATGTCTAAAGTTCCACACTCAAGTGCGGTTGGTTCTCTAATATATGCTGTTGGTATCTGTTAATGCCTACTAAATATTCCACAAGCACACGGATACGTTATAGCACTTCACTGGATGAATATACCCAGTTTTAATATCGAACCCAAAGAAAGATGTGTGAGGGTCTTCTAAACTATAACTTAACCACCTGAGTAGCAAACAAGGCTGTAGAAAATAGGGATATAGAGAAGCCAACTAAGGCTTCTAATTCAGGCTCTAGTAAAGTATGTCTAGATTACTTTACTGGGAATTGAATAGAGGAGCACAGGCAAAACTGTAACTCAACTACCAATTATTCTCTGCTAGGCCTACCAATGGGATAGTGGAATATATAAGATTCAACGGAGCTATAAAGTCACCTCCGCAAGCTACCACCAAATCTAGAAGATACGGTATATCTACGAGTAACGGAGTCTAAGCACCATGCTTACACTACGAATAGTACCCTAACCCAAGAGCTACAAGGATTAAAGTACTCAAAAGAGTCGCAAACTACCAAAACAAAGTAAACAATGTTACTTACTTGAACTCTGAAGTCGATTCCAAAGCAATCTTAAATACAAGCCATAGAGGCAGCACCGACAGGCCAATACTTTCTCCAAAACTCTCTCTTTAACTCAATCTCTCCATTTCTAATATAGAACTAGCTTCTAGAGGTATAGAACTAGCTCTCTCTTGGAATGCTAACTCTAGGGAGGTTATCCATTCAAGGGACACCTCCCGGGATCCTAACTAGGGTTTCTCAATAAAGCTCTTCTTCTGAATGGATCCCTCCTCCCGAGGGGTTGCCTCTCCTTTTATTGCCTTGGCGAATCAACGTGAGCCCTTAGATCAAACCGACATTGGTGGACAGTGGAGATTAATCCTCAAAGGCGGTGGAGCAAACCGGGTGAAGCGGGCCGTGAGCGGGCCAGGGCCCAGACCGACCGGTCCAGGGCCAGACCGACCGGTCTGGCCTGGTGGCTGCTAGTCCTCCCCTTCGGTGCACAGCCTTCTCGTCCCTTTTGGAATCTTTCGTGTAGCCATGGCGTCCAATCTTGCATTCTATGTTGCGTTATAGCTCAAAAGTGTGTCATTTCCAGTGTATGCCTACAAACCATTGATTCACCAAAACTCGTAGAATTCGTTAGTCAAAACCCTACTTCTAGTTAGATGGATTGCTTTTATATCACTTTGAAAGGTTAGTTGATGGTTGGATTTGAACATAAAGGACCGTCAACATATGCCATGGTCTGTTCACATTCTAATTTATCTTATGCATTGAGTGTTGTTAGTAGACACGTAGTCAATCCGGTAAAGAGCATTGGAAAGTTGTCTAATGGGTTTTTAGATATTTAAGTGGTACTTCAAATGCAAGTTTACCATTTCGAAAATCTAAAATTAGACTTGTCGGTTATGTGGACTTTGATTGTGTTGGTGTCACGGGTCTAAACTCCTCCGAGATCGGATGACAGAGAAATCAAGATCTGAATGGTAAATTAGAACGGTTCCAGCAGAACAGTCGCAATCCACACAATTATCTGCGAAGAACATGGCATTTGTTGACGGTCATTAAGTGCACATTTTATACCGTCAACTATCACTTGGAAAGAACCAATAATAGAAACATAGGGTTATTACTTGATAAATTCCACGAGTTTTGGTGAATTGTCTATTTTCCGAGAATTATTCGAAAAAAGCTTAAAAAGGGATTAGAGTGCGTATTTGCCCGCGAAACTTAACCGACGGAAAACATCGCCATCCGGACCGGGAAAGATCTAGAAGACACCGAAGCGGCGGGACCCGCAGCCAGACACTAGGTAGGGCCGGGCGGCCCCACCATGGCGCCCCCGCCCCAAAGCTAGGGTTTGGCCTCCCCTTCCGGAAGCTTCCTCCACCGCCTCCCACGGTGCATCTTGGCCCTTGGTTAAGTCGGTTTAATCCTGCAGATCGCGTTCATCCCACTAGGCTATAAATAAAGAAGTAGACCCCCCTTCAGAAGAGAACCAATTCATTCCTCCTGCTTCATTTGTCAAGAGTAGACAGAAGTTAGGGTTTTCAGAGATTAGAAGTAGAGCTCTAGTTCTTCAAGTTCTTAGTTTAGGCGTCTAGCAAGGTTCAAGTAGAGTTGGGAGCTACGCTCGGGGATTCCGAGATCTGTTCATTTGAAGATCGGTAATTTTATCTTGTATCTCATTATGACTTTGCTCTACTTTAATATATTGCTATTTATTCAGTTCTTAGTTTATTCTAGTTGCATATTTGATATAGTTGTGATTGATGATGATTATTGGCGTATGACCGTAAAGCGCCTGATTCAGTACTCGAGTGAGTTAGGTGGTATGCATTATGTAGACGTGGTATCTAGATATATTGTGTACCTATGGACGCACCCTCGATGTGCTTAGGGACGTGTGGTAGTCCGCACAGGTGACAATTGCGTTGGTTCCTCCGTAGTCCAACCCCTATACGTAGGACTAGCGAGCACACGGTCGCGAAGGAGGTGACCCTTGTGTCTTAAAATCCTCATTAGTTGATGCTCCTTATGATGTTTTTTGAATTAGTTATACTATAGATGAGAATATGTAATATGGTGTAGGTCTGTAGACTTTATATTTAGTAATTACATAGGTTTCCTTTACTCTAGCCGGATCACGAGATTATTTTACTACTTTAGTGAGTCTCTATATTCTATCTCCGGAATACCATTTACCTCATTTACTCGGTTATCATTTATCATATTATTGACTATTTATTGCTAAAGCGTTAATGTAGTTGGCTATGATAGGTCTGCGCACATTTATATTCTTCTTAGTCCTTATAAATTGCTTACTCCAAATGAATAGAAGTGCTTCTTTATCCTTTTGGCATAAAATAGATAAACGATACTCGGAATACTTCCGGGTGAAATGCTACAATGGGAGAATTATCGTGCGCTAAGGATATATATTCTATAAGAGTCATTGCGTGTAGATTATTTTGATCCTTGGTTTTTGGCATCATGTTAGGGATGACAACTTAACGCGAAGTGATGTTAAAATTACCAACAAGCATTTCTGGCACCGTTGCCGGGGATGTCAATTTTATTCATTAGGATAATTTATAAGGATTTATTGATTCGCTAGGATATATATTTTAGAATTTTATATAAGGAATTTTATAGGAAAAACAAAATATTAAACTCTAATATAAATACCTATAAATAGATCATAGCCTTTTGCTTTAGCAGACTTACCCATGTTTTGTTTAGCTATTTTATTGGGTAAGTGCAGGATTGGTTGTGGTACTTTAATTCTTATCAGGAACAACCATAGGAAGAAGGGTCTTACATTATTTTGAGAAGCAATGGCTAAGAAAACTCTGCGTGAATTCTCTGCTCCAAGCACCGAGAACATTCGCGTTGGTCCAACCTTCAACCTTAAAAAACATGACTATGAGATCAAGCCAAGCCTCATCAAAATGGTGCAAGCTATCACATTTAGCAGAAAGAAGGATGAAGATACAATTGCCCATCTGCAGAATTTTCTGGAGATTGGTAACACCATTGACATTCAGGGCATTTCTCAAGATGTTGTGCTACTCGTTTGTTTCCTTTCTCATTAGAAGGAAAGGCGAAGCAGTGGTTTTATCAGAGTAAAGAATAAGTCAAGACATGGAAAGAATGTTCAAAAGCTTTTCTAGAGAAGTTTTTCCCAATAAGCCGAACCAATATCCTACGAGGAAAGATTTTAGAATTTTGTCAGCAGAAAGGTGAACCTATTCCAGAAGCTTGGGAGCGTTTTCAAGAATACATATCAAACTGTCCACATCATGGAATGGAAAAGTGGTTGCTCATGCAAACATTTTATCATGGACTAACCCAAAGGTCATGTGAGCAATTGGATGCCACTGTTGAAGGATCATTTATGTCACTCACCCCTGAAAGAGCTAAAGATATTATGGCAAAGATAGCAGAAAATCAGAGTTGGACATATAATACTCAGACATGCCATAAGAGTGAAGAAGTTCCAGAGGAGTTATGTGCATTGTCAACCAAGATTGATGTACTGATGAACTGGTTAGAGCAAAGGGATAATTACAAGAGAGATCGTCAAGCCATTCAAGATACATTCAATTTTCAGAATCAATGTAGAGATTATTTAGGAGTTGAATTCACTCCAGAAGATAATAGTGCAGTCATCAAGAAGCAAGGATGGAGTCAACCTCAGGCAACAAATCAAGGTAAGTACCAAGGTAATTATAATTCTTCAAATCAAAGACAACCACCCTTGAGAGAATTAATATTAGAACAAGCAAGAATTAATGAGAGCATTTATAAGAAGCTTGCTCTTAATGATAAAGTAATAGAAGGAATTAACTCAAAATTGGATAATTTCTCTTTAGTAGTTAAAGATCAGATAACATTTAATAAAAAGATAGAATCACAAATTACACATCTAGCTTCTACTCTATCGGCCACTAACCATGAACAGGCAAAAAGAATATCAACAAGAGGAGGTAAGTCTACACGTGATCCACCTTATCCAAAAGGGGCACGTAGACCCCCACATTTAGTGCAGGTAGAAGAAGAAGCTGAGATGGATAACAGAGAAGAAGAAATCAAAACACCTTTGCCACCAGTTGAACCACAAGAACAAGAATTAACACAAGACTTTCATGATACTTCTATCTTACCGTTCCCACGAAGAAGGAGAAGCGTCAAAATGGACGACCAATTCAGTAAGTTTGTAGAGGTAATTTAGAAATTATATGTCAATATTCCATTGTCAGATGCCATGCAGGTACCTACATACGTAAAATATCTTCGAACCATCCTCAACCACAAGGGACCACTACCCTCTACCGAAGTCATCAAGCTAACGGAAGAGTGTAGTGAGGCAATTCTGAATTCTTCTCCTGTCAAGAAGAAGGATCCAGGATGCCCTACTATCGATTGTTCAATAGGCAACCAGATGTTCGAGAACGTCTTGTGTGACCTTGGAGCAAGCGTCAGTGTTATGCCCAAGACAGTCTTCGACAAGCTCAACCATTCCATGCTCACGCCAACTTCAATGTGCCTACAACTAGCTGACTAATCAGTCTGCTATCCTGTAGGAATTCCAGAAAATATTCTGGTAAAAATCCATAACTTTTTCATCCCTGTAGATTTTGTAGAACTTGATATGCAGGAAGAGAGGAAGATACCTCTTATCCTCGGGCACCATTCCTAAACACTGCAAATGCAACCATCAACGTCGGAGCTGGAGAAATCATATTCATCATCAACGGGCAAGAAGAGCGTTTCGCATTCAAGCCAAGACCCGAACAATGCCAAACTCTGAAGTATCATGAAGAACAAGATGTAGCAACCTCTCCGACAAATGGAGATCAATCATGAAGAATAATTCAACCGGAAAAGTCCAGTCGGTGGACTTAAAACCCCGAACCTTCACGGGGAGGTAACTCGGTATTTATAAGTAATTTAAATTCTCGCATTGAATATTATATTTATTTTCCTATTGCATTATTAAAAAGAGATAAAATAAGCATGTCATAAATAAAACCTAAGCCCCATGTAATTACAACTAACGGAGCGTAAAACCCCGTCGGTGAAATTTCTTGTGGTGACGAAAAATTATAAAAAGACCATCATTAGAATTCTAATTTTTCATAAATTCATAAAAGTAATTTGGTTTTTCGTTCTTATGTTATTATACGGTATAAATACGGGAGACATGTGGGACCCACACACATCACCTCACATCACATCTCACCCACCAATTATTCACTACACTCCACTCATTCAAACTATCACACTCACATGCATGTACCCTCTCCAATCTTTCCTGCCACCGAGAGCAGCATCTAGGGACTAGCATTTGGATCACCCACATGCCAATGTCGACACCAGGGAAATGAGAGCAACAGCAGCCAACAGGTGGGGCCAGCTGGCCCCACCACCACGCGGGCGGCGCCCCTCTTCCTCTCCTCTGCCTCCCACTTCTCTCACTCACTCACCACTTCATTCACAAACCAGAGAGCCTAGTTTCTCCTCATTTCCAAACCCGGCACTACAAGCTCTCAAATCCACCATTAATTAGCAAAAAAAGAAAAGAGAGAGGAAGCAACGTGCAAGTTCATCAATAGGAATTTCTCTCTCCCTTCTCTTTGATTTGCTAATCCTAATCCTTTTCAAGTTTTCGTGTTCTTGTTTGTTCTTGCCATGTTCTTCGTATTCTTCATTCTATAGGCAAGATGAGCAAGAAACTCAGGAGTGCAGCTAGGAGTCTCGGAAGGGCACTCTCTTTCCGAAGCACCCGAAGCCAATCATCATCTCAAGTGCCTTCGTTTGTCAGCTCCGGAATGGACGTCGATCCCCCATCATCTTTTGAGTATGACAACCCATCATCCTCTTCCCAACAGGAAGAGAGGTATGAGTTAACAAACATTAACCAAATTTCATTACCACTTAGGCCGCAAACTGAAATATTCAATGTGGTTAAGCTAAAAGAATTTACACATACTCCAATGTTTGATAACACTTTGCTCCATGAAACCGGAATGGATTCCGAGTTTGAGCTCATATTTAGAAATGTTGGATGGGAAGATGCATGGCAAGTCACTGAGCAGGGTAGCAAATTACTCACTATAGAATTTATTAGCACCCTAGACTTTGATGATGATAATGTTAGATTTAGAATGTTCAATAAACCTTTCACCCTCTCATGGAAGACTCTCAGTATAGCACTAGAATTTTCAAATTAGTGTGTAGTTAATATAGCAGAAGTTCTCCAAGATTTTAACAAAGATGATTTTTGAGAGAGCATTACTGCAAAGAAACCAGAAAGGAAACAGAAATATACCACTGAGGAAGTCCAGCACCCCACGCTAAGATTCATGCTTAAATGGCTAGCTTTCACTTTCTTTCCTAGAGAGGAATTAAACACTATAAGACAGGATGAACTATAACTATTATATATCATGATTAAAAAGAGGAAAGCGTCACCTGTAAAAATGATGTTGAGTTATTGGAGAACTGTTCCTTCCATGAGAAAATGCAGTATTTCTTTTACTTCATGGATCACACGTTTAGCTACAGGGCTAGATTTGCTATCACATGCTATACTCACTTTTATCTCTGATGCCCGTAGAATCATTGGCTATGACTTTTTCTTTCGTGCTCACATGCTAAAACGTTGAAATAATAAAATAATCATGATTTATAAAAACTATCCAAATGAGTACGAGCTGCCTGACAGGGAGTTGAGAATTTATTTTGTCAGAAATTTTATTTTTCCAGATAGTAGAGCTAATATTGGCAGGTGTCCGTCAGCATGCATCAACAGGGCATCAAGGACCCATTACACTGGAGCTGACCCAACACCATCTGGGCTAGCTTATTTTTATTATACTAACTTTGATGATCCAGACGCATCGCAAGAGCCACATCAGCCATGGTCCACCCATACAGGATGGGGAGACCAGCCTACATCTATTCATATCACTAACATTGAGCAGGGACAGCATGCGATGAACGATATCTTGCACCAGCACGAGCAGTGGCAACACTAGGTTGACAACAGATTCCACCAGCAGGAACAATGGCAGCACCGCGCAGATCAGCAGTTCGAGCAATTACATCAGGGGCAACATCAGACGCAGAGCGGGTTGGAATATCTAATACAGCAGTTGGGATACCCGCCGCCACCTCTACCATAGTACTGAGTACGGTGACATCCAGCTTGGAAGAGAACCCCGCAAGGTGAGTACCTCTCACCTTTGTATATACTCTATCGGTTATTTCGATAGTTATTCAAGTATTTCTTTTAGTCTTTAATTATGTCATTTTTATTCAGTTTAGCTATAGGGTAAGAAGAACTTGAAGTTTTCTTTAGCTCATTCAGTTTAAAAAAAATAATGAATAAATGATGATGAATGAAGTGATTAATTACCTTCAATTACTTAGTATTTGAATTTAAAATTCTTCTGTGAATTATATGAAGTTTATCAACCCTAATAATTTATACTGAAACCTGATATCTGTGGGTAGTATAAGACTATTAATTAAATCAAGTAATTGACGGATATGATATAAAAAGGTTTGAGCTGCTGTTTATTTCATTCTGAGTGATATCTAAACTCGGACTTTTTTTCAAATTTAAAAAGCAATTTAATAAATTGCTCTGCTAATATGGTTTAAATAGACTATTCTTTATGTATTCATGACTGAATCCACATGCACAAAAAGGGTTTTGCTCTATGCACAAATTCTCTCTTAAAAGTCTAAAAGAGAGTGTGGGCTATAAAATTAAAAGATACCATACCAAAGAAGAATGAGCCCAAAAGATGCCACATCAAAAGGGTATGTGCCAAAATAAAAGAAAGAGAGTAAAACAAGGGGTGCAAAGACACCTGCCTGAGAGAAAAAAAGGGTACAAAAAGTATCCATTTGGAGAGATAGCCCACACTTCTCAGGAAGACAGAAAAGAGAGAATATTGCATAAGGGTTTGAAAATATAATCTTTTACATCACTAGCACATTCAGTCATAATGTATAGCTTAGTAGTCCACTGCAATCTTGTTAGTAAATTCTCATTGTTTTCAAAATAATAATATATACATACTTAAAAGAAGAGAAAAAACCACAGAGTAATGCATGAGCAAAGAATGAAATAAATAGTGCTTGCTTGATTATTCTATCTTTCAATCACCCAAGATTTAATTAAAGTTTGAGAAGCCTCACGGTTGAAAGGAATAAGAATAAGATTGAAAGGTAGACTAATGTAATTTAATCCGGAGAAAAATTTTAAATTTATTGCTTAAGTATTTGTTGGGAATTATACATATGAAACCCTAGAACTTTATTTTAAGTCAACTTTGCTAAGGGACTAGCAAAGACTTAGCTTGGGGGTATTGTTGACGGTCATTAAGTGCACATTTTATACCGTCAACTATCACTTGGAAAGAACCAATAATAGAAACATAGGGGTTATTACTGATAAATTCCACGAGTTTTGGTGAATTGTCTATTTTCTAGGGAATTATTCAGAAAAAGCTTAAAAGAGGGATTAGAGTGCGTATTTGCCACGAAACTTAACCGCGACGGAAAACATCGCCATCTGGACCGGGAAAGATCTAGAAGACACCGGCAAATGGCGGGACCCGCAGCGGAACACCAGGTGGGGCGGGCGGCCCCACCATGGCGCCCGCCGGGCCCCCTGAAGCTAGGGTTTGGCCTCCCCTTCTGGAAGCTTCCTCCACCGTCTCCCACGGTGCATCTTGGCCCTTGGTTAAGTCGGTTTGATCCTGCGGCGCGCGTTCATCCCACCGGGCTATAAATAAAGAGACAGACCCCCCTTCAGAAGAGAACCAATTCATTCCTCCTGCTTCATTTGTCAAGAGTAGACAGAAATTAGGGTTTCCAGAGATTAGAAGTAGAGCTCTAGTTCTTCAAGTTCTTAATTTAGGCGTCTAGCAAGGTTCAACTAGAGTTGGGCGCTACGCTCGGGATTCCAGATCTATTCGTCTGGAGATCGGTAATTTTATCTTGTATCTCATTATGACTTTGCTCTACTTTAATATATTGCTATTTATTCAGTTCTTAGTTTATTCTAGTTGCATATTTAATATAGTTGTGATTGATGATGATTATTGTCATATGACCGTAAAGCGCCTGATTCAGTACTCGAGTGAGTTAGGTGGTATGCATTATGTAGACGTGGTGTCTAGATATATTGTGTACCTACGGAGGCACCACGATGTGCTTAGGGACGTGTGGTAGTCCACGCAAGTGACAGCTACGTTGGTTCCTCTGTAGTCCACCCCGTGCGTTAGGACTAGCAGAGCACGGTCGCGAAGGAGGTGACCCTTGTGTCTTAAAATCCTCATTAGTTGATGCTCCTTATGATATTTTCTGAGTTAGTTATACTATAGATGAGAATGTGTAATATGGTGTAGGCTGTAGACTTTATATTTAGTAATTACATAGGTTTCTTTTACTCTAGCCGGATCGCGAGATTGTTTTACTACTTTAGTGAGTCTCTATATTCTATCTCTGGAATACCATTTACCTCATTTACTCAGTTATCATTTATCATATTATTGACTATTTATTGCTAAAGCATTAGTGTAGTTGGCTATGATAGGTCTGCACATTTATATTCTTCTTAGTCCTTATAAATTGCTTACTCCAAATGAATAGAAGTGCTTCTTTATCCTTTTGGCATAAAATAAATAAACGATACTCGGAATACTTCCCGGGTGAAATGCTACAATGGGAGAATTATCTGTGCGCTTGCGGATATATTCTATAAGAGTCATTGCGTGTAGATTATTTTGATCCTTGGTTTTTGGCATCATGTTAGGGATGACAACTTAACACGAAGTGATGTTAAAATTACCAATAGCGTTGATAGCGGCGAGAGAGAAGGCAGAATCAACAATAGCGGGCGGCGGGCGTGGGTGGCGGCAGCGGCGGCGGCGGCAAAGGCGGGCGATGGCGCGGCTCGGGGCCCGGCCTGGGGCGGCGGCCGGCGTTGGGAGAGAGAGAGAGCGAGAGCAAGATAGAGTGAGAGTTTTGGGTTAAACCCTAACTTTTCTTAATTGTCTCAATAATGGTTGGCCCCTTTTTATAGGGCGGCTTACAAAATACTAATGGGCCTTAGACCGATTACTCTCTCAACTTAACTTGTTGGTATCTGTTAATGTCTACTGAATAATCCACAAGCACATGGATACGATGTAGCACTTCACCGAATGAATAGATCCAGTTTTAATATCAAACCCAAAGGAAGATGTGTGAGGGTAATCTAAACTACAACATAACCATCTGAGTAGCAAACAAGACTGTAGAAGATAGGGATATAGAGAAGACAACTAAGGCTTCTAATTTAGGCTCTAGTATGGTATGTCTAAGCTGCTTTACTAGGGAATTGGATAGAGGAGCACAGGCAAAACTGTAACCTGACTACCAATTATTCTCTTACTTGGCCTACCGACGGGATAGTGGAATATATAAGATTCAACGGAGCTATAAAGTCACCTCAGCGAGCTACCATCAAATCTGAAAGATAGAGTACATCTACGAGTAACGGAGTCTAAGCACCACTCTTACACTACGAATACTACTCTAACCCAAGAGCTACAAGGATTAAAGTACTCAAAAGAGTCGCAAACCAGTGAAACAAAGTAAACAATGTTACTTACTTGAACTCTAAAGTCGATTCCAAAGCAATCTCAGATACAAGCCGTAGGGCAGCACCGACAGGCCGATACTTCCTCTAAAGGACCAAAACTCTCTTTTTGACTTTCTCTCTATTTCTGATATAGAACTAGCTTCTAGAGGTATAGAACTAGCTCTCTCTTGGACTGCTAACTCTTGAGAGGTATGTCCATTCGAGGGACACCTCTCGAGATCCTAACTAGGGTTTCTCGATAAAGCTCTTCTTCTTTAGAATGGATCCTCCTCCCGGGGGTTGCCTCTTCTTTTATAGCCTTGGTAAATCAACATGAACCCTTGGATCAAACCGACTTTGGCGGATGGTGGAGCTCAATCCTCAAAAGTGGTGGAGCAACCTAGACGAAGTGGGTCGCGAATGGGCCCCAAGGTAGACCGGCCGGTCTGGGGTGGGATCGACCGGTCCTACCTCGGGCCTGCTCGGCCTCTCCTTCGGTGCAAAGTCTTCTTGTCCCTTCTAGAATCTTCCTGCGTGGCCGTGGGGTCCAATCTTGCATTCTATGTTGTATTATAGCTTAAATGTGTGTCATTTCCAGTGTATGCCTGCAAAATCACTGATTCACCAAAACTCCTGGAATTTGTTAGTCAAAGCCCTACTTCTAGGTAGATGGTTTGCTTTTATATCACTTTGGAAGGTTAATTGATGGTTGGATTTGGACATTAAGGACCGTCAACAATGCCCTCGATATGCTTAGCGATTGTTACCGTTGGTGATTTAGATAAAAGGTCACTCATAGGTTATGTTTTCACCATTGGTGGATGTGCTGCTAGTTGGAAAGAAAGTTTGCAAGCTACTATTGCTTTATCTACCACTGAAGTAGAGTATATGGCTATGTCTAAGGCATGTAAAGAAGCTACTTGCTTGAGAGGTTTGTACAGTGAACTTGGTGCTGATAAATCTTGTACCACTATATTTTGTGATAATCATAGTGCTATATGCCTTACAAAGCATATTGACGGTAGGTATCACTGTTTTTGAGAAAATATTGCCTAAGGTTATATCAAAGTATGCCAAATCAGTACTCATAACAATCCTACAGACATGATGACAAAAAATATTCCTAGTACTAAGTTTGGAGGACCATTTAGTCCATGGGATTATTTTTGGGTGCACGGTTATTATTCATGAGAAGGGAATTCATCTTAAGGTAGAGTTTGTTGGTGTATGCTCTGAATTCCTAAAGGCTTCTACATGTATCTACTGTTGGGCAACATCTAATTTAGCATGTCCTATATTGGCAATGCATTTTGCAGTAGCATGCTTGCATGTTGCTGGGTTTACTTCAATAGTTTGTTATATTGTTTGGTTGCACCAAACCCTCTACCAATACATTAAACAATAATTCTTATGGCTAATTGTGGTAGCCTTCAGAGGTGACAACTTTGTTGGCCTTCGTATTCCATCACGTCAGAGTTGGTGTTTCGTAGAGCTTTTAGCAGCCTTCCCCAACTACCTTCTTCCCAATCTTATTTGAGAGTTGGAAAGGTATTGCTACTCCAAAGTAGACAAGTATTGTAAGTCTGATTCTTAGTTATCTTAGATAGCCCCTCTCTACCCACCAAAAACATTTATCTTTTCTCTCCTTGGACGTTCTTGATTCGTTACTAGATCACTTTACGTTCCTCATGGAAATTCGATACCTTGGAATACTCTTAGGTGAAAGCTACAGCGGTATCCATGCGCTTGTGGATTTATCTCTTTGATTATTCTGTGTGCGTTAAATATACCAACAAGCTTTTTAGCACCGTTGCTGGGGAACAGTAGCTGTTCTGGGATCGAGCCAAGTTTATCTGTGTATCCTTTATTTTCCTTTTCTTTACCACCTTTACCCTATCACATGGATTCCACACCTATTTTTCATTTTTTGGCTCCAAAGGGTGAGTTGTTGGAGCCTCCACCATCATCACATCCTATACTCACAGATGGCTATGAGCTTCACCCTGCTTTCATAGCTATGGTTCGGGAGCAATCCTTCTCTGGATTAGAAGACGAAAATCCCTACAACCATCTTAGAGAATTTGAGCAATTGTGTTCTTGCTTGAATATTGCTGGCATGACATAAGAGACCATTAAATGGAAATTATTTCCGTTCTCCCTTTTGGGAAGAGCGAAATGGTGGTATGCTCATACTGTAGGAGGAGTGAAATGAAATTGGGATGAACTTCGAGACAAGTTTTGTCTTGCTTTCTTCCCTCTTTCTCGGATCGCCACTCTTCGAGTAGAAGTTCTTACCTTTAAAGAAAAGAAGAAGGAGACATTAGGAGCAGCTTGGGCTTGATTTTTAAGTCTTATCAATACCGGTCCAACCCTTCACTTACCAGACCATGTGCTTCTTTACCACTTTCAATTCGGTCTTAACAAGGAAGCTGCTATACATCTTGACTTATCTTCTGGAGGTTCATTCTCGCATAACACCATGAGTGAGGGAAAAGCTATTTTAGAGAAAATCCTTGAAAACACCCCTTACACTGGTATCTTTGATGATTTTCTTGAAGAAGAAGAAGAAGTCAAGCCAAGCTCCGACCAACAAGAGGAATCAGACATAACCGAATCTAAAATTCCTTCAAATCTTTTAGATGATTTGGTTATCATAGAACCTCCAATTGAGGAAACACAACACATTTTAGAAGATGATGAACCTCAGCCTTCCACGTTCCCTTTTGAAATCGAGGATGGTCTTTTCGAAGATTTTGGCAATGCCTCAAATTTACTAGTTCAATTGAAGACTCAGGCACACTCTGCGTGTTTTGAGAATGATGATGGCCCAAATAATGATTCTTTCCTCATGGAATATATTAAAGGATTATCGGCCATAATGAGTCATGAGTGGTTGGTAGAAACGGAGTTATCCACTGAGGTAGCACGAATCAATGCCCCCTCAGATGTTATCACTTGCATCCTTAAGGGAACCACCATAGAGGCTTACTATAGTCCAACCGTTGGGATGAATATCATTTCAAAGGCGTTAGCCGAACAACTTTTCCCCAATGAGTTCTTGATCCCATCTCATAAGCTTTTATGAATTCCTTCTGGAGTTACTTTTGAAAGTTATAGGGTCATAAGGTCTATTCCATTGCGAATACAAAGTTCTGAGTATCGTCTAGATTTTCATATCTTTGACATCTCAGACACATCCATCTTGATTGGTGTACTTTTTGGGACACTCTTTCAAGAAAGACCAAATCAGGGTCTCTTAGATGTAAAACTAGGAAGTTCCCCTATCACCATCTCGCTTGCACGCTCAAATAATGCAATAGTAGAACCCAAGCCTGAACTAGATCCTATTGAGGAAGCCCTAATGGCATCCTTAGAAGACATGGCCCAACCAACTCTTGATGATAAACACTTTATTCAAGAAGAGGAAGAGTTGGCAGAGCCTGTTAAGATAGATGAAACAGAGGTGCCATCACAACCCTCTATTGAGCTAAAACCTCTTCCTTCTGGCTTAAAATATGTTTTTCTCAATAATAACTGAGAAACTCCCGTGATCATAAGTGATAAGCTTTCTTAAGAAGGAACTCATCAACTTATAGCTGTCTTAGAAAGACATAAACTAGCCATAGGCTACTCACTCCAAGACCTCAAGGGAATTAGTCCCATTCTCTGTACTCATCGTATTCCCACCGATCCTAATTCTTCACCATCGAGGGAACCCCAAAGGAGACTTAACAATGTCATACGAGAAGTTGTTAAGAAAGAGGTCCTTAAACTCTTACATACTAGGATTATTTATCCCGTACCTCATAGTGAGTGGGTTAGCCCTGTCCAAGTTGTGCTAAAGAAAGGAGGAATGACAATCATTAGGAATGAGAAGAATGAGCTCATCCCTCAACGTACTGTCACTAGGTGGCGTATGTGCATTGACTACCGAAAACTTAACAAGGCTACAAAGAAAGATCACTTCCCGTTACCCTTCATTGATGAATGTTGGAACGGCTTGCAAATCACTCTTTCTTTTGTTTCCTTGACGGGTACTCCGGGTATCATCAAATCCCAATCCACCCAGATGACCAAAGTAAGACCACTTTCACATGCCCATATGGAACATATGCATATCGACGAATGTCATTTGGGCTGTGTAATGCTCCAGCTTCTTTTCAAAGGTGCATGATGTCTATTTTCTCCGATATGATCGAGAAAATCATGGAGGTGTTCATGGATGACTTTACCGTCTATGGTAAAACCTTCGATGAATGTTTAGAGAATTTAGATATGGTCTTACAATAGTGTGAAGAAAAGCACTTAGTCCTGAATTGGGAGAAATGTCATTTTATGGTTCGGGAAGGAAAAGTGCTAGAACACAAGGTGTCTGAACATGGGATAGAAGTGGATAGAACAAAGATTGAAGTTATTGAACAACTTTCACCTCCCACAAATATGAAAGGCATTCGTAGCTTTCTAGCCCACGCAGGGTTCTATAGGCGTTTCATCAAAAACTTTTCTCAAATTGCTAGACCCCTGACTAGCCTCCTAGCTAAAGATGCACCTTTCATTTTTAACACTGAGTGCCTTGAAGCCTTTGAAATTCTTAAGAGGGCACTCATCTCAGCTCCAATAATCCAACCACCTGATTAGAGTCTACCTTTTGAGATCATGTGTGATGCTAGCGACTTTGCGGTTGGTGCCATTTTAGGACAAACCAAAGGTAAGAAACACTACGCTATAGCCTATGCTAGCAAAACTTTGTCTGGGCCACAGCTTAATTATGCTACCACTGAAAAAGTGATGTTGGCAATAGTCTTTGCAATAGACAAATTTAGATCTTACTTAGTGGGAGTGAAGGTAATAATTTATTCAGATCATGCTGCACTTAAATATCTCCTCACTAAGAAAGATGCTAAGCCTTGGTTAATCCGATGGATTCTTTTGCTCCAAGAATTTGACATAGAAATACGGGATAAGAAAGGAGTAGAAAATTCAGTAGCTGACCACTTATCAAGACTTCAATATAAAGACACATATGAGCTACCTATTAATGACTATCTAAGGGATGACACGCTCCTCGCGGTAATGGACTCCGATCCTTGGTACGCAAATATTGTCAACTATATGGTTGCAGGTTATGTTCCACAAGAGAAAGACAAGAGAAAGCTCAAGTATGAAAGTTGTATCCACTTGTGGGACGATCCATATCTTTACAGGGTCTATGCCAGTGGGCTACTACAAAGGTGTGTCCCAATAGTTGAAGGCATAAAAATCATTAAGAGATATCATACATCACCATATGGAGGACATTATAGAGTATTCCGCACACATGCTAAGATTTGGTAAAGTGGATTCTTTTGGCCAACGATGTATCAAGATACAAAGGAGTTTATTAGAAGATGTCTTAGATGCCAGAAACATGGAAACATCAATACTCGGCATGCTATGCCACTCACAAACAACCTCCAAGTGGAATTGTTTGATGTCTGGGGAATTGATTTCATGGAACCACTCCCAAAGTTAGGAGATGCAGAAAATATCTTGGTGGCAGTTGACTACGTGTCTAAATGGGTAGAAGCATTACCATGCCAAGCTGCCGACTCCAAGCACTCCAAGAAGATGTTCAACGAAGTAATATTTCCAAGATTTGGAATGCCTAGATTGGTCATAAGTGATGGAGGACCACATTTCATTGATAAGAGATTTTGACAGTTCTTAGCAGAAAATAGAGTCAAACACAATATTGGAACTCCGTGCCTTCCTCAAACAAGCGGTTAAGATGAAACATAAAATAAGCAAATCAAGAACATTCTATAAAAGACCGTGGATGAGATGGGCAAGAAGTGGAAGTATAAGCTTTCTAATGCGCTATGGGCTTACCGAACTGCATACAAGACACCCATAGGTATAACACCTTATCAGCTTGTATATGGTAAGACATGCCACTTACCTATTGAATTGGAATTCAAAGCTCATTAGGCAATCAAGAAATGGAACATGAGTCTTCATCTAGCTGGCAAGAATCGTCAAATGCAAATATCTGAGCTTGAAGAATGGAGAGAGAAGGCATATCACAACTCTAAGATTTATAAAGAAAGAACAAAAAGATGGTATGATAAGAGAATCAAGCATAAGGAGTTCAAGCCTGGAGACAAGGTCCTGCTGTTTAACTCAAGAGTAAAGCTCTTTGGCCATGGAAAACTTCGAAGCAAATGGGAAGGACTATTCAAGGTAGTTGAAACCTCATCACATGGTGCTATTACCATTCAAGACAATTTAGGTAACATCTTCAAGGTAAATGGTCAACGTTTGAAAATATTCCTTAAAACTAAAAACTTAGAAGAAGTAGACATGATTGAATTTCTGCAGTTTAATGATCCTATCTAAAAAAAGAATTCAATCATCAAGACTCTGGACAATTGAAACTCATATGTCTAACACTTAATCTGTTCCACGAGTTTGGTGTCTATTTGAGTTTTGCAGGATTTGAAAGTTTGAGAAGAGTGAACAAAGACTAAGCAAACTCTAGCTTGGGGGAGGGCATCCCCTAGTTATCAGGTAAGTATACCTATGCGATTATTGAGTCTATCTTGTAGTCATAAAATACTAAAAATATATGGGCACACGAAGGTCCACATCTATAGAGTCTCTTGTGAGTCCATTAGTTTAAAAATAAATAAAAAGATGAATAATCATTAAAACCAAATCATAGAGTGTATTTATAATTGTGTCTAGTCTAAGAGTCAACTGAAGAACAATAAAATTTTGTCTTGGAGATGATGAATAGTTGCTCTCTGCCGTAATTCCTTTCAAGTGCCTAGTTTTTAACCTTAAATTCTCCCGAGTTTTGGATATGACTTTTTAATATAAGAATTTACTCGAACCCGAAACTTGTAGAGGCATATGCTTAAGCTACGTCTAGGTGATTGAGGGATATGATATGAGAAAGTTTGAGCTGCTATTTATCTTATTCCTAGCAATACTAAGTTCTGGAGATTTATCTTTTGAAAACTGAAAATCTTACATAATGAGCTCTTTTATGACAAAGTTTGAATTCTTCCAAAGCCATATATGATATACATTTAGAATAGGAAAACTTTTGCTTATTCATACTGCTTGCTTTGCATTGAGTTCAGTCAACTTTTGTTGTATACCTTATGAGAGTCTTGTCATGCTTTTAAAATCAAGATCACTTACATACTCCACCTATATATGTATTGCTTCTACTCTAGGAGTAAGCGCAATCATTCTCCACTTTTATCCAGATCCACCTTAAAAATGTTTTTCCCCCACTTGGGAGTAAAGCACCCAAAAATATATCCTATAGGACAACTCCTCTTAAATGCTCTAAGTTCTTATTGTTATCTCTCCAATCATTTATTGTATTCAAAGGATGCATGTGGCTATGCAAAAAGAAAAGTTATTAGAAAAAAAAGGAAGAGGGAGTTAAAAAATGGACAAGTGTCCAAGCAATTAAAATAATGGGTACTTAGATACTCGCCTCCCTAAAAAGAAAAGAAAAAAGAGAGAAAAAAAGAATAAAGATAGCCCATATTTTTCTGTGAAAGTTCTAAGTCCAAGAGAGAGATTTATTTCTAAAGAGCAAAAGTGGAATTAGGTTTAGCCACCATATATTCACCTATCCACCATATTCCATACACATGCACATCTTGGTTTGATTGTATGACTTAATTCTCTATGGATCTATTGTTTGACTTTACAATATATGAATTGCAAGTATGTTTATCCTTATTTTAATGCCACTCCTATAAACTCCACTATAATCCTTAGCTATAGGAAGGCATGACATCATTAATGCCTTAGTGAGATCCATAAATACCACATACAATAAGAGACTTGAGGGTGTCATACAGTTAAGCTCTGAGTTTTATTTTGAAAACTTGCAAAAACTCTAGAATATTGGTTGAGTGAAGAATTTGAGACATAGTGCTTGACTTGATTGCTCTATCTTTCAATTACTCAAGACCTAGGCTAAAGTTGAAAAGCTCCATAGTTAACGGTAAAATGGGTAAGTTTGAAAGTTAGAGCAGTTTTGTCTAATCCGGAGGAGAATTTTTGTTTGAAGGCATGTGTACTTTTGAGGAGTGAAAGCATTGTAGCAACTTCTGATCCAAGTTTAGTAGTTTGGCTTTGCTAAGGGACTAGCAAAGGGTAAGCTTGGGGGAGCTTGTTCACGGTGGATAGCGTCAACATTTAATAGTGCAATAAACATGATAAATGGTCAATACACTTGCAAATAGAGGAGTCTAGGGTTTTATCTGACAAATTCCATGAGTTTTGGTGAATTATTATTTTTCAGGGATTGTTCTAGAAAACCATGAACAAGGGCCTAATTATTAAATGGATTGACGAAACTTAACGCCAACGAAACCCCACACATTGGACTCAGGAAGGATCTAGAAAACACCAAAATGAAGTAGAGCGCAAGCGGCGAAGAGGTGGGGCTGGCTGGCCCCACGGCTTAGGCCGGGCGGCCTCCCCCTGAAACAAAACCCTACAAGCTTCTAGAATCTTCCTCCATCGCCTTTAAGTGTTAATATCCACCGTACCTTAAGTTGGTTTGATCAAACGTCCATCGTGCATCCCATCGGACTATAAATATAGGGCCAGACCTCCAGGGAAACCCTAATTCATTCTATCAATTCATTTGGAGAGCTAGAAGTCCTAGCTCTTTAGAGCTCTTGTAATTAGAAAATAGGGAGAGAGGAGAGGGAGAAGTAGAAGAGGAGCCGGCTTATCGGATCTTCCTCAACTTTGTACCTCTACGAAGACAGTTCATCTTCAAGTTCTTCAGTTGGTAACTTTAAGTCTTCTATTTGATTAAGTTTTGTTCTTACTTTACTTTGTTTACTGGATCTTAGCTCGTGTTGAGTGCTCTAGTTAGCGTACGTGACTAGAGTAGTAATCGTTAGCGTAGACAGGGTTTACCTGAGTTTGCGCCCAATTCTTATGGCTAGTTGTGGTAGCCTTCAGAGGTGACAACTTTGTTGGCCTTCGTATTCCATCACGTCAGAGTTGGTGTTTCGTAGAGCTTTTGGCAGCCTTCCCCAACTACCTTCTTCCCAATCTTATTCGAGAGTTGGAAAGGTACTGTTGCTCCAAAGTAGACAAGTATTGTAAGTCTGATTCTTAGTTATCTAGATCACCTTAGATAGCCCCTCTCTACCCACCAAAAATATTTATCTTTTCTATCCTTGGACGTTCTTGATTCGTTACTAGATCACTTCACGTTCCTCGTGGAAATTCGATACCTTGGAATACTCTTAGGTGAAAGCTACAGCGGTATCCGTGCGCTTGCGAATTTATCTCTTTGATTATTCTATGTGCGTTTAATATACCAACAGTTTTCATGGCTCATGTCACCATGGTTGACTACCTGAGCACTATATACTACAAAAACAAGGGTGCCACATGTAATACAATTCATTATGATTGTCACCTCCAATCGCAAGGAGCTCAAAAGTCCTTATTTTGTGTGTCTAGCACACGCTTCTTCTCCTCATAGTGTGTGTTTGGGGCTACTCCACAAACTCCATCGTGTAGAGCAGCTTCATAAAAACTTGGAGTTTATGGAGCACCCTTTTTGATGCTCTCACAAGTCGACCTTTTTCTTGAGCTACATGCATGGAGCTAAACCTGTTTGGCTAAAAAAGTAGAGCAGAGCTAAAAAACATGGATCGGAGCAGTCCTAACACCTACTCCCATAGTGTGCCTAATCTTCCCGGTTACTATGCTCTTTGTTCTCCATATTGGTTGTACCTATATCACCATCTGTGGAACTCTCTAGTCCTAACATCTCCATATCTTAGTTTGCCTCGTCACTAGGTGGCTCATCCCTATCATTACATTGTCCGATGGGAACATGTTCCATGGCTTCCTGCACAAAGTAAATGGAGATAACATAAAGACATCAACCTAGATCCCAATAGATAACAAAAATTTCTTGAGTAGAAGGTCTATTATGTTAGTGAATAAAAAACTGCATTTTTGTTCTCTTGGGTTACTAGTGTAATATGTTACCTTAGAGGAGTTATGCCTGCAAGTACTTAGTAGCAGATATAGGATTTTTTAACTACCAAGTGTAACATGTATTGGATCAGCCATGACTTTTGGCAGGCTGATACCATGCAAAACTGAACATTATGAGGTGCCTAGCCTTGAAGACTATGTGATGAGATCTTGATGGTCATGTGGTGCCTAGCCTTGATAAAGTTCATTCTTGATATCATTGCAGTTAGGGTTGCATGTCATTATAAGGAAGATATTAGGATTACCATACTTACATATTAGAGCCTATGATTCCATGTACTAGCGCCTGATATCATGGGGTATTTTGATGAATGACAAGGACATGACCACTCACTCAAATCAAAATCATATATTGTCCAAAGGCTTTTGGAGAGGTTAACCATCTATTCCTCCTAGTTTGCCTCTCATAGCAATAGACTTTAGTCATGACCCTTGTAAAGATATACTAAAATAGTTACTGGACAACCATGATGCCCCTACATGCCTCAACATTGATGTGGCAGTTGAACATACATAGGAGACAAGAGTTGTAATGCACAACCCACCTATTTTCAAGCTTGTGTCTGTAAACCTTTTTTCACCCATATTCACATCATTTATATACCAATATGAACTATGACATCATATAAAGTTTGCTGGTAATGATTCTTGTATTAACTATGACCCTTTGTGCACACGCAATTGTGATTAAGTGCCCCACAAGGACCATGCATCATATGTTTGGTAACCACCTTGTTCAAGTCTGGGCTCTTCTTGTTTGGGAGGTCAACTGAGATGAGAAGAACATGCTATTTTGGTAAAGTAATCTTATAATTTCTCTCCATGATTAGCAAAAAAATATTTGTGCGGTAGACCTCTCTTCTAGAACTTCACAACATACACATGCACTTGGACCTTTCCAAGGATATCAATTTTTAGTAACGTATCCTTCGGTTCCCCTAGTTTTGTAGTAAATATATGGACAATAATATTCGGATGATTGTGTGATGTCTGATTATGGTGGAGTTCATACTTCATCTCATCCTAGTTCAAATTACATGTCATAGTGAGGAAGATGTCTGATTTATGAAACCTTGTACTAGTGTAATGGCGTCCATGTATGATGTCTCATGTCCCTTTAGCCTCTAATAAATGATGAAGGCATTAGTGCCTACTTTCACTTTCCAATGGCTTCTGCTCGACCCTCATTGGTGGAAGGGTTGGCCCTAATCTCCATTTGATGGCTACGTATATAATCCAATGTAGAACTTTGACTTAATGTCTATATTGACTGCAAACTACTGGAAAAGATGCTTGTTGTAAGGTATGCCTCAACGATTATTCCACCGAAACTCTATCCATGGTAATTTTTTTTTGTGTAAGACTCTCCTAAAAACCTAGGCATATTTGTGTGTGACTACTACTGCTACAAATTTTAGACATAGCTAGGAGTATTTATTCACATTCTTTACGACGCGTGTCTTTTCTAATAGTTTGTTGTTGGCAAGTACACCAAGATCGAGAGTTCTTGATTGGATTCTATATGCAGCAATCAAATGCAGATTAAGGCCAACCTCTACCAAGAATTGGTGGCCAGACTACATGTTGGTAATGGTAGAGCATAAGTTTTTTTGGAAAGTAGGATAGTGATGCCTTCACCATTTATTTGAGTCCTAACAAACATAAGACATCAATACATAGACGTCATGGCATAGGTACAAAAGTTTGATAAACAAGATATTTTCCTCGCTATGGCATGTAATCCAAACTAGGATGAGATCAAACATGGACTAGACCCTAGCTAGACACCATAGGATCATCTAGATCTCATTGTTTGAGTATTTAAAACAAAACTAGAGGAACAGAATGATAGGTTACTAAATAAAGGAAATCCTTAGAAAGGTCTGAGTGCATGTGTATATTATGGAGTTCCAAAGGAGCAGTCTATGCATGCTCACCTTTTTTTTTCTAATCATGGATAGTAAATATAGGATCATGGGTCCAAGAAATATGGTCTTCTCATCTAAGTTGAGTTCCCAAGCAAGAAACTTGCGCATAAGGGTAGTCCCAATGCGGTGAACAGATCATTTCTATATAGAATTTAAATCGAATGACATGTTAGCCAAATGCTGAGATGGCAAGAGAATAAATGAGGAAAGAGAGGGAAAAAGAAAGACACGATTTCTTGTAAAGGAAACGGAGTTGACTCGTGAACCAACACAAGAAACGATGATTTTTTATTGGCAGTGGGGTGTCGTTTCTCATGGCTTCTTGTGGGCAAAGAAAGATAGAAAAAAGACTATTTATTAGGCAAAGAAACTTGCGCTGTGTCAGATAGTTTCCATAGTTAGTTTCTTTTTGATGTGGCTGTTATGAAAATCATGTATAGATTTTATCCATTGGGATTATCCTCGAATTACAATCAATGATAGGATTAGTTGCCCTGTTGAGATTGGTCTATGGGTGCGGATGTGGACTTTGATGCTACTGAGCACGTTGTTCGGGATGGCCTAAGCGGGGATGGGCTTTCTCGTGTGCACGTGACGAGCCTATACACTTTTTTCAAAAAGAAAAAAATTACATTATCTCCCTCAACTTTTACAAAAGTCTATTTTTCTTTCTGAACCTTAGAAGTGGATAAATAAACCTTCCTGAAGTTTTAAAACCGTTCTTTTTTACCTCTCCGATCTAGTTATAAGCGGTTTTGAAGGCGGTTTTATCTTTTTCTTTTTTTTATTTATTTTAGCTAAATCTTGAAAAATCATAATAAATCTTAAAAAAATTAATGAAATAAAATTCAATTTTATTAGACTCCACATGAGTAGATCTACACACGATGAATATAATATATATAATATATATGGTTTAATATAAGTTTTTATTTTTTATTGTAACTTTAGATCTATTATTTTTTTAATTAATTCATAGCTACAGTTTATACGATCCATGCAATAATTAGTCCACTATAAAAAATTCAACAGAATTGGACTGTGTAAACTGTAACTATGAATTAACTTCTGAAAAAACATAAATCTAAAGCTATAATAAAAACAATAAAAACTTTATACTAAAACATATCATATTATAGACATGGAGCCCAACAAAATTGAATTGTTTATTTTATAATTTTTATGATTTATTAATATAATTTTTAAAGATTTAGCCAAAATAAATAAAAAAGAAATGCACAAAACCTATGTTTTTTTTCAAAAATTCAGCTAAAATAAATAAAAAGAAGAAACACAAAACCGCATTCAAAACCACTTATAACCAGGTCAAACGGTTTAGAAAAGTTGAGAAATGTGGTTTATCTGGTTTAGAGTTTAAGGAGGAAAATGACACTTTTGCAAAAGCTGAGGAGGTAACATGAATTTTTTTTTAAAAGAAAAGGAAAACAGAATACACGCCGGTTGGGATTGCTGGGCCGCTGCCCGCCCTTACTCCGATGACACACGGGCACGGCCGCACGGGGGACGCCAGCGGCCCAACTCACGGCTCGTGCGGAAGCGGAACTGAACCAGACTTGCGGCCTAGCCTGCTCGGCTTGTCGCCTCGCTCTCCGGCGACAGCCGCCGCCCCAGCTAAGCTGTGGAAGACTAGTAAGCGTCCCTTCACCGCCCCCCTCCGTCCCTTCTCTTCCCTCCGGTCGACCAGATGGCCTGCCGTGTGAAGGTGGTAGGACAGGTGGAGCGGGTGGACGGAGAGTCGCTATCCTACGCGGAGTTCGTCCGCCGCTTCATGGCGCCCAACCGCCCTGTCGTTCTCACGGGACTCACCTCGTCCTGGGGGGCCTGCAACGACTGGACGGTCCCCGGGTCCGGCGACCGCCGCCGCCCTGACCTCGGCTTCTTCACCCAAAACTTCCCTTCCCCTCTCGTTGAGGTATTCCCTCCTCATCCGTGCTGATGGCCCGTGGTACTTGCTACGCGAATGGAGGAGCCCGTACAACAGCGGTATCAATTGCGCAGGTTGCCGACTGCTCCTCGAGGGATTCCGTGGAACAGAAGCGGCTTGAGATGTCCATGCAGGAGTTCATAGACCACTGGGTTGGGGGTGCTCACGGTTGCTCAAGCGACGGGGATCGTGATGGTTCTCTGTTGTACCTGAAAGACTGGCACTTCGTTAAGGTATGTTCCCAGTGTCCTACTTGCTTAATTTCGCTGAGCAATAACATTGCCTAGTATTTTTTGGTGCTCTGGCAGTCTGATTCATCAGTTATGCAGATCAAATGATGCAGTGATTTAGTGTTGATGCGCTTGACTCAGTGGGTGCTACACTTGACAAACATGTAGAATTGTACATGCCTAATTATTGTTAAAGATTAGTCGTAATGTGTTGCCCTTTCTTTGATTTTTTTTTTTTAGTGGGTACCTGAATTTGCATTCATAGGTTTATGTTAAATTGAAACAAACAGCGAGTCACTGTATTGCAATTGATATACCATTTCCTGCTGTAACAGCAACATGATTTAATTACCTTTTTTACTTAACTTTCCAGGAGTACCCTGATTATATTGCATATACCACGCCAACCTTCTTTGTTGATGATTGGCTCAACATGTATCTTGACAGTCACCCTATACATAGAGATTCTGACATTGCCAATCATAAAAATGAAATTAATTGTTCCGATTATCGGTTTGTTTACATGGGGGCAAAAGGTATGTTCTGTTTTATGATCCATCTTTTCTCTGTTTTCCATGTGTAGCGTTGTGGAATTATGTGGTTCTACACGCAAGTTGCCATGCTACATGATAATTAACTCCTCACATGATTATGGTTGAGCTTTGGTCTGTAGGAACCTGGACTCCCCTGCATGCTGATGTTTTTAGGTCATACAGCTGGTCAGCAAATGTTTGTGGGAGAAAGCAGTGGTTGTTTCTACCACCATCACAAAGTCATTGTATATTTGATAGGTACAATTTAGTCGTAGTATTTCTTATTTATACATTTTTTTATTGTTGTTAGGTAAAAATGAATTTGGTAGCATTAGTTGATGTAGAATGGATTATTGAGAACATGACAAGTGAGCCTGTTAGGTGCTAACGGGAAGTAACCATTAAAGCATCGTTGCAACTTTGGCAATATCCAAAAGGAACATAATACATTGCGATTTGATGTTCGATATATATTTTGTACTTTCTATTGTTACATAATCGGTGGTTGTTGATTATGCCATGTAGGAACATGAGATCTTCGGTCTATAGCTTACATGATGATGTTTCTGAAAAGCAGTTTCCTGAATTTAGTAAGGTCTCTCCTCCCTCCCTGCCTCTCTCTTAGTGTCCCTTTTGAAAGTTAATTTCATGAAATTTCTTTTGTAGGCTGAATGGTTAGAATGCATTCAAGAACAGAATGAAGTCATATTTGTGCCCAGTGGATGGTATCACCAAGTCCATAACCTGGTAAATATCATTTGTTATTTGAGAAATAATGTACTCGTTGGGCATTACATTGGATTAAATAGGGATGAAATAGGATAATGTGAACATCATGGCCTCTGGATCAGATCTAATACACTAAATGTTTTAATTTACTAGACATATTTAAAATATCTTCCACCTAACAGTAACCGAGTGGCATGTGTAATCTGCTTTGATCAAATTTTGTCCAACATTAGTATAGGAGTTATCATCCTCTTACTTTGAGGGTGGTGTCTATCAGATACGCACATTCATGGGGTTTGAAACTGTTATGAATCTATGACGAGCAAATATTGTGCGGAAGAGGGCCAGAACAGTGGGGTTTATGGGCTGAGACACTAGAACAGAGAGAAGTTGACAATGGATGAGGGAAGGCGACTGATGTGGGAGAAGACTTTAGAAGAGGAGAAGACTGTTCGTTCCCATTGCTTGCTCATATACTCGTAAATGTTGCCAACCTATCCTTATATGGAGGGAGCACGACTTGATTGCTACTCCCTCTGTTCCAATTTTGTTCAGCATTGTCCTATGTCAAACTTCTCTAACTTTTTTACAATGGTTTTAGAAAATTATATTATATTAACATCTACTAGTTTAAATAAACACACTATCAAGACATTTCGTGGAAAATTTAATGACTCTAATTTGATATTGCAGATGTTGGTGCATGTTTCTAGCAACTTGGTTAAGTTAGATAAGTTTGACAATAACAAAACTAAAGTGAACTATAATTTGGAATGGTGGGAGTAAGAACTAATCATGATAAATTGCTAAATCAGGAGATATATATGCATGCAACTTCTGAATTATGAAATGGTCTTCAAAACAACTGAGGCAATACATCTTTATGCATTGTGCACTTCCATGCTGTGGTTGCTGCTGCACCCATGTCCATGGAAGAACGAATCATTTCCCTTGGCATTTGAACTGATGTAATGGTTAATCAATTTGAATAACATTTTACTCCCAATAACTAAACTGTAGCTAGTGAGATTATGTTGGTTAAGTTTTTTTTTTAGAAACTAATATGGACGATCTATCTAATCATGATAGATTGCCAAGTTATGAGATGCATGCAACTTCTTGATTACGAAATGATATTCGAAGCAACAGAGGCAACACATCTTTGTGCTTTCTGCACTTCCATGCTGTTGTTGCTGCTGAACCCATGTCCTTGGAAGAACTTTGAATCATTTCCCTTGGCATTTAAATGATGCAATGGTTAGTCAATATGAAGAACATTTTACTCTCTGCAACTCAGTGAAATTATGTTAGAATTATTTATTTATCAGTTCACATTATTATTGTAGATCAATCTGAGATATTTCAAATGGCAGTGCATTCATTTATGTCTTGATGTCCTTGATTCTTCCTTGTACAATATTTGTTTAAATAATTGTGCCAGTTACTATTAGCGTACTAGCTGCCAAACTCATGATTTTTCTATTTGTGGTAATTACAACAGGAGGATGCTATATCTATAAATCATAATTGGTTTAATGCCTACAACCTACACTGGGTGGTGAGTACTTGAGTTTTTATCAAGAAGTAGAATAACTAGATTTCATTCCTGCTAATACTCGCCTCATTTAGTGGAACTTGCTTTATGAAGACTACAAAGTTGCAAAAGAATATATTGAAGACATTCGAGATATATGTGATGATTTTGAAGGACTTTGTCAACGGAACTTAGCAGCTAATACAGGTAATAATATTCCAGTATCTGGAATAATCACATGAACAGGAAAACGCATTGTTTACCAACAAGAAAATGCCTTGTTTAACTTCTCATAACATCCTGTTGGAACTATTTTCAGGCATGAACTTCTATGATTTCTTTGTTTTCATAGTGCGGTTTGCCTTAGCCAATGTAATTGAGCTTTACCATCTTCAGCAGCCAGAGGTTGCAACCTTGTCAACAGAAACTGCACATCATTTGGTCTATAATCTGACATCAATTCGTACTGTTGCATCAAAAATGGCAAGTACAGAGGCTTTTACTACTGAGAATCATCTTTGTAGTATCTCTGAAGATAACCGCAGTGCTTTCTCTAATGTCAAACAAATATTAGAAGAGGAGAGTTTCAGAAGGCTATCGATGACAGTTTCAAAGGCATATGACCACATAGACAGTGGGCAAAGAAGTCTCAAATCTTCGATGTCATATCTGATGGGCTATTCGTCAGTGATCTGCCTGAAATCTGATTGCAATGTTGTTGATCACATTACTTCTTTGGTTGATGAAGTTTGTGGACCTGAGGATTTGGTGAGACTAATTGATAGTGCTCTCTCTGATGGATAATTTTTAGTGCATCTAGCATTGTAAACCTGTGCTTTGCATGAATCCTTATTCATCAGATGTAGGATACTTGATGACTGTTGAATTTTCACAGCCTGTAAATTGGAAGGACAATTGTGGATTGCATCCCAATTGTTTGTCTTTGCAGTGCTTATCTTTCGTGATAGAATCTCCAACTTTGCATTTTTGTGACGTGAGACTGCATAACATTGGAAGGTCAAAAGGGCTGTCCTTGCATGGTAATCGGACTGTTGAAGTCTTCCATGTGAAAGAGGCTGTCACTAACGAACAAATCATTGGTCAAATCAGTCACCCTTCTGAGATCTGCATTGAGTTGGATGGACAAACTGGGCACTGCTTATATATTCAGACGATTTCCAGATATTTTACTACATTTAATGTCACCCCAAAATCTCCATTTTGGGATGACAAGCAAATGTTAAATAAAATTAATGATTTTTAATTTCAATTAAAAGATAATGTAAAACGTATGATATTGGATTGGAATGTTCTTGGCCTGTTCTTGCCTATACCTGACAACTGAATGAAACCTTGTTTCCACTGCTATGCACATCAAATTATTGCTTGTCAGGTTCTCAGATCCACTTGGGGACTAAGCAGAGCAGCGACATAACTGTCAGCAAGCAGACTGTACCGGGATGCACCAGCGAGCAGCGATTGCGCTTCGTTTCCACTGCAACTGTAGCTCCTGCTGTAGTGTTGTCTCCCCTTGGCACTGCCGGCCGGTTCACCTTTCCAGAGCCACATCGTGCCTTTGTCTGCTGGATTGTTGACCGTTGCTGGGGCCCTATCATTTTCACTGTTCTGTTTTACCAGACATGCCGAAGCAGAAGAAGAAGAGGAGGCACCACTTGAGATCTCTGTTCGTCTGCCACTACAAGTGATCTGCTAGTAGAACAGAAGCGACAACATCCTTCTCGGTTTCGCTCACAGGTACGTTAGCTGTTTGGAGTATGTAGTTGCTTTGACCTCCATATTACCTGTTGTCGTGACATCCTCGTTATGACAATCATGCTGTCAGGTGAGTTCAAGTGTACAACCTATCATCGAAGCTCTGTAATTAAGTTGCGCTGTTATCTCTACTCTCTAGTGTTAGACACGTTGTGGTATTATGACTTCCTTCCACTACCTCAGCGCAGCGCCACCATTGCCTACCTCGGCGAGACGCTCTCTTTGCTCCGATCCGCCCCCTTGCTTCATGCTGAGCCTTTCCTCCTTTTTATCCTCCTTTTCTGATTTCTATCTGCCCTCCGTTTCGTCTCTATAGATAGATACCCCCACCAGAGTCGCAGGGAACCGTAGTGGCGTTCCCCGTTCTCAGAAACTTTCGTTCTAGATCGCGGAACGGGGACGGCGAGGTACAGTCGCGGTCGCAGGAATGTGACTAGGACACGAATTGTGGTGGAGTAACCAAATAAGCCAGACCATCAAGAGGAGGAAGAAAGCACACAGAGATCTAAATTGCCATTCTCATGGAGAACGAACTTATGAGCGACTTCATCAGCGGCGTGATGTACTGAATGAGCGAGCACTGAGTAAGTGGCCTCCAGCCCAGTGTGAAATATAATGGCAAAAAGGTGCAACAAATCAAAGGGAAAATTTTCGGATACTCGTTTCATAACTATGTTTTGGATAAGTCGTCCTAATTATTTGGGGATCATAATCTCATCCTCAAACCCAAAATCTTGAAAAGACATATCCCTATGAACAACTAGAGGAACTTAAAATTATTGTTCCACATCTCGTGTACCCCGTTCCTCGTAGTTACTTGCCAGGAACTTTTGTTACCATGGACCCCACCGATGGATGCAAAGATCCATCCAGCTAACAGCAGTATTATTAGTCTCTCTTCCTCTGATTATAGCCCGAGCAAACTCCTCCTTAAAGACCGCCTTGCATCTCAGAATTGTCACTGGTCGGTTATGGAAGATGTTGTCATTTCGAATTGTCCACAAGGCCTAAGTCATAGGAATCAAGATCTCCGTGAAGAATGGCACCGGTAGCTGTGTTCTGAAGCACACAGCAGTCAAAGCTGAAGCCTGTTGTCTGCTGCCCTCTTTATCCACCGGGTAGTTGAGTTGATGCATGCCGCGTTACAATCTAAACATCTAATGAAAGCAGTGCTGCAATGGTATGCTTAGATTTCTCTGTCGACGGGCACGAGTTTGTTGAAATCTTTTTTTTTTATGAAATAGTTTGTTGAAATGTTATTGCCTGCAACTGCAAATGCAAATGCAGCAGGCCGTGAGTGTCACTAGTACCGCCCGATATGAAAGGACAAACGGTTGCTTCAAGACCTGACTGAAGCTGATCACTAGTTACTGCTGCTCGCCATAGCAGCCGAATGAAAAGGCCAAGGAAGGAAGACCCAGTGACTCTCGGCTTCCTTGGCGGCTGTGGTCTGATTCTTTCTGTGATGGTGCTCTGTCCTCTGCTTTCGGTGGCCGGCCGTGTCCGGTGTTCCTTCTCAGATCACCTGTAGATCTAGGTCTAGCCGTCTAGGAGCTACTAGCCGTGAACGGGAGCAGACCGACCGGCGAGGTGGTCCAGCCGTCCAGGTCCTGGAGCTGTAAAGGCTGGGAAAATTGGTTGGTTGGGTGGATTAGATGCTTCCGCTTTACTGCATGCAGCATGGATGATGGATGTAACTATCTTGGACGTGAAGGAAGAGACAAATGCCTTGGGAGATAAAAGAAGCTAAAGGAGAAAAATGTATACTGTACTAGTGTACCCCGGCCCCTACATGCTCTGCAGCTTAAGATTCTAGAGATATATCGCATGGAATTCCGACTAATTCTGTCGGCTCATGTGTTTCTTGTTCCTTGTTGCAGTAGTATAGTAACAATTGCGTAAGATGTTATCGGTTGTTTGTATTTCACTGATCGAGGTGGTTGATTGCTTCCAGTAGCTTCAAATGTTGGCACACAGTTTTACTTTTCGAGGTAGTTATAGATTTGTTTTCGCTTGGATTTAGAAACGACAAGATTTTGCTCTGTTGCTTAGCGTCCAATGTAAGCGCGGTACAACCTACTAGCAGTTTTCTTTTCGGCCCTTTTGTTTTCTTCATTCATGATCGATCATCGAAGAAGGCTTTGAGTCAGAGGCAAGCAAGGTAAACAAACTGATGGAAATTAAAGGAGTAAAACAAATGCATGTATATACTGCTACTAGATTGGCTACATTGTTCAGGGGGACTTTTACATTACATCTGGATCATCGCTACCTGACGAACTGGACTACGTTTAACTGCTGGCACTGAACCCTTCATTCACCCTTTTGTTTCAGACCACCAAGAAATAGGGAAAAAAATAAGAAAAAGAAAACTACATGATCCATGATTCTCTCTTTTGAGAAACCAATTAAACCTTTGGTGGGAAGGAAGGAAAAGAAAATAATAACAAGAAAGAAAGAAACAAAAGACCAGAATCAGACCAAGAAAGATACTAGATTCTTGTCTTCTTGAGAAGCAATGCAAAAAGGTAGCTATTGTTGGTATCCTCCAGACCTCCCCTGCTATCCTGCCCTGCATCATCAAGTGACGAGACGATGATCTTGGAATGGAACATTCAGAATTGCTACGGCGCTACGTGCACCTGACGTTCCTGCCCGGCCCGCCGTAGTAGAAGTAGTTTCCCCAGACTCCGTTGACGCCGCCCTGGATGTCGTAGCAGTTTGGGTGGTCGGCGGTGACGTGGAAGCCGGCGGCGAGCGGGACGAGGCTGTTGTCCCCGTCCACCACCTCCAGGTTGCGGAAGTAGGAGGCCCGGCCGAAGCCTTCCCCGGCGAAGTGGCCGCTGCCCATCTGCGTGGCCGTGTGGGAGCCCGACGCGCGCGTGTTCACCACCTCGCCTCCGAACTGCACCATGCTCGCGTGCGACGCCAGGTGGCTGAACAGCAGCGACGGCCAGTACCCCACCAGCTCGCCGGAGCCGAACTCCAGCCACCAGTTGCCGTGGTTCGGGTCCTGAGGAAAGCAATTTTTTTTGGTCAGGTTAGAAAATTTGAAATGGATCCAACAGAGAAAGAAAAAGCAACGAGAGGAAAATTAATTCAGCTCCACCGCTGCCAATACTCCTCATTTGTATGTAAACAAACGCCATGTTGTATGTGAATGAAAAGCCGTGCACTTGAAAAGCCGAAAGAAAGCAGCAAGCAAGCTAAAGCAGGGAGGGAGTGGCTGGAGTGCAATGATGTGCGGCGTGTGCTGCTGTCTGGCGCCTGCGCCCCCGTGCTGGTGCAGCAGGCCATTGAGCAAGGACCGGGGACCATACCTTCCAGACGAGCAGGCTGATGTCGAACTGGCCGGCGTTGTAGGCGGAGGTGGGCGAGATGGCGGCGCCCATGGCGATGCGGCTGTTGGTCTGGATGAAGCCGGAGCAGAGGAGGTTGTAGCAGCCCGTGGTCTGGTACGCGTCCGTGGTCCAGTAGGTGAAGAACCTCGGCGCGTTGTCCCCGTACAGCTGCGGGCTGACCTGCCACCCGGCCTCGATGGTGTTGAGGTCGTTTCCGAAGGAGCCCGCGATGACCCAGATCTGCGACAGGCTGAACTCCGACGCCGTGCTCACCTGCGGCGCCCACACGTTGATGCTCGCCTTGGCGCCGTAGTACTCGTCGCCGGCAACGTAACCCACCGCGTGCTGATCGATTTGAACAAAACACAAGACGACGACAAAGGAAGGGCGTTAGCTAGCTAGCTTGTTAATCAAATCAAATCCACGAACGCGGTTGCAATCACTGCGCGCCGTGTCCTTATTGGTTCCATCTGAATGATGTCAGGCTGCTATTGGGGTTGGACGTTTCGTTCCTAGGCGACGCCATGCCTTCGTGGCCTTGGCTTCTAGCGCTTGTCAATGTCAGCTTCGAGTACTACTCAGTGCTCACTCACATGTCATCTGCTGCAAAACTGGCAGCAGCACTGATGCATGCTACGGACCAAGAACGTAACTGTCTCACCAACCAAGACGTTCGTGCATTGCTGTTGCGGGAGTAAAACTTGCATTCTGTAAAATCAAGAACCACCACCGCGCACTGAATTCCGTACCTCGTGGCCGCCGGAGACGGAGTCACGCCGCACCCTGCCTGCGGGCGCCCTGCCGAACCGCCGGACGGAGCTGGCGCGGAGCACGTCCGCCTCCGTGACCCGCCTGATTGGCACGGACCCCTCCGGGCACGCCTCCCCGGACGCCGCCCACAGCTGGACGCCGGCATCGTTCGAATTCACGGTGTCATTGCTGGGGCGGCGGTGGCGGGGTGCCCCTTGGGCCTCGCCGGCGGGTCCGCCAGTGGCCTCTGCCCGCGCAGCCTTGGGTGGTCGAAGGCCGGCTGCAGGTGCGCCGCCACGCAGTCGATGACGTCGCCGTCGGGGCTCTGCGCAGACAGAACAAGACACGCCGACAACCGAACAAGGCAAGGTCACTGTCAGTGTCGTCACCTCCTCGGGCAATTGACGAACGAAACAAAACTTGAGATGGAGCAATGCAATGCAATGCGAGAGCGGAGGAGAGAGAGGTGAACGCACGCACGTGCCTGGATGGTCCGGAGCGCCGGTTTGTTGAGCCTCCTGAGCAGCGCCTGCACCCTCCTGTACCGCCGGAGCTCGTCGCCCGGCCGGAACCTCTGCGTGTCGTTCGCCGCGGTGGCCATGGTGCCGGCGGCGGCAACGACAAGAAGCGCGACGACGGCGACGAGCTGGAGGCGCACGAGGTGGTGCGCAGCGGGGCGGGACGAAGAAGAGGAATGCGCGGCCATCGCCGTCATCATTGCGGCGTCCTGCTGCTGATGACCACCGGCTTGTGGAACCTCCTCCTGCAGCCGCAGGTGCAAAAGAATGGGTTGTGCTCTTGGCTGCTGCTTCTGACGCGCTTCTTCTCCCAAGCCGCAGGCGGCGAAGAATACATTGGCCGGCGGTTCGGTTCCGCCTGTATGCGACTGCTGCTTTGCTTTGCTCTGCTTCCTTACGTGTTTGGGAGTTGGTGCTGCTGCCGCCGCCACAGATAATCGAGCTGGCCTGGCCTGGCGCCGCGCCGTCCGGCAGCGCGCGCGCTCTGAAGACGAAGGAAGGAGCACTCGTCCTCCCTCTACGCAACGCAACGATATCTCTGCTCTGCTGCTGCTGCTTCCAAGGCGCTCCCGAGGCGAGCACACCGGCCGGGGGCGCTATATAGGATAGTGCTGCCGCTGCCAGCCACCTATAGGCTTATCGATCATGGTGACGAGAGAAGAGAGAGGAAGTAACTACTAGTACTCCTGCAGTAGTTAGCTTATCAGCCATGGGAGGCCGGGCTGGGGCCGACAAAGCATGAGGCTTTGCAGCATGAGGCAATTGAGAGCTGGGCTGAGAGAGGAATAATTTACTCGGTCAAGGAATGAAGTGTGGGTGTGCTTTTTGGGGGAGAAAAAGGAAGGAGAGCGGGCGCCCTGCCCAACCCAAGGTCCCCCAAACCAGGTGTGGAAGAAGTGCCCATGCCATGCAATGGAGTGCTAGTGCTGGCGGCTGCGCAAGCGCGGTGCAATGAGTGGCGGCAGCGGCGGCATCATGCTCATGCCGGGTTGCCTAGCCTGTTTAATTAGGGCCTACTGTATTTGATTTATTAATAATACTACTAACAGTTAGCAGCTAAAATTAGTACTAGTGGATTTAAGCAGAACTATTAATGGATCAACTGATTATTAGCTAGTTTCACTAGCAGAGATTTTAAAGGTTAATAGGTGCCAATAGATTTGAGCCTTTCCAGACCATCTATTAGCAGGTAGATCTAAATAACCCGTTTATAAAGTATGTCATTTTCTCTAGAGAAATACAATTATTATTTGGAACGAATGGAGTATTAGCTAGCTAACTGTTGTTGTATCTGGATATAATTATGTCCTTAATTAGTCCTAGTCCGAAGTGTTTGCAAGGAAAGGCATGCACGCCATTGCCATGGATCACGTACAACACAGCTTATCACCTCCCAATTCCATGTCTGTGTTGTATGTAGGGATGAAAACGGTACGGATATTTTCCGATCGTATTCGAGACCGAATTCGTTTAGAGGGGTTTTTATCCGTTCGTATCCGAGTCCGGACATTCAACATCCGGTACCGTATCCGTATTCGAATACTCAAATTGCATATTTATGATGTCGATATCCAATCGTATTCTATCCGGCATGATTGATACTATCCGTATTCGAATCCGAATCCGGACAAAAATATGAAAACAAATATGGTATGAGTAATATTCGTCCGTATCCGATCCGTTTTCATCCCTAGTTGTATGTGTGTCCACCACTTTGCATGCACCAAGCCAACCGGTTAATAAAGAGACAAACAGGCAAAGCAGCAGTAGCAGTGGTGAGTGGTCTCGCCTCATCATACGCCGGGGATACATGCAGGATGGGTATGTAGGCCAAAGGGGTATGCATACTCTTTGAGTATTTGGCATATCTGTCCTAAGTTGACATGCATATGCATCGATCAATTGATGAGAGCGCGCGCGTCTGGTAAAGCTGTTATCCCCTCCTCCTTAGCGAATCCGATGCCCAATCGTACCCACGATGTATGTCGACCACCTTCGCGGAATTACTCATCTGATCAGACGTCGTCTGATCAGTGTACAAGACGATATTCTGGCCTTCTACGACTTCCATACAGTGGGCGAGCACAATAACAGGACCAACAAGGTTAAATTTCCCAATGCGTTCTTCTTACACCGTCTTTTCTAAGATTTCAGCTTCCCTAAAAACAGGGAAACCAAGAACAGTCACAGTTTGGTGGCTTTGGCTTCTAGCCCAAAACGACTTTGGCTTCAATTCACAAGTTATTCTTGTGTGTGCTCATTCGTAGGCTTTTAATTTAGGCCAGCTCTGCGAAAGAGACCTTACAAATAGAACATATCATGATTTCAAATAAAACATAGAAAACCATTCAATGGATACTAATACAATATTATTAATCGATACAAAATCAATGTTGAATTCTTTTTTTTTTTTGAAAACAAAGATTTTTATTCTGACCTCAACAAGACTTGCACCCAACTAATCAATTTTGTAAAGTTCTACCCTCATGCTAAGGAAATGCTCTCAAAAAGCAACAAAAGATAAGAGTTTAAAAGAGCATAATAACAAAACTAAGCGTTAAGCCTATATAAGAAGGCGCCTAGATATTGTTTTTGGGAATGCTTCATATTTGATTGGTCGTGTCTCCCTTTGAAGAATGGACCAAAATTGTGTTCAATAACTCATCCTCAAAATAATCTATAAATAAGAGTTTAATATGTGTTTTCAAAATTATATCATTCCTTGTCAACTATATAGATCAAAAGATTGCATTCATTCATACTCGAATTTGATATCACAATTTTGCTTCAACTTATTGTAACCATATTTGCAAAAAAAAAAAAAAAAGTTAATATGTGACATAGCCATTGATACAACTTTCAAACATTAAGCATGCAATACTCTTCTAGTATTTGTTAGTAAAAATGTCGACATTCAACTATTTCAACTGTAAATACACCCTATGGAAAGGAAAATAAGGATCATGTGTCTATTTGGTAGGGATTCAGTCATAGCTTCACAAATCTGTTTTCGGTTTCTCCTACCAAATAAGTCCTTTCAAAACAGTTTCTATCAAAAAATCTGTTTTTTCAACTCCTCTCACACACCACAGGACCTGAGGTGTAGATAAAAATACTAGCTTCTCCTAGCTTTCTCTCTGCTATGTTTTTGAGAAGTTGTTTTGCCAGTCGTTTATAAAAATAAATTCAACTCTACCGGTAAAGCCGATTTTAAAGCCAAAGCCAATAAAAACTGATTCACTAATGAAGTTGAGCGGTAACAAACATGCCCATAATAGATGTTTGCGTGTTTGTGGTCATCTATTGTGTTATTTGTAAATAAAACCCTATAGCTTGTTTACTTCCTCAAATTAATTCACAATTATTGCCACTACATTATAGTAAACTAGTTTTAAAAAAATGTGTTTCAGTTTTTGCGATGAGGCATCCTAATCTATCTAAATACGTATATGAGGTAATCAGCAAGCATTAAGGTTTGTTCGTGTGAAGCCATGAATCAATGTTCAAATGACAAACAAGCAACGTATCCAAATTAAAATAAGATAACCTTAGAAAGCAGGATTTTTTTTTTTTCTAATTTCATGGTTTCACTATGAAAATGAACTGATTTCTGTTAATTTTTTTGTATAACTCATGTGAAATTCTTGGATTTCAAATGGGACCTAAATCTTTGTCTGCATGCAGTCTTCTTGAGCATTTTAAACCCGGTCAATCTTCAGATATCTGCTTGAATGCAATTAATGGGGGCAGAGTCCAGTGGCTTTGGCCTTTGGGTTTGGGTCCCCCTCTTCATCTTTTTTATTTGGGTGCTCTATTCTCTTCTTTTCACCCATCTCCTTCCCCTTTATCTCCTTCATTGGGTTCTGCAGGGAGCATGCTTGCTTGGCTACATCTACATGCATGGCTATTGCTTGCTCCTATGGCTGTGGCGGCCACTCTACTCATCAGAACTCTCCTTTGCTGTTCATCTGCAGCTGCCTGCTGCTTGGTCCTACATGGAATGAAACTCTGATTGTCTGTCTCAGAGGTCCCCAGATCTCCATGTACATGCTACCTTTCACTGCTTCCTAGGTCCTCTACACTCCAAACTTATTTTTTTTACCCTGCATACATGCATGGGGGCAAAAAAAGGGCTTCTATTGTGTTTGTTTGCACTTGCAGGGCTAAAGGAATTTTCACCTCCTTGACAGAATGTAACTTTTTCGTGTCTTGGTGTGACAAAGCACGCATGGAAATTTGGAATGAACAGTGACTCCCAGGTAGTAAAATTTGAAGTGTGTTCCCGGTGCCTGCCTCCGGTGCCAAAAACGTTTCCTGTCCTGTCCCGGGATCTGTTAAGATTTGCACATCGTGCCTCTGGGTTTGTTACAAGGTTCTTGCTCTGAATGTGCACCAAAAACTGAACTTGAAGAACAGTTAGTATCCAAGAAATCTCTCTACTGTGCCGGCCATCATAAACTGCGATGGTCTGAATCCAGTAAGATCTTGTGCAGACAATACCAGAGCCCCCGACCTGATACGGAGCAACAGTTTCTTGCTCTACTTTTGGCTGCATTTCAGTACACCGTACACGCACGCACGAACAGGCACAGATCCTCCCCCTCTCCCAGAAACTCAATCCCGTTTCAAGCCTGCAGCGTATCAAGCTTAATTATATTACTGAGCTAATGCTGATCTCTCTCGTAACCGTGCCATGAGCTTTACTGACGAGTATTCTATTTTTACCTCCATCCACTGATCGACTGCACTAACCAGCAGCAGCAGCAGAAGTAATCATGCCCTTCGTTCATCCTCTGCAAAACAGCCCTTTGCAAAGCGATCGGCTAAACGTGGGGCCCGCCGCGTATCTCACTGTCCTGGATTTTGGCAGCAGTTTTGTTTTCTTTACTACTCGGAGCACTGCACTAGCAGAGCAGTGCTAGCTGTGCTGGAAGATCATCAGTTGCATGCTAGCTGCACTTTGTGTGGATTCAGAGTAAAGAAACACACAGGGACAGCAGGGCCGTGCTAAGCCTGATTAGCTGGGTTAATTATGTGCGTCGTTGCATTGGCTGCCTCTTTCAACCGTGTAATCTATGCGCCCACGTCGTGTCAGACGACAGTGCAGGATGATCTAGCACGCAGGCATATGGTGGCAATGATGCAGTCACGCCCCGGGGAAAATGGGAGCCAGCAGCCATTTTGTACCGTGTATACGTCACCAGTACTAGAATCCTGTAGCGGGATCATGGACAGGGGCGGAATCAGCAAATTATTTTGAATATTTGTGGGGGGGGGGGCAGGGCGAACAATAGATGATAGATTATAAATAGATAAAAGGAGAAATTTTTTGATGTATCATTGATTTTTTATTAAAACATTGAATTTATATTAAATTTTTGAATGAAAAATTAAATTTTTATTTTTTGATAGCAACCATTTTGTACCGTGTATACGTCACCAGTACTGGAATCTGTAGCGGGATCATGGTCAGGGGCGGAACTAGCAATTTATTTTGAATGAGGGAGGGGGGTTGCGAACATAGATTGTAAATAGATAAAAGGAGAAATTTTTTTGATGTATCATTGATTTTTATTAAAACATTGAATTTATATTAAATTTTTTAATGAAAATTTTAATTTTTATTCCATGGTATAGGAAAATATCATTGTTTTTAGGGGGGGCCACGGCCCCTGCTAGCTCCCCTTGGTTCCGCCTCTGATCATGGTTGTACTCACTCCATCTCAAAAAGAATATAATCCTACATTTCATATCTTGTCTGAAAAATAATGTAATTCTATATAATTAGAAATCATCTCTTCTAACAGGACCCATCTATTAAAAGTACCACTATATGTCTACAAACTATCACACCCTATCCATCCATGAGAAGAACATTCCATAAGACAACTTTTCTAGAATTGTATAGGAGGGGTAAATGCATAATCTACACTAATCTTGCCTTAGAAATCGAGATTTACACCTTTTCTAAGACGGAGGGAGTAATAAGAGAAAAAAAATTATCCGCGTCGGAGAGGGCCCGAAATGGCCAAGAGTTCCCTTTTTAATTTTTTAATTTTGAATTATTTAATTTATTATAAATTCTATTTTTCACGCGAGAAAAATCATTTCCATTATTAAGTCTATTATAAATTCTAAATAAAGAGTATTTGTAGTACCCTAGCACACCTAAAACAATATATACTACACTGATCCTTTAATTTTTATTATGAATTACAAGATATTTGAGTCTTTTAGATACATATATGTTTTTTAGATACACTGATCCTTTAATTTTTATTATGAATTACAATATATACTACGCACTTAGATGTACTATGTCTAGATATATAATAAAAGTAATGTATTTAGAAAAGTCAAGTGTTTTGTAAATTATAATTAAGGGTGTGCGATTATGGTTTTATTTTGTATTCTGACTACCATCTGCGGATGCGGATGAAGAGGCTAAAACTTTATTCCATGTTATTATCTACGGATGATAGAGGCTTAGAATACTCCATTTGAGGGAATATTATATTTGCTAGTTTGAGCATAGATTTGTGTTGGTGTATAACTAAGAATCGATCTTTGTGAGCTCCTATTGGTTCCCCTTTAAAATGTCTTCGCTCGATCATATGCCCCAATAGGTGCGCATATTCCAAAACTTCGATGCTAAGATTGCATTACTCCGAGTTGTGCAAAGCCAAGCTCTTATTTACCTCTTGTCAACATTATTTGATTGGATCATTTGTCCAATCGGGCCTGACCTGCTACTATCCGTGCTTCAGTTTTGATCAACTCGGATTTATTTGAACCACTGATTGCTGTGTGATTGGATAGCAAAATAAATTATCCCATATATATACATTTGGTTTACAAAACAGGGGCTTAATTAATTGTCCTTGAATAAATCAATCTCTAAAGTTTTCTCAAGTCATTTTTTATACTTTGATCAATTTATAAAAAAGGGCACAAATATTGATGATTATAAATGAGTACTCCATCTGTCTTTAAATACTGCAACTTCTAGAGTTGTCTTAAGTCAAAATTTTTAAACTTTGACTACATTTCTAGAAAAAATACTAAGTTGTATGGTACCAAATTAGTACCATTAGATTTATCATGCAATGTATTTTTATAAGATATTTATTTTATGTCATAAATATTAATATTTTTTCTATAAAGTTGGTCCAAATTAAAAAAGTTTGACTGACACAGATTATAGGAGTTCCACCTTTTAGGGACAGAGGTAGATTATAAAAATATATTTTAAGATGAATCTAATAATATTACCCGAGTAATTGCTTGTATCTGGCAATCAAGTAATTGCTTGTATCTGGCAATCAAAGCCGGGGACAATCACCAGAAATCCCTCATATCGTGGGAGTCAAGTTGAGGAGGCCTTTTGCAGGCCTAGATTAACATACTTGCAACCAAACATAAAAAATCTGCATCTCGTGGACCTGGTAGTATATCCAGCAAATCAATGATGCCACTAATAAACGCAAGGTCTCTATTTTGGGTTCCCTGATTGATGAGAACAAGGACACCTGGCTAACTTTGTATTTTTTGCACGGTTAGTGATAAAGGGCTAGTCACATTGAGGCTACTTGGTTATCTTGTTCCCCAGTGGATGGCTTCAGTTTATGGTGCAAGGATACTCATTAAGGCTAAGCGCATGATTGTATCTATGTGCTAGACATAGTGTCTGGGGCACTTAGACATAGTGTTAGGATTGTGTTTGGTTGTACTATTAAAAGGGTCAAGACTAATGCTGATCCAAATTGAAGTTGAGGGCATTTTGATGCGCATATAGGAGAAACTCCGAGCAAGTTTGATCGATATAATGGTGGCTTAAACATATAGGGAAAAAGTCTAGCTAGGATCACAAAAATGTTGAATTGAATGAGATTGGAATTCAAACAGACCGTAAATTCAAGGTTAAAGGCCACTAGATCAATATTGATCATGGCCATTGAATTGTTCTTTTTTGGTAAATAGGAGGGGTTTAATCCCCTACAATGTTTTTATTGGAATAAATTGTCTGATGACAATGTGCTGTAATGTGTGTTTAGGCAGTGTTGTCCAATGGACGATATGGTGAATGATCTTGTATGGTCCCACAAAAAATCAGGCTAAAAAATCAGGCTACACTACGCTAGCCAGAACTAAGTTGGACAGGCCTTAAAGTGGAGTGTATATTACCACTCGCATCTGAGTGTACCAAGAGGATCTTGTAGGTTTACTGTTCAATGGTCATCGGTTCAACTAGCTTGAACATGCTTACCAATGTGCATCATATATAATCTGCTAGACATCTTAGTGGTTGAGCGTATGATCATCTCATGAGATATATTGTTCGAGGTATATTATGAAGTTATTGTTAGAGGGACAGTAGATATAGAAGCACTATCTGGTGCTCAAAAGTGAAGCCCTGTGATCGTGGAGCTTTTTTCATCATTAGAGCATCTCCAACAACTTCCTAAATCAACTTGGCATTCTTATAAACTTGGCAAAAACATAAAAAACCCTTTCCAACAACTTGGTAAATCAACTTGCTAAATTTACCAAGTTGCTATCCAGAGGCCTCTACTGCCAAGATTTGTCAAGTTGCTATCCCTCGCCGGGTGCTGTCCCGCGCTAGCACTCCTTTTTCCGCGCGTGTGAAATAGATCAAGTGCCCCGGAATACATCTCGTGCCTATTCCTCTTCCCGCGCGAGTGGCGAAGATCTCGCCGCCGTCTCTTCGACTTTACCTAGCGCGAGGGAGAGGAAGAACGTCCCGCCGAGTTTTCTTCCCATCCAGCCGCCAGGAAGAACCACTACTACAAAAATGATTTGTAGGGGCGGCTCCTAGGCCACTGTAGGGGCGGCTAGCCCAGCCGCGCCCCCAAAGGGCTCTTACAAATCATCATACTATAGGGGCGGCTGGCTAAACCGCCCCTACAAATACCGGCTGATGTTTTTAACCGCCCCTACAAATGTTATTTGTAGGGGCGGTTCCTGATCAAACCGCCCCTACAGATATACACTGTAGGGGCGCCTGGTAAACAAACCGCCCCTATAGTTTATATTTGTAGAGGCGGCCATGTATAGAGCCGCCCCTACAGTGAATTTTGCAAAAAAAAATCAAAATATAACCTAAATCTGGCCATAGCATATAATATATGTTTCAGATTTAATTTTAAATCTGAGCAAGATAAAATAGAAGCCATAATTCACAAATTTCAAACCCAAAAAAACCATCATCACAAGCCATAGTTCACAAGTTCATCATATAACAATTATTACAAGCCATAGTTCACAAGTTCATTACATAGGCATAAGAAACATATTCAAATAGAAGCATTCCACAAGTCCAAAGCATTCACAAGGCAGGGCCAATGTCAAATTGCATACACATTCTTACTAATGGCCTAGAGACAATCTATAAGTCTCACGAAGATGTTGGTACAAAGGATTACTTCCCAAGTCAGAACCTTTGTCATGGTAAACACCTCTGGAATCCATAATTTTATCAATGATGAAACCGCAAAGGTCGCCGACGAGCTCTAAGAGTTGGTCAGCTTTGTATGGATCCCTACTCGTTTTTTCTTCTTTCCCACTATAAGATAACAAGTGTTGGTCTAATATTTGTTAACATAAGCTAAGTTTTTATACTAGAGGAGAAGAGTTTTAAACTTACCAGATTGGGGTGTCTCCTGTAGCCACTAGTGTTACTCATCAAATAACATATGTAATATCCACAATGTAAACTTCCAGGCCTTTGCTTGGGACACTATGTATTTTGCATATGGAAATGTTAAGTAATGCTACTGACAAACCACGTAATAGAAGTGTTAGTTATCTAAGATACACTTACAACACATAGAGTTTTGACATATAAAATGTCCTTCTTTTGTGGATCATGCCTTCCTTGATGATGTTTGACATAGTGCCTGAATGTCCTATTGTAATGATTTAAACAAATGCAACTTGTTAGTATCCAAAAAGCAAAGTTTATAAATAAATATATAAGATAATGGGGATTATCGATATGTATACATCTTGACAATCGATATGAAGTTCTTGTATGCCTCTAGCGCATAATCTGCTGAATCGTAGACCCAATGCCATGTTCATCCCGACGTCAATGGCCACACAAATCCAATGATTGCTTCAAGACAATAATTATAGAAGTAACATATAAGCACCTTGTATCAAACGAAATATATCGAACAAAGCTTTATTAAATTTAGGTATAGATTCAAACTTGGAAGTGGTACGGTAACCATATGATTTTGTTATGCTGGAGATTCTTTAAAATTCAAGCAATCCGTACCGCCACCTTCAAGGTCGCTTTTAATATCGCATCTTGCCGGATTTCCTTTTTCTCCTTATTGGTCTTTTCGGCAGCTAGGTGCTCACAATCAAGTTTCCAGTTGTTGGGGTAATTAAAATTTGATGAGGATATATAATAAGGGTCTACATATCCCGCACTTAGACTTGGTGCTTTCTTCACATTATTTGCTTGCATTCTATAAATCACAATGTGGGTTAGCTACAATAAAATGCAAACATTGAATTGATATCATATCGATAGGGCAAGGACTTACAGGCACCACACACGAACTAGATGCATTTCCATGGATCCGAGGCGAAAGCATGTATGCATGTCATAGAAGTCAAAGACTATAAACCCAGCTAGGCCTCCAAATACTCCTCGAGGGATGCATGCATGTATGGCACTTAGATCCGTCGGTACAACACGCAAGTACCAATCATGAAACTTTCTCATTCCAAGTGGCATACGCTCCATGATTCGATTTGGCAGGAACCTTTTGCCTCTTTCATATTTCTCCGGGCATTCCTTTGATGACTCGATGTTCTCTACATTTGGATACTTCTTTGTCGGTTCATGGAGTTTGCTAGTGTCGGGAGGCTCAAGAGCACGTGCGTAGCGTTGTTTCAATTGGTTCTCAGGCTTGAACTGGTCATGACCAAACCACCTGTCAAGCAATGAGACGTCTACCATCGGAACATAAACTTGCCTTGTATGGAAGGGAATCTTCTGTCGAACTTCCCATTCATGCACGCCCTCATCTTCTTTTTCAGTAGGCAGCCCTTGTTTAGGTATCGGTCGTGCCTGTTCAGATCGCACGCCTTCATCTCCAGCTTGTTTTGGTAATGGTAGATCCTCGGGCCCTTGCTCAATTGGACAAGGCTGTGGCATCTCATCATGCAGTTGCTCGATATGACGAGCTACAGAACATTGTGGCATCTCATCATGCCCTTGCTTGGTATGATGAGCCAGAGAAGTTTATGGCTCATCAGGGATGTGGTCCATAGGAGTTGGGGAAGAATGTGGCACCTCAGGCATGTGTTCGTCATGAGCTGGTGAATACACATCACCGCCCCGATCGTCTTGCTCCAGATGTATATCACTATGAGTTGGTGAAGTAACATTCAAGACAATGTCCTTTTTATGCCAGAGGATGAACTGTTTTAGGACTTCTCCAAGTAGATCAAGCCCCTCAGGAGTTGGGTGGTCTATTCTCCATGATGAACTCTGGCTTGACAATATGCACCTCAACCCTAGTGTAGTCCTGTGGGAGTGGGTTACCGTGCCAAGGGCCGCTCGGAGGGTGTGCCATACCCGTTGCCACCTCAACCAATGTGTTTCCCCTGCCCATGGGAACCATTAGGGTGCAACTAGTTGGCACCTGTATGCGATCAACAGTGGTTATGGCTACTGTAGGGGCGGTTATATCTCCTGCCGCCCCTACAGTAAAAGTGGCTTGGCCCCTACAAATCATTTTTCAGGTAGTGAACGTCCAGCCGAGTTTTCTTCGCTTCGTCTCCTCATCTACTTAATCTTGTGCGAGGGGGAAGAACGTCGCGTCTGCTCGTGAAGAAGAGACCGCGGCGCTACAGAGAAAAAGGACCGTCGTGGACCCTGATCAATTTGGAGCCAGGTGGACCTACCTTTTCAAATTTACCAAGTGGGGATACCAATCTGTTGGAGTTGCTTCTTTTTTTGACTTGCCAAATAATTTACCAAGTTGCTAAACCATAGGATATAGCAAGTGAGTTTTACAAAACTCTTGGAGATGCTCTGTTCGAGGTATATTATGAAGTTATTGTTAGAGGGACAGTAGATATAGAAGCACTATCTGGTGCTCAAAAGTGAAGTCCTGTGATCGTGGAGCGACGCTTTTTTCATCATTATTTTTGAGATGTAACATGCTTTTATTAATTTATTAAGTACAATAATGTCTTCTCATTTCTGAGATGTCTCACATGAGAAAATACATTTTATATATGCTTCTCCTTTAGGGACCCTTCGAATCCTCGACCTATCTAGAATTGCATCCATATACAGTATCATCCTGTATCCGAATATGGCTGCCCTGTCTTTCGAAGTGTAGCTATACATCGTTCTCGTTTGGTAATTCAGGTACATGCCAGTTTCGGCTCCCTGCAAAATGCACTAATAACATACTGTTCACTACCACTAATAGAGAAATTATTTCTCTTAACATTGGCCAGTAGAAATCAAACCGTTTTGAACCGCTATTTTTATTTTTAGTGGCAATAAAAACCATTATAAAAAATCATGCATTTCTAGTGACAGTTTTATTAGGAAAACCACCACTAAAAATCCATTTTCAGCGAGTAGTTTTTCTAACAAAATCCGCTACTAGAAATCATGTATTTTTAGTGGCGGTTTTCTTAAGAAACTGCCATTAAAAATTTAGATTTCTAGTGTTAGAAATAATTTGAAATTAAATATTTTGAGTTTTTCAAATGATCTCATATGAAAAAATCATCAAAATAAAAGTTGTAGATCTCAAAAATTTATGAAACCTTATAGTTGACAACTTTTTCATTAAAATCATCTTGTCATCGAAAACTATATTCGAATTTGTTAAATTTGAAATTTAAATTTTTGTAAATGACCTCGGATGGAAAAACTACACAAATAAAAATTGTAGATCTTGAAAAGTTATGAAATTTTGTAGTTAGTAATATTTTCATTTGAATTCGTATAGGGCCTGAAACAATTAAGCTCGGTTTAGGATATATAATACATGAGGAACTAAACTCTAATATAGACATAAGTGATTGATTGTGGAGTGATAGAAAGGGCTACACATGAGGAGGAGGTCATGGATTTGAATTTCATTGGGTCGTGTAGCACACGATTTTATGCCAAGAAATATGAGACTTCTTGTTTTTTATTGTTGAATTCTGGACATTTTGTTGCTATTTTCTAGATCCGAAATCGTGAATTCTGGATAAACAACTACCAAAACATCGCCGGTGGAAAAACTGAATTTGACTAGGCTCTCCCACTAGCGGGTTCAAAAAACACTAGTGAAAATGGCTCTATAACCGCCACTAAAAATCTTCTCTGTACTAGTGTACTAGAAAAAAATATTTTGTAAACTAAAAAAGAGAACTTGAAGGAGCAGAAGCAAGTCAGTCATAAATTTTGGCTTCACCGGGGCGTAAATCACCCCATAACCATAGTACATTCGTCTCTAGAGTCTAGAAGATGCATTTTGTTGGCGAAGAGACCACGCGGTCTTTCTTTTGCTTAGCCCCACAAAACATTCTAATTGTTGCCTACCTACCCACTACGAAGTACTAATTCTGCATCGGCATGCTATGTTATGTCCATTAGCAAGCCAGCAAGCTACTTTACAGAAGAATCGTGCATGTACATGACCACCGGTAAGCACATAGGTGTATTATTCATGCATGTGAGACGAAGTTGTACAATTCAAAGGATGCCATGATTGTGTCTTAGCTTTACCGAAGGTATGCTGGGTGGAAACACTGACTTTGGTTAGGGACCCATTTGTAACAATGTGAAGATCAACAATCCCTCGTTATGGGCTTGGCGTAATTTAGATTAGTGTTGAGCCTCGCTTTACATCGTTTGGATGGCTTTCCATATTTAGAATTAGGTCTTTAATTTCTTTTGTTAATTTTTTTGTTTGTTTGTCGTAAGTGTGGTTGTAATAAGCTGATTTGATTTTCGTTTCATGAAGCATGATACTTTTTTCCATTATAAATGTTCAAGTTAAATGAATTGTCTACCTCTCTCCATCAGTTTAACCTTTTAGGTTGAATTGGTTGCTTCATGCAAATCAATATGGTAACATAACAAAGTCAAATATATTGAATTCGAATCCTCGTTAGAGCAATTAAATAAAATGATTTTTGTTGGCTCATATATTCCATGTCTAAGGCATAAAGAAGCCTCCACATGAGGTGGGTGTTATCCACCATGACACGTAGGGCGAGAGGTCGCCCTTGCTGCATGGATCAGAGAGCTAGAGAGGATAGTTAAGGGATAGAGGGGGTGAGTGAGAGTTGCGAGTGTGGCATGAGGATGAGGGAGTTGGAGCCTAGGGAGGCTGGGTTGGTGGCAGTGTGATGGTTAGGGGAGGTGACGATTTGGGTGTTTGATAGTTTTGTGGACTGAGAAACAAACAGTTTGTGAAACCTTTTTGGTTATAACTACTACCGATTGTTGTAATACTATCCTGTAGTGATATCACCATCGGGTTTTAATAAACCAGCAATAGAAATAGTGTTGCAAAGTGTATTATGTAGTAGTGGGCTGTTTTGTTAAAATCTCTAAAATATTGAAACCAAGCGAGGGAGTAGCTATTTAAGCACTAATCCTCTTAAAAGACGATTAAAGCCAGGGACGGATCCAACGGTGGGGCGGGGCAGGCCCAGCCTGCTTAGGATCCGTCCCTGTGCTTAAAAGATATCCATTGGCAGTCTCTTTAGAGTGCAACAGGCCTATTTCAAAGTGATATGTTGGGTCTCCTTTTGGAGTATGTTACATAAATAAGTCCAATAGCTAGATGCCGTGAATGTAACATGCAAATAAGATCGAGCATAGCATTTTTAGTTCAAAAGTCGCATTACACACTATAAAAGTGCATTTGCTTTCACGCAAATTAGAGAATGCAAATGCTGGATTTAATCATGTGCAACGTATCATATGGGTATGCAGAGGTGCGGATGTATATGCTGGATTTAATCATGCAAAGTTGTGCTGGCTTTAGTGTAGGATCGGATCGTTCTTTTGAGCAACGCAGATGCCACCAAACTCGACTACGATATTGTTCAGTTCGGACGGGCACATGATCGATCTTTATATTCCAAAGTCCTTGCATACGTGGAGTCCAAAAGAAGATCCATGCATCTGTATCATCGACCAGAACCAATGGCCGGCAGTCCGGCAGCACCCCTGTCACTCAAAACTCAAAAAGAAACGAAGGCAGGCATTGGGCAGTGTAAGGTTTTGAAACTTGTCATCACTAGCTAGCTAGGCTGAAGGTGAACTGAAATGCCCATCATCAGAAACAACAGCGATCAGAGACAAAACCTCAAGAGGTGGAGTTGGATCTGAATGCGTTAACGCAGAATGGAAATTGCGGATGTGCGTTCGTAGTCGTAGGCAGCACAGCAGACAGCAGCTGCTGAGGCTGAGCACGCAAGTATCCTCTTCGAATTCCATTAAGTCGAGTCATCGGTTCGAGGTCGATCTGGACGAAAAGGCGCGCAGCAAGTATTACTTACTTTGTCGATGTCGATGTCGATGGCGTGCCACACCAGGAGGACGCTGGAGCCTGACAAAGGGATTGCCAGTGTTTTTGACTTGTACAGTATTCCTATATAATATGGCAACAGATGGTAGAAAGCCATCATACACGATGTCTCTCTCTCTCTCTCTATCAGACTTAGTACATACCTATAGGCGACCCTCGCATGCTTAGCTAGCACAATCGATGCTGCAATTGATTGTGCACCTCAAAAAAGATTGTCCCTTTACTCTTTTGTAGGAAGGAAAGAGGCGAACTGATAAATGCAGCAGGGAATCTTATGGTGAAAAGGAAATTGATGATAAATTGAAAATAGAGACGTCACCGTACCAATCTTATAACTAGCAAAATATATCCATGTGAACGGTACATTCAGCTTATTGCGTGATCACATGGGTGATTTGCACGTCCAAACTTTATTCAACGATTATGTTATCTGTTACAATATATTCTAGAATTAGACTTCGTACACCGTCACCAGATGTGGGTTTTGCCTCTTTTCTGTGTTGTGTCTCTACAGAACTGTTGGCCTTTGTGATTCTACACTGGAATAGGACAAAAAAGATTTTTAGGAAGTCTCTTTGTGTGACTGCTCGATCACAATCTATACGAGACGGCTCATCATCCATCAAAGTTAGGTGATGCCACCACTAGTAGAGAACAGACTTTCCATCCAACATTTTAGTCTCGGTCAAAAAAACAGCCCGAGACTAATGCTTTATCAAGCATACAAGCATATAATATTTATAGTATATAGTTAGTAGAAAGATCTTTAAATCTAGTTTTTAATAAATTTATTTAAAAAAATATTGCACATATTTTCTACAAATTAAGTCAAATTTATTGTACGAAAACCCAAAACAACAGTTAATTTAGAACGGAGGGAGTATTAGACATGCATTATTTTGGAATGTAAACATAATGCTTTATCAAGCATACAAGCATATATAGTCAAAGGTAGCATATATATCGATGTGGATGTCCAGGCATGGAAAGCTTTAATTTCTTACGGCTAGACAGGAAAGAAAAGGCAGTAGTGTAAAAATGCTTATAATTTTAGTCCTATATATCCCAGCAGAACCCAATAGTGGCTAGAATGTGCCTTCTTCTCCTCGTTTTGAGAGGTAGAAGCCACTTCATTCCAAGCCAAGATTGAATTTTCGTGTTGATGTATGGCAATTATTTATAAAATCTTTGATTATTATTACTCGCCGGCCTAGACATAATTACTTGTGACTAAAGCAAGACATCTTCTATATCTGCGAACACAAGGTTTATACTTGTGGTTCAGTTGTGACGATGAGTGATTGATTCAACTACTAGCATCTCGGATGGGGTGCTACTGATGGTGGTGAAAGCCACGAGTTCCACACGTGCCTTAGCTTGTGTTGTGCAGGTGTCGAGCATGGAGGCGGTGGCCGACGCCGAGGCGAAGGTCAAGTGATGACGGGCCACGCCGAATGGATCGGGAGCGGTGAAAGGGTGGACGCATCGAGACTTGGACTGAGGGACCCAGAATCACCGGGCGGGATCGCATTGCTGGCACTTGCTTCGACAAGTGCAAGGACATAGGCTGGTTTGTTGGTTTGGGCCTCAAAACCAACGAAGGCGGGTTTCGGTGGTTTGGGCCTCAAAACCACCCGGTGGGTTTCTGGGTTGAGCCTCAAAACCCTAGCGGAGGTCCCGAGGCGGACGGATGACACGTGGTGGCATCGGGGAGTTCGTGTCGAGGCGAAGCTACCGGTAAGAAGGCGCGGTGGCTGTCGGATCAAATACTTCGTTGAGTCGGGATGAGTTGGACTGCAATGTCCTCCATTTGCATTTTCTCCTTTAGGTTTTCCCCTTCCTCTAGTTGCTTGTGAGAGAGAGGTCCACTAATCCTTCATTAGTGTAAGAACCAAGATTACTCATGGGAAAGGATGTCCTGAATCCTCCTTGTCTCCTCGTGGGGTTAGATTGATGAGTTGATTCGTGTTTTGATTGTTGTTCATCGCGTTCTTCGTTTCTTCTCTTGCTCTCCTCTTGTTCCCGAGTTGATTTCTTGAGTTGTAATCCATCTTAGTGCATGCCACTTGTTTCTACTTGATCTTTGTCATGAGAAGATCCTTTCCACCGAAGAATTTCATCCGATTCCTCATGAGTACATAGATCAGGTCGAATCAAGGTGCAAGGGCGTTTTTAGTGGTGTTCTCTGTTCTTCTTCGATTTCTCGTTGATTGGCTCCAAATCGGGCGATGACCTCTTAGAGGTAGCTCCCCTACTGCCTTGTGATCATGCTCACCAGGTTTCGTGGTAGTTGGTGAAGATTTGGGCCACCAATCGAATGATCGAAGTGAGGAGGCGATTTTCGGGACGTTGTTCTTGTCTCGGGTCGCGCCAACCGGAAGTTCTGGTCATCCACTGGAAGTTCCGGTCCAAGATTTTGGTTTGAGTTTGCGTTTCAGAGCGCTTTGATCGGAAGTTCTGGTTTTGGAGCGGAAGTTCCGGTCCCCGAGCGGAAGTTCCGGTCCTAGAGTGGAAGTTCTGCTCCACGGGCGGAAGTTCCGCTCAGCGGAAGTTCTGATCTACAGGCGGAAGTTCCGCTCGGTCCAACTTTCGGTCCAACTTCTGGTTTGCGCAGATTTCTTCGGTTTTTCTCGTTTCTTCGAGGGCTTGTCTTTGGTCTCTTTCGATAGTCCCGCTGTGCCTCTAGGACATCTCCTAAGGTACCCAGCCCCCTGCTGGCTCGTGGATTTATCGGTTACACGTGTGTTCGTTTTAGGGTTGTACTTGGGACACTTGGTCAAAAGTTTTGAAAAAATTTAAGGCTCCCATTCACCCCCCCTCTGGTCGCCACTCTCGGTCCTTCAATATCTTATATATTTGATCCTTTCACCACGATCCATTGCAAAAAAAACATAGGTACGAACTCGATCCGAAGGCAGTCCCAAAAGCTCTTATACACTTGGAGTCGAAGATCGTGATGGAGGGAAGTCGGGTCATCATCCTCTCCAAGTCGGGTCATCATCCTCTCCATGCTTGTCATTGGATATTTGGCCCTTTCTTCCCAGTGTAAGTGCACTTCAGTGTAGTATATTAGAAGGTACGGATTGTGCCAAAACATCTAGAGTTCTTTGACGTGCTCTCTTTAGCTGAACAAACATAATATTATTGCGCAGCACAAAAGTTCGATCTGGTGGATAAAAAAAGCAGCTGCCAGGGTACTGCGATTGTGGACACAAAATAGGTTGCACAGGAAATTGTTGCTGGCACTGTGAGAAGAAGATTACCAGGTGGTCCGTGCTATGCGTCATGGGAGGTGTGCCAAAGAAACTGTCCCGGCTGCCAACAACGAGAACACGGGCCACCACCTACACATGCCATCTCCTCTTCAGCTCCCGGCTGGCCTTGAGTATACTCTGCCGAATCTAATTTGTAACAATGAAAAATAATGTTAGAACATAAGTGGGCCTGGCCCAATCGAGAATTTCCATATATATATTTCAAATCAAACTTAAACTAAGTGATCAGAATTCTTTGTGTGCCATCAAATCAAATGATTTAATAACAATGTTAGAGAATGAAAGATACATAAGGATGTCTAGCAGTAGATCGGTAGGTATTCATGTATACAGTGTGTGACTCAAGTCCTATACATGAACTACTAGTAGTAGATCGGAAAGAGGAGGAGATGCTAGGGTTCATTACCGACCAAGATCCGAGGGTGCAGTAGCAGCAGGGGTGTCGGAGGTGCAGCGAGGTGGTCCCGTTGTTCGTCATGGTCGTTGGTGGCTCGAGGTCGTCAGCGACGGTGACGACTTGGGGAAGAGAGATCGGTGTCGGAGTTCGCCGGTGGTGGCGCAGCTAGACGTGGTCCAGTGTCGGTGAAGTCGGTGGCAGCCTCCCGTCGCTGGCAACACCCTCAACTCAGATCGGATTAGGGTTGTAGGTGGGTTTTGGCGGCTCAGAGGAACCTCGTGTCTCTGAGCCTTAGTACCCTACGTCCTTTATATGGCTCTATGCGACGACGCCCACCAACCATGGAAGGGTTGGGAGCCCCTGATGAGGGCGTGGATCAAGGCCCAGTTCGACTGTTGGGCTGGAATGGAGGAGATCAATCTAACACAGAAGTCACATAAAAATTGGTTTGAACATTAGTACCATCATAGATGTACGGCAACCCCATCGCTGTTGACCCTGTTCAATTTTTGTCGCTTCCACTACTGCTCCTGTTCACGCAACACTCTGCCCCCGCCGGCCAGATTCCATTCCAGAATAGAAAACGTTTATAGTGCAAACTAATTTCTTGTGAAAACTCATGTAAACTATGGCAAAGGATCGTCTAAATTCACAAAAAAATTACACATGTAGATGATATGATGATATATAACGTTGCAAAATATCTTATCCAAACTCGACCTCGTTTGTGAGATATAAAAATAATAAATTTTAAGCTAAAAAGCTATCCAAATGATTTGTAAGAAATTTGTTATTTTTATATCTCACAAATAAAGTTGAGTTTTGATAAGATATTTTACAAGGTTAAGTATTATTATATCATCTTACATATGTGATTTTTTATGAATTTAGATGACTTTTTTACCATAGTTTGTATGAGTTTTTATAAAATATTAGTTTGCACTAGATACGTTCCCTCCGAAACATCTGCCCATGAGTTCATACCTCCAGATTCGAGAACCTTCTCTAAGCTGACCCCGCACCATGGCTCCGCCGCTCGGCCACAGTGCGGGACGAGCAAGGCGTCTCCCTCTTCTTCCTCGACGGCGGCTCCGCACGACGGCATGCTGGGCGGCGGTGCACGCCGCCTCTTCCTCTACTCCGGCGGCTGCCTCGGGCGGCGCCACGCGCCCTCTTCCTTTCCCCGGTAACGGCTCGCCCTCTTTTTCTCATGCTCTGTCCCATTGCCCAAGGAATCGGCCAGACGCCAGACCACCCTGCCTCCCGTGAATGAGTCAGCATGTTACTTGCCCAGGTGTTTGATAGAATGCTTCTGAGGCAACATTGTTTTCCACTGTCCGCTCATAGCTCTTATTGTCTCAATAATAATAGATGAAGCTATACGGCCTCCATTAGGAAAAAAAAAATGATGTTTAGGACAGCATTTAGTATACCAAGAAAGGCTGCCTACCATTGTGGTAGGTTTATGAATTTGCTTTATCGTTTGAGGTTGTCAAATCCCTTTAGTATTCAGTATTTGTTGAATAGTTTCTATTTTAGATTCTAGATCGCATCCGAGAATGATTCTAGAAACCTTCATCTCAGTCAAGAGAGCTTTTGAACTGGGAACATCAACTTTCCAAACAGTTGTATTCCTAGGAATTTAGATGCTCTTTCTGTGCTATTGCAAGAGAACATTGAACTGAGAACATTAGAGACAAATTGTCCTGCGCAGCTTTCCAAACAGTTGTGTTATATGTGATTACTATGGTCTTTCTGCGCTATGCAGCATCCTGCTATCCTGCTTACCTTCACTTTGTGCTGTCACCTAGCAACCTTGGTGCTATTTAGTTATGCAGTACCTTGCATGCATGAATTATGATGTATCCTTATGCTCATCTCAGCGCCAACAACAGGCTCCTATGCTTCCGGATTGCTGATTGTTGCTGGTTATAGATTACATCCATATCTAAAGAGGTAAATTGTCACTCATATTACAAGCTCCATAGGGATGTTCCGCCTTGATTGTTTTTCAGTCTATTTATGCCTTTCTCATGTGTTGGCATGCTGCCCTGTATGCAGTTCGAACTACTTTATTTTCATGATATTATTATACTATCTTTTTTAAGAATACAAATTCATGGATCCTATTATTTCATTGCAACATTAAGGTACATGATGTTGTTTAACGACAAAATATTTAGTGTATTTCAATTCTTCCTCCTTTTTTTGCCAACACAGGTGAATAGCAACATAGTTACGATTCCTGCTATTGCGAATAATTTATTCAACAATAGTAGTACCACATGAAGGAAAAAAAAAACACATTTACCTTTCCTGTAAAAAGCTACATTTCTGAGACTTAATTGTACTTCGAGTTGATCGTTATCTTTATTTGTTCTAAGAACAAATGCTGTCATTTTGATGCTTACTTTATATATTGTTTGTAAGTTATTTCATGAATAATTTTTGCAATGCCTGTGTTTCAAGTTTTGAGAGCTACGAGAAATCCTGCTGTGTGCACGTGATCACCATCCCCATAGCATCAAGAGCCCCTCTGTTGCACGATATTCTGACCTGCCTCTTGGCCACACCACTGGGACGTCGTCGTCTCTAGTTTTCGCCGATGCCTCCACCCATAATCCTGGCCCAACTGCCTTAGTGGGTTACGACGTCCCAAGATGAAATCATCAATCACATCACCAGAGACCTGGATTTTGGGTGTGTTGCGGTCATCTAATTTCCTGTTCCTGTTCATTTCAGCTTCGAATAATGGAGATGCCCTATTGCCGTTGTGGTGTTAGGCGCATACTGTGAATGATACCTCACCTCTGATGGCTGCTTCAAACTGCAGATGAAGGGCTATTCTTCCAAATAGACAGATGTTACGATGGCTAAACAATGGATAGCTGCTGATCTACTTTCCCCCCTCCAAATGCTATAATTTTGACAGAGCATGCCTTAGGTTCTAATTGTTTGGATGGTGGTAAGGGATGCAGAAAGCGCAGGTCATATGTTCCTCTTCAAAGAAAATAAGGTGAATTTTAGACAACTATGGGTTTCCTTTATTGTTTGTGTCCATTTTTATTTATGTTGCCTTGCTACTGCTGTATCATGTCCAGTTCTGACCTATCCAATTATTTGCCTACTTCCATGCCTTTCTTTTATTGTTTGTTGTTGGAATTGATCTATCCCCCCCCCCCCCCCCCCCGCTCAAACTGTTATAATTTCCTTGTGGAGCATGCATGATATGGAATGACTAGAGATAGATGGATTAGCAGAGAAACCCTGGATAGCCGCCATTCCTCGGGACTATCTTAGGGTTCTTCTTCTTGCTTGATTACAATTGATACAGGACCTCTCTTATATAGAGATGGCTGACTTCACTCCTAAGGAAATATCCTAACCGAACCAATCTAACTTATCCCCTTCCTAACTTATCTCTTCAATCTAATCTAATATAATCTAATCTGACCAGGTACTGTTCACGTGGCACTATTCATAGGCTACAGTGCCGCCCCTGGGCTAGATCCACCTGCCATAACACTACTCCACCCCTCCAAGATAGCTCGTCCTCGAGCTGTGGCGCTTACTGGAGCAGAAGACCGTGCAGTCCAACTGAAAACCCATAGCTGGTGGAATCTAATCCGCCCAGATCGAATCCATGGAGCACCCACACTTGGAGTCCACGAGCAGCCATCCTCGCTATGGGTGCAGCAGAGCAGGACTGCACTGGAGGAAGCCACGGCCCTGCTGGTGATGGCTGCGCCGCCGGTGGATGAAAAAAGATAGGTACTGCAGCTAGTAGAGGCAGTGACAATGCCAAAGTCATGGCCGCTTGGGCCTTCGCTGGTGTTGTCAAGCATTGGACAGCGCCGACCGCCGGAGCAGCCACCAGGTTGCCATCCATGTTGGCCTGGTTGACAGCGTTGATGGCCATGTCGCCCTTCAAGGCCTTCACGGAGAGAAGGGGGTGGATGAAGGCAACCATGGCAGCGAGGAGGAGAGCAACGGCGTAGTTGACACCATCTTTGTGGGTGATGGCGCTGATGCAGCAAGTGGTGTAGCAGTGTGGAACTGCAAGGGCACCACTGCGGCTGTCGGTGGCGCTGCTGGAGACGTTGTTGAGGACGGCGATGCAGCAACCACATCCATAGCCACGCCCCCTGGTGCAGCACATGGTCCTCGACCACGAGGTCCACTGTTGATGAAGGCAGTGCAACAGATGTATTGCCGTTGATGCTATCGAGGAGTGCGAGGATGCGGTCGATCTTGGCATCGATCGCCGCCATCGCCACAGGATCGATGCTAGGGCCGGTCATGGTGGATGACGATGCCCCTGCACTGGATCTCTGATACCAAATTGATATGAAATGACTAGAGATAGATGGATTAGTAGAGAAAGCCTGGATGACTAGGGAGAGACCCCAGATAGCCGTCGTTCCTCGGGACTATGTTAGGGTTCTTCTTGCTTGATTACAATCGATACAGGACCTCTCTTGTATAGAGATGGCTGACTTCGCTCCTAAGAAAATATCCTAACCGAACCAATCTAACTTATCCCCTTCCTAACTTATCTCTTCAATCTAATCTAATATAATCTAATCTGACTAGGTACTGTTCACGTGGCACTATTCATTCGCTACAGTGCCGCATGGGCCCCTGGGCCAGATCCACCTGCCATAACATGCATTAGGTATAATTGTTTGGACGGTGGTCAGGGGTGCAGAAAACGCAGGTCATTTGTTCCTCTTCTAAGACAAGGTGAATTAGGGAGAATTCTGAATGCTCATTCTAAAGTTCTGTTTGCCCCTAAAGGCCTAAACTCTTTCATTTCTATGTATTATACATTGCATTACAGAGCATGATGCTAGGTCTTCTCATTCACCTCGCCATGTCAACACAACTCTCCAACCATTATGCATACAGAATGATAACATTTGTTGCCAGGAAATCTTCACTGGCATCATCCAATCGACATAATTGTAAGTTTCTTTGCACTACAATTTTCGCAGATTCTTGATTCACTTCTGTTTCTCTATCAAGAGTCTAAGACTTCAGTCTGCACTTCTCTCTTGCAGATTAACATGATATTCATTGTCCAGTGCCTGAAGTTATAGTAGTCATGGTGAAAAAAACATTTTCTATATGACCATGATAAAAATGTGGCTATAATAATGGCAGAGCATTGGCAATAATGCAGTTTCAGTACAATCTGTAGCAGTTTCTTAACCTCTTTAGAAAAAATTAGTGATTTTACATTCCATCACACATCATATTACGTAAATAGCATAATATTTTTTTGAATTTCTGCCACTGCTAGACCATATTTCACAAACCATGTTTCTTGCTATTACACTATATATAGCACCATGCATTTATTTTACCAGTGAGCCATCATATATCTTAGTATGAAGTTTTCCTAAAAAGATTAACTACACTGACTGCTGATCAATTTCTTTTCTAGATTCGAAGGTGGACAACCTACCAACTGAATGGCGAAGCTTCCCATCTTTCACTTGCAGCACAATGCTTCAGCCTTTCTTTTGCCATTTTAATTATATTGTACAATTCAGGTCTTAATGAATTTGAGGCCTTAGCCTTTTTGAGGAGAGAGATTGTAAAGTCCTGTAGCACTTCGTTTTTATTTTTTTGCCATTTTAATTATATTGTTATTTTTTTACAATTTAACAGAAATTTAGGTCTAACATAATGAATTTGAGTACTCATGGGATTTGCTAGCATAACCAAAACTTACTTTGTCCACCACTTTATTTCTCTTATATGCCACTTCTCATTCTAAGACATGATAACATTAGAATAGTCGTCCCACTAGAATAGAACTCCCATGGCAACGCGTAGGGGGCTAACATTCTCTGAGTGCCACTACAGTTAACACTGTAAGATTAATATGCCGTTGACCTAGCTTGGAGTTTTTCTTTTGTTCATTAATTCCATTTTACCTCTACCCTTGTGGTGAAGGGGGTGATTATACACGGAGAAGTCCCGATCCTGTTCTTTTTCATCCCTCGTGTATAGAGAGAGAAAAATCCCACCCGCGCCCGCCAAGGCAGCATTATCGGGACTGTTGCCTTTGGTGGGGTGGGGGGGGGGGGGTGCGCAGCAGGCATGGGTACGGTGGCTATCGATCGGATCGGGGCTCTTGTGCAGCGCTTCTTTCGGAAAGCATTGGAAACAATAAGCTGGCTCGTGCTCTGGCCGAGTACAATAGCTGTATATGTAGCCTTCCAAAAAGTTTAATACGTGCCAGAATAATAAGCTAGCTTTCAAGGTATAGATTTCGTCTATTAAAAAAAGATTCAAAATTTTGATTAAAGTCTCGCCCTACCAAAGAAAAGATTCAAAACTTTTGATTAAAGTCTCGCCCTACCAGTCCCCTCCAATATTTTTGCTTACACACCGAAATCCAAAACTAAGGGCCTCTTTGGGAGGGATCTCACCAGCTCTGTCTCCCACTGCCAATCTCTGTAAAGACACTATTTATGGAGCTAAAATATCTTTTTCTTTCCTCTCCCCCTCACATAGCAGGCAGGAGCCGGAGAAGCCAAAATTTTTGGCTCCAACTGCTCTACGTGTGTCAGTGAGAGTGAGAAAGATGAGAGAGAAAAATAGATTTGTAAATAATGCTTATAGTGTTTCTATAGAGTTTGTGTCAGGAGGAGCCAGATCTAATTGAATCTGTGCCAAAGGGGCCTAAGGCACTTTCACAGCCCCGCGCGGCACAGTGGGCAAACCTTGCCACTGCCATCGTGCGGCCTGTATCCGCCGCTGCCACCCTCGCCTTCGCGTCCATCGCGGGGCTCACCGCACAGTCTCGCACAGCCTGCCAGACCGCCGCCGCTCTCGGACGACCTGCAGCGCCACGACATCGTCTCCACCGCGCCATGGCAGTTCACTAGTCCATAGATCCCGCCCACGAGGGGACGACAATCTGGCAGCCGGAGCACCGGAATAGCACAAGAGCACAGAAAAATGCCGCGCCGGCCGACCAGAACCACCCTGCCGCGCGCCCCTCCTTGTTCGGCGACGCACTCGGGCGACAGCAGGGAAGTAGCGCTACATTCTTTGGAGTTCAGCATATTACCGTTTGCGAGGGAAACAAAATCATGAATCACTGATGTACGAGTTGGTTGTACTAGCTCACTCCACACGAAATTTTCTCTGGAGTATATACAACGACGCATGAATACTTTTATCATTATTGGCAATTACTGTATTAATTTACTATGTAACCACGCCATAGCGCGATGCGAGAAGCCAGAGCATAGCCGACGCAGTGGGAATGCCGAGGATTCCCACAACTATCGCTAGTGTGGATGCTGTGAAGTACATCACGCACGCAGACGCAAGAAGATAGCTACAGTTGTTAGTATTCAGGTGGTACAATACAGCTACACCCACGGCGGAGCAACCTGCTGCCATTGTCGTAGTAGTCAGCACCTGCCAATATTAATACAAGCGGTACTATAATTGTTGCTAACTATATATTGATAAAACTGCTAGGCAAGTATTATTAGCTGATCAAGTATAGTTAAGTTGAAGGGTAGCTAGAATGAATAAATTGTACTCCCTCCATTCTAAATTATAAGGCATTTGACTTTTTTGACCTCAAATTTGACCACTGTCTTATTAAAAAAAAGTTGCATAATATCATCTTTTTTTTGTCGTGGCTTGCTTTATTAATAGAAGTTCTTTAAAATAACTTAAATACGCCATATTTGCACAAATATTTTGAATAAGATGAATGGTTAAACTTGAGGTAAAAAAATTAAATGTCTTATAATTTGGGATCTGTGCACAAAAATTTTATAATTATTGGATCATATATAACTTAGTTATAGATTTATTTAGATTTATACTTAGATTTATGCTTGTTAAATATAAATAAATCTATAAATGATCCAATAATTATAAAATTTTTACTACAGTTCAAGCATATCATAATAAGCTCACCATAAAAATGTCACCATAATTCGACCATAAAAATTATGGTTATGAATTATTTCATTTACAAAAAAATATTGGTCTAAAATTACAGCAAAAACTTTATACTAAAATATACTATATTATATGTTCACTGTGTAGATCTACTAATGTGGAGTCCAACAAAATTAGATTTTCTATTTTATGATTTTTTTTGATTTACCATGATTTTTTAAAGATTCAGCCAAAATAAATAAAAAAGAAAAAGACAAAACTATATTACTGTAGCAAAACCACCCTTTTAAAACCGCCCAGGGTGTTATTTGCACCGGTTTCGAAAGTTCGGGGTGTATAATACCCGGTTTTATAGTTCAGGGTATAAAGTGCACCAACGTTAATAGTTAGGGGTTTTTTAGACTTTTTCCAAAATTATTTGGAGACATAAATATTACACATATTTTCTATAAATCAAATCAAATTTATAGCACGCATCCCCTAATAATATTCTTTCAGGACAGAGAGAGTACCTGTGAAAGAAGCTTACCGTCGTCACTCGTCAATGGGCAGATGCATGCAGGTGCCGGCGGTCAATGTCCCTCAGCCTTGACCTTGATCGAGCCCTCACCTCCACTGGCCGCTCGCCTCCCACCACTCTACTCGCCTCAATCCCTTCTTTGACGATCGCGGCTCTTATTTATGTGCTGACTCCACTAGAAGAATTAGCGGCTAGAGTAGCAGACAAAGAGCTGCTGTGACTTCCACTCGGATCTAAGTAGGTAGGTCTGTATAGACAAAGACTATAACCCCAAAAAACCACAAACCAGTGTGTCCAATATCAGAACCAACACTCTTAAATGAGGGGGGCCGAACAATAAATTACGCTGAACAATATATTATATATCGTAATTAGGTGAAAGAAGAATATATATATATATATATATATATATATATATATATATATATATATATATATATATATATATATATATATATTTATCATTGAATTTTTGATAAAAGAATTAGATTTCTATTGAATTTTTAAATGAAAAATAAATTTTAATTGATGTTTTCGTGAAATTTTTATTTTTTTCTATGGTATATAAAAGATTCATTGTTTGGGGGGGGGGGGGGCATGGCCCCTGCCGCCCCCTGGTTCCACCGCTGAGTGTGTCCTATGCATTCCCATATCCTGTATGGACAATCAAAACGGAATTTAAGTTGTATGTGCTAGTAATAAGCTTTCTATTTCAATTTTCCAATCAAATCTCCACATCACAAGGACGAAGACAAAAACCGATGCGGTGTTTATTTTGTTATTAGGCCCTTTTTGGTTTAGCCTGTGATTCTTCTCTGATGCATCCTTCTCGCTCCTCTGATCTAATCAATCGATGCCAATTTGACAATTAAACTGTACAAAAAAGTATTATTCCTCTGTTATTTCTTCATTTTGTTTGATAGCACGCTCTTGTTGCTATGATTTTCTTCCCTTTTATTATCAGGCAATTCCAAAGGTTCATCAGTAATATAAGCATCTTGTACATGGATTTGATTAATTTTTCACGCAAAATGTATATGTTTTTTGGGGAAATGTCTAAATAGAAAACCATACTAGTACTAATTAGACGTCCTAAATAAGCCTTCGCATCGCTATGAAGAAGACAAATATAGGACACACATCTGGCATTTATTAATTTCGCAGATGCAAATCATTATAAATGATTAATGCTAACCCACATTGCTATTGTGAAATATAATTTAAAGTAACCACTTAAATCTATATCTAAATTACTCATCTTTGTCATTGTGTAGAAGGTAATTTATGATAAACCCCTAATTTTTTTTTTCTACAAATTACTTACCTCTACCATAATAAAAGATAATATAAAGTAACCTGTGGATTCTACATCTAATTTAACAGCATACTACCAATACGAAAGGTAACTGTGAGTAGCACATTTAATTCATACTTAAATTCTATCATTGTAAAAAGTAAACTAAATCACTTGAATATAGGTAAAAATACTACTATAATGTATTATAGCAAATAATTCAGTGACTATAAAGTATATGCTATATATTTTGAAATTACACACTTCAACTGATATTAAAATAAAAACACACATAATACTATGTGCGACCATACCAGACCAAGTAAAAATGATAGTATAGATATTTATTTAATTTTATTGTGTGTGGAAAAATTTTCTCTTCACAAACCCCCATGTTAATATGCATAAAGTAAGCATGTGGTTTTTTTGAAAGAAAAGAGATCGTTATGCTATACCGAGTTGCATAAGTGACAGCGGTAGTTACTCCCAAGCATGTGGAAAATGTGAACATCTCCAACAGTTCCTCGTCTCAAGTTGCTATTTTTATTTTTTTTTATAAAAATAGAAAAAAATCCTCTCCAATATTTTTCTATCACAGGTTGCCATTTATACTAAGTTGAGAAAAATAGCCACCATATGCGCATATATACGCGCTCGACTCCGTGCGCGCATCCATTCGTATTAGAAGAGGTGGAAGGGTATAAAAATAATTATGTTTCTCTCTTAGGATTCCTGATGTAAGTTTTTAAGAGGTGGAAGGGCATAAACATAATTTTGTTTCTCTCTTAGAGTTCATGATGTAAGTTAGATCTGTGTTTGTCAACTGAATTATGTCAAACTGTTGAAGATGAACTCTTTTTTTATTTGGCATATCGTTTTAGGAGTTGGCAAACTACAAGATTTGCTAAGTAAAATATAGAAAACTATTAATTGGAGATCGATGTTCTATATCTATAGATAGGTCAACCCGTGGGCAGACGTGGACATAAGTTCCAAAAAAATTTATTGGAGAAATGAGCGACAAATTAACTTCCAAACATCGGAGCCGTGGACAAGTTCAAATTTGCACAATATACATTGTAGAGATGATGAAACAATGAAAACGAATGTATCTCGTCAGATATCTAACTCCTAAATGCATTGATGCATCATACGAATATAGTGGATCAGAAATCTGACTATATATACTTGACCAAGACAACTGATGAAGATGCGATGCCGACGACAAATCTATCACACCTAGTTGCGTTTGGTTCACAAACAGCAACGGAAAGACAACAGATGAAAGCGGCCCAACAAGTCAGCCACACCTAGGAGTCGTTTGGTTTAGAAACAGCAACAGCATCGGAAAGTGGGGAACGTTAAAGGGTGGTAACGGGAATGGAACGGTTGCTTACTCGTCTTGTTAGGTTCAGCGAGCAGTCAACCAGATTGCGACGGATTCAGGCTCCAAATCGAGAGGGGGAAACAATGCAACTTTTAAAGACCCGGCTCCGTTGCCCTGCCATCATATATATACGTTCAATATAAAACAAGCAAACAGAAACCAATGTAAATGGTTGCCGCTGTGGTCGGATCTGCCTGTAAAGTGCGCAAACGAAACACCTTCAACTTCCGCGAACTAATTAATAATAACAAATAACAATCGAGCGAGCGAGTGAGCATAATGGATGTAGTGCGCTGTATCATGCTATCTTAATTTTTGTCCCATCGCCGAAGCGGAGTGCGCATAATATGCTTTTTCACACATGTCAATTTTGTCTGTACAGTGGTGGGTTCTCTTTTGAGATCAGAGCAGGGTCATATTCGTATCTGCATGCGGATCATGTCATCAGCCAGTAGCTTTGCATTAATTGGCGACACACGGCTCATCAGCCCCTCACGCATCTGTTCATTCATGCATGGATGATCGAGTACTCACGCCGCACCACACGGATCAAAAGTACGTTCGTAATTCATTCGTCAAGTAATAACCTTCAAGACCTAGCTACTTGTAGCTAGCAGCGACAGTGGCGAATCCAGAATGTTACCTCTCTGGGGTCAAGGACTAATTGACGGGGTCAAATAAGCATTGATCCTCTATTTTAAGAGTAATTTGCATGGGAAAAAAAGGATTTGTAGTGTTATTTTTAATAAGTTATCGGAGTCGGCTGACCCCGGTGAAACACTCTAGATCCGCCCCTGAAGCGAGGCATTTTGTAGAAATTTTTAGTTGCGGTTAAATAGTTACGTCCAACCGCACGTACAGAAGTATCTCTTGCAGCGTGCAAAGCAGGGTATGTGCTCTCGCGTCCGCCACGTAAGTACGAGAGACCTGCATTAGCTGTTAGCTCACCTCCTCCTATATACTGTATAGCCTAGCTTAGCCCTTTTAGTTGCGGTTGCGTTCGAACGCAGCTGCCACTTCTACGACTACTCCCCGTAGACGTTACTAGCAGCTAGGTATAGCAACCATTTTGTCCACGCATGCATGCACGGACAACTTAAGGGCTCGTTTGGATGGATGAATAGAATGGTATGTAGTAACTAACTGCAGCAGTTCAAACAGCCTATCCAAAACCACCTGATTAAGCAAATCAAACAGCCTATAAATGGACCAATCGACAAAAGACAAAGGTCCTCCACTAAACTAAACCAAAGCCCCTCTACTGGTGGTTAAGCTTCATTGAAAAAAAAAGAAGTTAGAAGAATAGTTACAAATAGTGCAGTGTTGACAAAAAAAAACAAGTTTGCTATATATTTATTCAAGCATACAATCAGTAGGTCTAGTGGAGATGCTTTTGTTAAAGGGAAATTTAGAAATTGGCACACGGCAGAGGATTACTAAAAATTGTGGTGATATGACTATTTTTCACAATATGGCTTAAGGCCTTGTTTAGATGAGAAGTGTTGGAAAAAGTTGCAACTGTAGCATTTCGTTTGTATTTGGTAAATATTGTCCAATCGTGGCCCAACTAGGATTAAAAGATTCGTCTCGTGATTTACAACAAAACTGTGTAATTAGTTATTTTTTTCACTAACATTTAATGCTCCATATATACGGGTAGAAATTGATGTGATGGAGAGAGAGTGGAAAAACTTGCAACTTTCAGTGAAACTTGCATGGAACTAAACAAGGCCTAAGTGAGGTATAATTCCTTCGTTACACACCTAATAAGCAACAATTATTGAGAACTTCCCTGTAATGAATGATAAGGAGAAGGCTTTATATATATATATATATATATATATATATATATATATATATATATATATATATATATATATCCCATTTTCTCCTATTAATGTTTAGTGTGTTAAATTTCTTTTACGTCAAGGTTTAGCTTCTTGTGATTGTGATGGAACGGAAAATTCACTTCATAAAAGAAATTTCTTTGAGTGGTTAAATATGTTGGAGACTTTGAACAGGTTGCTAAGGTGGTTTTCAACAATGCCCTAAAGAATTTTAAGTTGATTGTCCCTAAAATACAAAAACGTACGTGTAGCTAATTATTGTGCCAAAAACAATTAGGCATGTCATATGGAAGGCCTTGGTGTTGAATATTTTGCAATACATGTTGATGAATTTAGTGATATGTACCAAAATGAACAACTAGCTCTAACTTTGCGATATGTTGACAAAAGGGCAGAGCAATTGAGAGGTGTTCCTATGTGTTGTACATGTTGACAACACTACTTTTTGACACCTAAAACTGTAATTGAGCCATTGCTGATAGATCATTCATTAACCTTGTCTATGGTACATGGTCGTGGCAATGATGGTGCTAGTAACATGAAGACTCATGCTAATGGTCTAAGGAAATTCATTATGGATGAGTGTTCTCCTACTTATTATGTTCACTGCTTTGCACATCACACTAGTACACAAACTATTTCTCTTGACACTAGCGTTATATTTCTAATGGCGGTTTCTCTTTAGAACAGATGGTAGAAATTGGCTCTATTTCTACAGGCTCTTAAGGAACCACCATTAGAAATACATCAACATGTAGAAATCGATTTCTACTGGTGATTTTTTAAGAAATCCGCCAGTAGAAATAATTTGAAATTATTTTTTTTGAGTTTTTCAAACTTTCTCGGATGGAGAAACTCCCAAAATAAAAGTTGTAGATCTCGAAAAGTTATGAAATGAAACTTTGCAGTTGACAACTTTTTCATTTGAAATCATCTTTTTATGGAAAACTATGAACAAAATTTTCAAATTTGAAATTTAACTTTTGCAAATGACCTTGGATGGAGAAACACTCTAAATGAAAGTTGTAGATCTCGAAAAGTTATGAAACTTTGTATTGAACAATTTTTTTATTTGAATTCATTTAGACCTTTAAACATTCATTTTTTGTTGGGTTTGTATAATATGTGGGGAAAAAATGAGATTTAGACACAAGTGAGTGTGTGGTGCAGTGGTAAGGGAAGGATCGCGCGAGGCCATGATCACGGGTTTGAATCCCAACGGCCGCGTATCGCACGATTTTACGCGAAAAAATGCATGACTTGCGACTTCCCCAATTTCAAAAATATTTATTGCCTTTTTAAAAATATTTTTTGTTATTGTTTTCATGTTTCTAGGCAGCGATTTCTACAGGTAGAAATTGATTTCCACTGGCGGTTCTCAAAGAACCGCCAGTGGAAATGGGATATTTTCACTGGCCTTTCCCACTGGCGGTTTAAAAAAACGCCAATGGAAATCGATTTAGAACCGCCTGTAGAAATCATCTATGTACTAGTGTCAGGTTCAGCAGATATATAACTCCTATTGTTGTTGGTAAAGAATACCTAGATTGTGTTTGTTTTTTTGTTGAACATTTTTTTCTAAGACAAGCACATACTCAAGAATTTAACACAAGCTCTAAATTTATTGGAAAGGGTATGAAGCAAGAGATGGGTTTAGGCAAGTCGGGAGATACTCATTAGGGACTTCACAATAAAACAGTTATGCATGTTGTTTATCTGTATTCTTCAGTTCAGAAAATTCACATAAAGTTTGGCAAAGATTGCTCTCATGGTGCTGAGTGTTCATTGGCCGCTTCGTCAGTTGTATTTAGACAATTCACATAAAGGTTGGCAAAGATATGTTGTGGGCCGCTTCATCAGTTGTTTTCATCTAGTATAGCTAGATTTCTTATCAATTATATTCGTATGATGTGTCAAAGTATCTAAGAGCCAGATATCTGACAAGATCGATAAGATTCATTGTCATGGTTTCACCGTCTCTAAAATGTATTGTCCAAATTTGCACTTGCCCACGGCTCCAATGTTGAATGTTAATTTATCGCTCATATCTCGAATAAATTCATTTGGAACTTGTATCCATGGTTGCGCATGGGTTGACCTATCTGTGATATCTAACTCACATTCTCACATGCTGGGGAGTAAGATAACAGCTACCACTCTCACTTAGGCAACTTGATGTAGTGTAAAGATCTCTTTTTTTATTAAGAACAAACAACAAGCTTTCTTTATGCATGTTAGCATATGGGGTTTGTGTAGAAAATATTTTTCCACACTTAATAAATTGTTAAAGAAATATATATACTGTCATTTTTACTTGGTGGCATGGTGGCATATAGTATTATGTTTATTTTTATTTTAACATATCATTTGAAGTGTGTAATTTTAAAAATATATAGCATACTTTATAGTTATTTAATTATTTGCTATAATATCTTATATTAGTATTGTTAACTATATTGTCGGTGTTTCGAGTAAGCACCAACTAGTGAATTCATAAATGCGCATTTATGCCCGGATGGTTCGCGAAGAGGACACAGGGGAGTATACTGGTTTGGGCGAGAGGCCCTACGTCTAGTCGAAACGGGTTGTGTTACTTAGCAGCAGTTCGTAGTAGGGGTTACAAAGGGTCGAGAGAGGGAAGGGCTCCTAAGTCTGTGATTGAGCCTGGCGCCAACATTGTGGCGTGTGTGTCGTGGTTCTGATCGGCTTGTGTCTCGTTGTCCTCGAAGGATGGCGTGCCCTCCCATTTATAGATGAAGGGAGGGGATGGCCTTATGTTGACGGTGGATAGCGTCAATATTCATTAGAACTTTAGACACAAAAGGAAACATGAAAACACACTAGTCTAGGGTTTTAACTGACAATTTCCACGAGTTTTGCATATTCTGTATTTTCCAGGGATTATTTTAGAAAAGTTGAAAAGAGGGATTCAAGTACAAAATAAACACGAAACTTATCCGCCACGGGAAACATCACGGGAAGACTCAGGAAGACTCTGAAAGACATCGGAAGGAGCAGGGGGGCCAGAGACCGCCAGGTGGGGCCGGCCGGCCCCACCATGGCGCTGGGCGGCGCCCCCCTCTAGGGTTTGGTGCCCTCCTTTCAGAAGGTTCCTCCACCGCCTCCCACGATGCATCCTGGCCCTTGGTTACGTCGGTTTGATCCTGCGGCGCACGCGCATCCCACCGGACTATAAATATATGGGTAGACCCCCCTGGAGAGAGCCAATCCATTATTCATCAAGGCCTCAAGCCATCAAGCATCAAGAAGCCTTCTAGTTCATCAAGAGGCTTCTAGTTCATAGTTCTAGTTATCTAGAATAGAAGTAGAGGAGATCTATTTCTTCATCGGGATCTAGAGCCCTCGGCGTCGGTCTGGAGCGCAAGAGTTCGGTATAGATCTAGTTCTTACTTTCTTATTGTATTCATTATTCAGATTAGGGAGACTTTACTCTTAATAGTTCATATGTTCTTAATTGCAATAGTCATTGTCTACTTTGATTATATGTCTAGTTTAGTTACTTCGATCTTATTGAAATCATGTAATTGCTCGTATAGCGTTTATCCAAATGTACACTGGGTAGATGATAGACGATATGTAGACGTGGTGTCTAGATGTCTTGTTTATCTGCGAGTGCACCCTGACATGCCGGGTCGTGTGGTAGTCTGCGTAGGTGACAGCTACGTTAGTTCCTCTGTAGTCCACCCTCCGTATGTAGGACAGCAGGGCACGGTCGCGAAGTGGGATAATGTCTCTACGCACATCCTTACTAGTTGATGCCCTTTTGCATGTGATAATGATTTAGGGTTAACTTAGCGATGATCACTAGATGTAGTTACACTAATTAGAGTTATTCATTAATGTAGTTATAGAATTACCTTAGATTTAACTTCCTAGTTTATCCAATGGCTAACTATGATTATGACTAGTAGATGCTCTGATGATTATCTTTAATTATGATACTTGATGATTATGCTATCACTCATATTTATCCATATTTATCTTGTAACCTCTGCCTGTTATGAGTAGAGTAGATGACATTGGTAATATCACTTATTCATTCTATATAGTTCTTTATCAATATAATAGATTATAGTTTATTACATAGCTTTTCCAGTGGTATAAATATAAATCGACAACCTGGATGAACTCCCTAGGTAAAATGCTACAACAATATAATTATCTGTCCGCTTGCAGAAGCCAATTATTTTTTATTCATATTATATTCATATCTTTTATATCTGCCTAGTCACATTAGTACATGTAAATCTATAATTATGTCCTAGCAATATAATTAGGGATGACAACCTACTTCATGTCTAGGAATGTTAGTAATAAAGGGTGGCTAGTTTGCTAATGATAAGTTAATTATATACCGAGCATTTCTGGCGTTGTTGCTAGGGGTAGGACTTATCTCTACTTTTTAGTAATGACGGTAGTAAATGTCAACACCTTACAAGAGTCTTCGTAGAGGAGAGATGGACGTATTGTGCAAAGGAAGGAAAAAAGAAAGAAGGATGATGGTGGAGTGGCTCATCTGCCTCCTTAGAGTTAGGGCGTTCTTCTTTCTGCCTTGATTGCATCGTTGTGAGCTATTCACCGGTGAGCAGTTGATTAGGACCCTGCATCGTACAAGGTTAGGCCCAACAGTGTGGTACGACATGCGCATGGGTCGTGACAGACAGCTTGTCTAATCACACGTCGCACCATGCCCTGTGCAGGCTAATAGTGTAGGAAAATGACTCCCCATGCCCTGCACTGACTAACAGTGTAGTCAAAGAGCACCCGTCCATACACTGCGTGGGGCACGGACGGATTGGACATGCACTGACCTGTCACACAAGAATCTTGACCTCGGTGCCGCCGCCTGTTGACGGTAGATAACGTCTAATTTTAACCATCAATCTTCCTTGCAAATCACAACAATATCATAGAATAGGAGGTTATTACTAATAATTTTTATGAGTTTTGGTGAATTACCTATTATCCAAAAAGTGCACAAATGAGGATTAAAGTGCATAAAACCCACGAAACTTAACCGCGACGAAAAATATCGGCATTGGCATCAGGAAGGATCTAGAAGACACTAAAAAAACGGAGGCTAAGCCTTTTTGGGTTGGGGCCGGCTGGCCTCACCAGCCAGGCCGGCCCCACTAGCCAGGCAGGTCAGCCTCCCAAGGTGGGCCCCACCTATCATCTTCTGCGCACTTCTCCACCGCCTTTGAGGAGACATCTTGGCCCTACGTTAAGTCGATTTCATCCAACGGTTGATGTTCATGCCACTAGGCTATAAATATGGGCATGTATCCCCTAGAGAGAGCTAGATCAATGGAGAGCTGAAAAGCCAGAAGCCCTAATCATATCTGCCGGGAGTAGGAATTCGACGCCGGCGACGGTAACTGCTAGCTAGGGCTTGGGATACCTTGAACTGCCCTGAAAAAGAAAAGGGAACGACAAGACCTTGATATAGATAGGAGACTCGTCCAATTGACAGCGGTTTTTGGATCCCAACTCAGATCGGGCTGCACTTGAGCGATGGAAAAGGAACAGACGCTGGCACATGGTCCAGAGATGTTAGTGACTTGAGGAGGGTATGGAATTGAGTACAAGCCAATGACGTTGAGGCCAGGCCACCACTGAACGTGAGTCTAGATCATGAGATCCCCAAAGTAAAAGATAAGCTCATGACAATAATTTTGCCAGCAAAGAAAAATAAATAATCAGAAAATTCCGAGCAAAGATATTAAAGGAATTTTGATGGGACATGATCTCAAATGAATTATTTTGGAATACAAGAAAAGATATTGTAGAGCTCCAAACAAAAAGATTAAGCTTGGCAAAAATGGGGAATTTAATTATAGATAAAGATGAAGACAAGCCAGATAAAGATAAACAACTTACTAAATGCATAAAAAAACCTTTACTTGCTCGTAACACAAAGCTAGGCACAAAGAAACATTACATCATGCAAATACTTGTCAAATTTGTTTAGAAAAATTTAAAATTCACAAATTCCTTGCAACGAAATTTGCATTAACTTATACAAAACTTGAGAAATTTAATTTAATTATTAAAATCATTTATTTTTTTATGTTTTCTAAGCACAACCCAAAATCAGAAATTTTAGGGTGTGACAGTAGGTTTTGCTTAGGTTGAAATTAGAGGTCCAGGTTTTTTGAAACTAATTGGAGGTCCAGTTAGAAATAGACGTTTAAGTTGTTGTAATTCACCCCCTCCTTTTGAGCGTCACACTCCTTACCGGGTCTTATAGTTATGCTTTAAGTTCTTAAATTTTGATTTTCTTTCCTTGAATTTTTAGTCAAACTCAGATGGATAGATTTCTTGCGCTTAACTAGTCTAAACCATTGTTGTTCGAACATATTGTTGCATTTAAAATTGGTTAGGTGTCAAAATACTCAATACGAGATTTGTAAAGTTAATAAAAAAATAATAATAATATGGAGTGGTAGCATAAGGATTTGTAGGAAGAGCATGAGGCTGGGAGTTTGAAGCTTGGATGTGCTAGACTACCGCTGATATGCAAAAGCCACTTGATTGCAGACAATAGGTGTGCCTAAAGAGGATCCAATGAATTAAGGGTTGTCTTAATGAAACTTAGAAAGCCACTTGATCAGATACCAATATTGGTGCCCACAGGACTTTCTATCAATTGAAGGCTATCTTTATGAAATTTGGGATGATAAGTCGCCAGCCTGGAAAGAATTACTTTTTGCCAAATCGTTAGACTACCGCTGATATGCAAAAGCCACTTGATTGCAGACAATATGTGTGCCTAAAAAGGGTCCAATGAATTAAGGGTTGTCTTAATGAAACTTAGAAGCCACTTGATTGGATACCAATATTGGTGCCCATAGGACGTCCTATCAATTGAAGGCTATCTTTATGAAATTTGGGACGATAAGTCGCCAACCTGGAAAGAATTACTTTTTGCCAAATCTGTATGTTTTTCTTCACCTTATATAGAACCTTGTAGAATACAGATGGTTTCGAAGGGAAAAAAATACAAACAAGATCCAAGTACAAACAGCTCCATATATTATACCGAGAAGCTTGAGATGGAGGGAAGAAGGCTGGTCATTGTGTTATCAATGGTTGTCTTTGGATATCTTATTGTTCATTCACAGTGTAAGTACTGCACATCAAACATTATTCGGACATGAATCTTGGTAATCACATCAAACATTATTCATACGCGAATCTTGGTAATCCCACATAGAAGAAACCCTCTAGTTCATTTAGATTTTTTTTTTGAAACTGCTGTCACCACTTTGCTTTGATTTATTTCTGATTATCTGAACATGCATATTATGTTGCTGCAGCTCAAACAGTGAATCAGAACGACAAGTTAAAACCACTTTGCCTATGCTCGCACGTAGGCGTACTTCCACCGTGCGTAGAGAACTGCTACTGCTGTGAGGCGACAAATAATCCAACCCCCAAGTGCTACAACACCCTCAAAGATTGCAAGAATCATTGCACGGGTTGCGACCAAAGCGGAACACACTACCGATGCACTGTCCCTTTCGGCCAAGAAACAGGCTTGATTTATTGTATGCATCTGTGGTGAAATAATGTGACGTTATTATGAATTCAGAAAACTGTGATGGTGTGCCCTTGATAGGTACACTATGCTGATAATAATTCTTATTTTTCATCAGATTTTGTTTATCCTCTAGAAATGGGCAAAACAAATTCTATCCACTAGACTCTATGATCGACAAATGGACTACCAACATTCATCTCACGTTTCGAAAAAAATAATCTCTAATGTGCTACTTAAAATGATTTATAAGGTTCTGGTTCTCTCCGCTTCATCTGCTCCATTCCTCAATTTTCCACTTGTACAACCCATATATAGAAGTTTTGCCACATCATGCATAGACTGTACAATGCGAGTCAACTCAAACTGTAGGTTGTAACCATCCGGTGTTAACTTAGATGTATGCATCATCCTTTTACAATACAATGCCGTGACCTAGACCGTGGCAGACTAAGCACACCAACCTCTGATCGGAACCACCGGGCAACAATCAATGAAGTGCATAGCAAACCAATGGTGCTGCGGGGCTGAGCGGTCGCTGGGTGCGGGGTGTAGTATCAATGCTTCAACAATGAGCATCTGATTGCACATGATACTTCTGCAGGTCACAAATAGTAATGGCAGCTCACAAGAATCACATTCTCAGGATTCTTGTGGCCCTATCCATTAGTATTTCACATAAGAAATCCATTATAGAAACTAATACAATTAGATTATCTCTTCATAGAAAAACTTGGGGTTTGTGAGCCAAGATAAGACCGGCTCGGGATCATGGGACCATTTTCTATCAGATAGGAGGGGATTTTATACAAAATAGACTTCTAAGTAATAACCACATAGATCCTATATCTATCTATATAAAGAGGCAATCATGTTAGGAAGCGGCTTTTTCTTTGGCCAAACGTCGAACTTGGAACGAGCATGAAGAGATTAACGAGACTTCTTTCTCTTTTGAGTTTTTCTGGCGGACCGGTTGCGCAAGATCTTTGGTCTTCCCCCGGAACCGATGAAAAAGTGGGTCACTTCTTATAGACTCGCTCAGAATGATTCTTCTCTATAGGAAGGACACTTCACGAGAATCAAAATAGGAAGAAAATAGAGCCTATACTACTATTCTATGGATAAAACTAAAATTGATAGAGAAAACACTGTAAAGATCAATTAGTGAGCGACTGGGTCGATACAACTAAAAAACTACTTCATTATACCATGATATGGGACAAAATTTAGGAATCCGCTTATGTAATAAAGCCATCCCCGTATGGGTGGAGAACCCGTCGCTGTCTCGGCTGTGCTACCGGAGGCTCAAGGGAAGTCGAAGGAGAGAGCACTTATCTTGGGGTGGGCTTACTACTTATATGCTTTCAGCAGTTATCCTCTCCACACATGGCTACCCAGCATTTACCGTCACCACGATAACTGGTACACCAGAGGTGTGTCCTTCCCGATCCTCTCGTACAAGAGAAAGGTGCTCTCAATGCTCTAACACCCACACCGGATATGGACCAAACTGTCTCACAACGTTCTGAACCCAGCTCACGTACCGCATTAATGGGCGAACAGCCCAACCCTTGGAACCACCTACAGCTCCAGGTGGCGAAAAGCTGACATCAAGGTGCCAAACCTTCCTGTCGATGTGGACTCTTGGGTAAGATCAGCCTGTTATCCCTAGAGTAACTTTTATCCATTTAGCGACAGCCCTTCCACTCGGCACCGTCGGATCACTAAGGCCGACTTTCATCTCTGCTCGATGGGTGAGTCTTGCAGTCAAGCTCCCTTCTGTCTTTGCACTCGAGGACCAATGTCCGTCTAGCCCGAGGAAACCTTTGCACGCCTCCGTTACCTTTTAGGAGGCCTACGCCTCATAGAAACTGTCTATCTGAGACTGTCACTTGGCCCGCGGGTCTGACACAAGGTTAGAATCCGCGCTCTTTTAGAGTGGTATCTCACTGATGGCTCGGGCCCACCCGGAAGGGTGCCTTCTTCGCCTTCCACCTAAGCTACACAGGTGTTGACGGTCCTTAATGCCTATTTTATACCATCAACTATTGCTCAATATAACATGATATCAACCATAAAACATAGTTGTAGGGTTTGATTCTAACGAGTTCCACGAGTTGTGTTGTTCTCGATCGTTTTGCAGGTATATCCAATTTTGCACAGAATAAAAGTATCTCAAATAATGATTTGGAGTGCACCATTGCGATAGGCTCGTCGAGACGATCGAAACGGACATATCATTTGCTATATTCAGAGTCCGGAGTCAAAAGATATCAATTCTACACCGAAACCAACACTAGAAGACTCTAGAAGGCACCAGAAGGCGATGTACCGAAGGTGGGGCCCACCTGCTACAGGGTGGGGCCACCCGGCCCCACCCCGGGGCCGGCCGGTGCCCTCCAGAGCCCAATCAAGGCCCGCTTCGACGGACGGCCTCCTACCGCCTTAGGGTTTGTATCTCCACTGTTGCCGAAGTCGAATTAGTCCCACATCGCCTTTGTCCCGGAATAGGTGGAGGCTTTTCTAGACTATAAATAAAGAGGTAGACCCCCCCCCCCTAAGGGCACCACATTATTGGAGATGTAGAGGCGTCCCTCGAATGGATGACCTCTCATCTCTAGAGAATTAGGGCTAGACTTTCCAATGTAGTTCTAGTTGAGAATTAGGGAGAGCGGCGCTACGCCGGGTTCCTGGAGGAGTCTTCGGAAGAGTCATCGAGTTTTGGTATGTCTTTGTATTCATTCTTTGTAAGACTTATGCTTTAATATATTTTATCTTCTCTATTTACTTTTATGCATTACATTTAATTGGTTAGTATAGTTGTTATACTTTAGCATAGGATCTCCGCCCGTATCGGGTGCTCTAGTTATTAATTGTGACTAGGGTAGTAATTGGTAGTGTAGACATGGAGTCTAGGCTATATATTACCCGAGATTGCACCCAAGACAACATATAGTTGTGGTAGCCCCGGTGGTGACAGACCCGACGGCCGGCGTATTCCACCATGTTAGGGTTGGTGTTTGTAGGACCGTAGTCGGAGCTTCCTAGTCCCTTTCTCACCCCTTTCCGTGACTAGTGTTCGATGTCCCGAAGTGTTATTGTGTGATTGCTTTACTTTCCATAAATTAGTTATTATAGAACCCAAGTAACAGAGAAGTATTTAGGAACCTTGAACTCTCCCGTTGTCCTCTCACTTTAGCTATTTACTCTTTTATCATAGAATTCTCTTGTGTGTGTCATATATGCATAATTCCTATCATCAATATATCATTTACCCTACTTTAATCTAGTTGGTGTATTAGTTAGTAGATACATGAGGGTGAACTATCAATGTCTCTATCCATTGTTTCCCAGTGGTAAAATATAAATAACGATACCTGGAATACTCCCGGTAAAATGCTACAATGGTTTTACGTGCGCTTGCGAATCCTTTATATTTTAGTTGTGCATAAGAAATACCAACAAGCATTTTTTGGCGCCGTTGCCGGGGATAGGGATTTACCTCTATTTCTAGTAGCGACGTTAGAAATGTCAACAAGCATTTTTGGCGCCGTTGTTTGGGAAATAATTGGCGTAAAGATTTTGATATTGATCTTGATGTCTCGCTAATCTAGTTCGCCACTAGCTTTAGTAGGATTACCCCTGTTTTGTTGAGTTATGGAATAAGCAGGATATCAACCATTTCAACCTTCTAGCGAAATTCCACAAGAACAAGACATTGGAGATATTGAAGAACCCAGGGTGCCCAAACATTCATGATCCATCAACAATAAAGCCCTGCCATCTCACAGGTATGTATAAATATTTATATATATTATTCTAACCATGTGTAGATTGGAAAAGAAAAGTCATCATCACATGAATTCAAGGTTCATCACATATGATGAATAAAGACGCTGCGCTAATTATAAATACCCGTGTGATTCATGGTAAGTATGAACAAGAAAGGTGAGAAAGTCTTGCTCATAGACTTTAAATTTAATGAGTAGTTATCATGTTGCATTCTATTGCATGTTTACTTTGAATAATCTATGTATTTACTCCATCTCATATCAAATCCATAGCATGTTTAGTTTCTTGCACATATGTATGTCACTTGCATCTCTACTTAAAAAAAAAAAAAAAAAATACTCTCACCATACATGATCATGCTTTCATCTCTATTTGAGTAAATCTCTATATGCTCTCATGCTACCTTGTTTGCTATAGTATGCTTAGGTTTGGAGTATCATCATACATCTTTTAAATGAAGCATGGTGCTTAGTTTAGGAGTGGTGATCTTAATTCCAAAGGCTTTTAAATTAAGCGTGGTGCTTAGGTTAAAATGTCGTTCTAAATCAAATTAGACGTGGTGTCTAGGTTGATTTTTGAACCGAAAGTATGTTTTAGTAGATACTGGATATTTTGTTGGACTAACCCATGCAGGAAACTCCTAAATTCAATTCGGGTAAGTCAAAAGATGAACTCACATCGAGATGAATCAAGGCATGTGATGAAGTCCAATAACTTTGCACAAAAAAGAAAGACACAGCTCATTCTCCATGGAAGAGTAGTAAGTATCAAAGTTTATTCACTTAATCTTTTATCGCAAGTTACCTTTGCCTTGAACCTATAAAAGTGCAGCCACCAACAACATTTGTTAGAAGAAATCTATGCTATAGTAATCCTAAAAGTCCATCCTTTCATTAGCATAGATGAAATTCGCATGAATTATATGGATCATAACCCATATGCCAAACTTGTTGAAATCCTTTGGGTATGTGTCCACTAATATTTATGCAGGGGAAGAAAAAGAATAAATGTCTGATCATGGTTTAAAACGAAGAAAGGAGAACAAGTGTATAGAAAGGACTAAGATGGAAAGAAATAGATGAAAGAACACTTCAACGCCTTCTACACTTTACCATGATAGTGGACCAATCATCTTGCAAGACATAAGGTATGTTTACCTAAGCCTCATGCAACTTTAAACTATATTCAATATCTTATACCACGTCGTTAATCCATACTTTATGTCATGCTTAATTTGCTAAAACTTAAAACAATTTGGTTCACCTACATATTCTTGGTTCTATTCGAATAAATATCTTTAGTCTTTTGAACTTCCTTAGTCTATTCTGAGTATGCTTTAGAATATTACTTAAACATTATAACATCAAAGCATATTTGTATAAGAATTTACTGTATATATAGACTATCCTCTCCTATATAAAAATATTTAAATCATATTAGGAGATTTTATAGAATCAAATCAAGATTAGAGGTATTCTTCAAAATTATATCTTCGCCTTAACCTTGTTGGAAAATTTGAAGTAATGGTGAATCATTTAAAATATGAGCTACAGATTAATCTTTAACTACTTGGCAAACACTATCCACACTTTAAATAGATAGTATATTTCTCCGGGTATGTGTTGTCTACTAATCCCTTGCAGAGAAGAAATAATGAGAGAAGCAAAAGTTTAAAGGAGTGAGAAAGAAGTACAACATAGGAGACAAGATGCTAATGATCAACTCAAAAATGCAAGGAAGGAAAAGACCATTGAAATTCATCTACCTTCTACCACATGGTGTTATCATGCTCCAGTAGTAAAGGTAACATATTAAAGGTAAGTGGTCATCATTTTCTCTTGATCTTGGAGTATACATCATAGCACTATTCTCTTGATTTCAATCTTAACCAAATGAGCTCAAATATGATATATCTTATTTTGAAAGATGAACAATCCTTCCATAGGTTAAGTAACTCCACTCCTTTATCTCATAAGCTTAAATGCCATATTTATACTTTTGATATTCTCACCCAAGATATAAATGCACAATGTAAATAGACATCAATCCTATTGTGCCTAAGGTTAGAGAATGAATAAATTTTTGGTTCTGTTGGTGTTTTTCCACCAATAGAGCCCATGCACTTGATCTCTTCCTTGTCTTTATGAGTAGAACACACATCAAGCAAAGTGTAGGAAGATTCCCTAAATTCTACAAGTGGGAGTTCTAAACTAGTAACAAGGATGCACATAAGATTGGCTTCGAGATGCTAACAAAAAGAAAGAAAGAAGGTGGCACCACCATTGGAAACGCCACTAGTAGAGACACCACCTCAATCCTCATCCTTAGAAGCAAACCGAAGTACTCGATCAATGAACTACTGCAAGAAGGAGTCCAGTTCGGAGGACTCAAAACATCGAACCCTCGCCGTGAGGATGACTCCAAGAGCTAGCTCACTCAGGAATCTTTATCTTCATCACTCGAAGCACATCTCTCCGACACACAATGACCTGCTCCGTGGTGAAGGAAGTAACTTCTTGGGTGATGAGATTGAAGTATTCCTAGCAACATTTGCTCTTATAAGTATGAGCTCCTCTATGAGGACCACTCAGCTTTAATGCTCAACTACGACAACATCCAGCTTGGGGGAGAGCATCCTCTAGTTATCAGGTAAGTATACCTATACGATTATCGAGTCTATCTTATAGTCATAAAATACCAAAAATATGTGGACCCATGAAGGTCCATGTCTATAGAGTCTCTTATGAGTCCATTAGTCTAAAAGAAATAAAAAGATGAATAACACTCAAATATTAAGGTGTGATCATAGAGTGTGTTTACAGTTCTATTTAGTTGTTAAGAGTTAAATAAAAACTGAAGAACAATAAAATTTTGTCTTGGAGATGATAAATAGTTGCTCTGTTGTAATTCCTCTCAAGTGCCAAGTTTTCAACCTTAAATTCTCTCGAGTTTTAGATATGACTGTTTTAATATAAGAACTTACTTTGAACCTGAAACTTGTGGAGGCATATGCTTAAGCTAAGTCTAGGTGATTGAGGGATATGATATGAGAAAGACTGAGCTACTATTTTTCTTATTCCTAACGATACTAAGTTCTAGAGATTTATCTTTTGAAAACTCTGAAAATCTTACATGATGAGCTCTTATATGACAAAGTTTGAATTCCTACCAAAGCCATATATGATATACATTTAGAATAGGAAAATCTTTGCTCAATCATGCTGCTTGCTTTGCACTGAGTTTAGTCAACCTTTGTTGTATACCTTATGAGAGTCTTGTCATGCTTTTAAAATCAAGATCACACTCACACACTCCACCAACATATGCATTGCTCCTACCATGGGAGTAAGCGCAATTATTTTCCACTTTCATCCAGATCTATTTTAAAAAAATGTTTTTCTCCTACACTAGGAGTAAAACACCAAAAAAAAATATATATATAACCTATAGGACAACCCCTTGTTTAATGCTCTATGTTCTTATTGTTATCTCTCCAATCATTTATTGTATTCAAAGGATGCATGTGGCTATGCAAAAGAAAGTTATTAAAAAAAATAAGAGGGAGTTAAAATGCTCACCTCCCTAAAAAAGAAGAAGAAAGAAAAAGAAAAGAAAAAAAAAAAAGAATAAAGATAGCCCATGTTTTCCTATGAAAAGTTCTAAGTTCAAGAGAGAGATTTATTTCAAGGAGCAAAAGTAGAATTAGGATTAGCCACTAAATACCATATATACACTATCCACCATACTCCATACACATGCACATCTTGGTTTGATTGTATGACTTGACTCTCTTTGGATGTATTGTTTGACTTTACAATATATGAATTGCAAGTATGCTCATCTTTGTTTAATGCCACTCCTATGAGCTCCACTATAATCATTAGTTGTAGGAGGGCATGACAACATAAATGTCTCAAGTGAGATCCATAAATACCACATATTAAGAGACTTGAGGGTTTCATACAATTAAGCTCTGAGTTTTATTTCAAAAACTTATAAAAACTCTAGAATATTGGTTGAGTGAAGAATTTGAGATATAGTGCTTGACTTGAGTGTTCTATCTTTTAATTACTCAAGATCCACGTGAAAGTTGAAAAGCTCCATAGCTAATGGTAAAATGGGAAAGTTTGAAAGTTAGAGCAGTTTTGTCTAATTCAAGGGAGAATTTCAGTTTGAAAGCATGTGTACTTTTGAGGAGTGAAAACATTGTAGTAACTCCTGATCCAAGTTTAGCAGTTAGGCTTTGCTAAGGGACTAGCAAAGGGTAAGCTTGGGGGAACTTGTTGACGGTCCTTAATGCCTATTTTATACCATCAACTATTGCTCAATATAACATGATATCAACCATAAAATATAGTTGTAGGGTTTGATTCTAATGAGTTCCACGAGTTGTGTTGTTCTCGATCGTTTTATAGGTATATCCAATTTTACACAGAATAAAAGTATCTCAAATGATGATTTGGAGTGCACCATTGCGACAGGCTCGTCGAGACGATCGAAACGGACATATCATTTGCTATATTCAGAGTCCGGAGTCAAAAGATATCAATTCTACACCGAAACCAACACTAGAAGACTCTAGAAGGCACCAGAAGGTGATGTACCGAAGGTGGGGCCCACCTGCTACAGGGTGGGGCCGCCCGGCCCCACCCCAGGGCCGGCCGGTGTCCTCCAGAGCCCAATCAAGACCCGCTTCGACGGACGGCCTCCTACCGCCTTAGGGTTTGTATCTCCACTGTTGCCGAAGTCGAATTAGTCCCACATTGCCTGTCCACACTACTAAATTTTTACCCTATTGCATCGTGTCATCTTGCATCAAACACAAATCTGATGTAATAGGTGGCTGCTATTGCATCGGTTTTTCAAATCGGTGTAATAGGGGGTTATTATTGCATCGAAAATGAGTTGGATGTGATTGTAATTTATGTCGATGCAATAGGTCTGATCTATCGCATCGATTTTGAACAGCAGGTGCAATAGGTAGAATTTATTGCATCAATCACTTTTGGATGCCTTATTATTTATTCTTTGATGCAATACGTAGGTGGTGTTGCATCGACTTAAAATATAGGTGCAATTAAGAAATATTGCAACAAATTGATAGTGCTTAAGTCTGACGCAATATGTAATTTTTTTACATCGGTTTGATAATCTTTTGATGTGGTATATTATCACTAAGGGTGTGTATAATAGAGAGACAACTACTGTCTATAAGTTTTTGGAATGTACAACATAGAGACATAATATGTAATTTTTATTACATTGGTTTGATATTGTTTTGATATTGTTTCCAGCAGTAGCTCGATGTATTTCTCAGCTGCAAAGGAGGCAATTAAACTAATTCAAAAGAAAAAAAAATATGCTAACGTAGAGACAATTAAAATTTGCTAAAAAAGACAATAGTACCTAGCCTTAAAAAATTGTGTCACCAGTGACACATCAATTGAGTCCTCTTCTCTGTCAGCAGGATCTATATGACGGCCGCTCGGTTGTATAGGAGTACGAGCCACAGCCGGCGTCCACCAGGTGGCAGCAACTATCTCTCTCCTCATTTAATCGCGACCGCAAGAACATACTTTCTCCATCCGCAAAAAAGCGTTATTATAGAACTTTCAAAACCTATGTTTGATCATTCGCCTTATTCAAAAAATTTTGGACAAATATCTTGTAACAACTTATTTTATCATTTAAGATATTTTAATAATAATTTATTAATTTTTTTAATAAATACATAAATTTTTTAAATAAAACGATTCGTCAAACATGATTTTTGAAAGGCTTATAATGACACTTTTTTATAGATGGAGGGAGTATTTTGTTTAGCTTAAGGTATAAAGACGGCATAAGCTTGGCGTTGTACGTGCCGTAATTGCCCCCAGGTGCTTTGGCCCACGGAAAACTATGACGAGCTCACTTAAGCCAAATCCATCTAGAGCCCGTAGAAGTTCCTGTCATCCAAGTGCCACCGACCTATACCAAAAAAAAATTGCAGTGCCGACCTAATCCAGCCAGCCGCCTCCCTGACGCTGTTCCTCCACTCCATCAGGGCCGGCCCAATACGGCGACCATATTAGGCAATTCACGAACGCTGCCTCCCACACACCTGTAAGTACCACCTGGCCAACTCAGGATTAGAGAACACATCTTAAAATCTGGAGCGATTAGGCACGGTCGAACTCGTTCTGTCCATTACCTCCCTGCACGCACTTGTGTCTGTACGTGCCATGCAGGCTATGCTGCGCTCCCTTGTCTGTTTGAGCCAAATTTTGTTTAAACAAACATTTAATATTTGAACGGCATGCAGTGCCAATTTTTGTTTTAAAAAACATTTATTGAACGGCATTTTTTATTTTTAACTTTTCAATTGTACATTCAAATGACAGTATAACTTTTATTCATATGCCTGAGTGCCAATGCATGTTGTACACCACCAAGTATCGAATGGGTTTACACGCCGTTACCCATACCTCACTATGTAGTACGTACATGTCGCGGTGCTGTCGTGCTGAGCTTCACGTCATCACCAACTTCATATGTTGTGCACCTTTGACTCCATCCAGCACCATCTGCGTCGCCTTTGACTCCTCACACTCCCTAACCATCTCAATTGCGTCCGGCACCATCCGGGTCGCCTACGACTCGTGTCTACTCTGCATCTCCATCACCTCCGACACCATCCCGATCGCCTACGACTCATGCATACTATGCATCTCCATCTCCATCGCCTCCGGCGCCATCCAAGCCATTTCCGTCTTCTCGCACTCGCTATCCATATCAATCACGTCTGGCACCATCCGGATCGCCTCCAGCTCTCACACCCGCTATCCGTCGTCTCAATCGCGTTTGGCACCACGGGTCGCCTCTAACTCCTCACGCCCGCTATCTGTCTCAATTGCGTTCAGCACCATGTAGGTCGTCTCCGGTTCCCCGCGACTGCTCTTCATCTCCATCTTGTCCGGCACCATCTGGGTCGCTTCCGACTCCTCGCACCCGCTCTTCATCTCAACTGCGTTCGACACCATCTGGGTCACCTTTGACTCGTTGCGCCCGCTATCCGTCTCCATTGCATCCAGCACCATCTAGGTTGTCTCCGACTCCTTGCGCCTGCTCTTCGTCTCCACCACGTTCGACACCATCCGGGTTGCCTCCAACTCCTCGCGTCCGCTATCCGTTTCCATCACGACCGGCACCCGCCAATTGAGGCCACGCAGGAGACCGGTAATATCATGTTGATCTATTTTCTTGACTTTAATTAATTGAATTAAACTTTTGTTTAATTTAAACTAATGTGATTTATAATCACATATTGTACAGTTATATTATTATACATTATTCAATAAACTAGGAAAAATGCCCGTGCATTGCAACGGGTAGTAATTATTGCAATCACATTATTACCATTGAATATTAAATTGTAAAATATATATCAAATCGATTGTGTTAAATATATGAATTTTTATAATTTTTTTGAAGTTTCACAAAGTCATAATATCGAATTTAGGTAGAGGTAAAAAGGAAATCTTAAATTAGAAAATAAACAAAAAAGGAAAAAAATCTCATACAACTCATCGTGTTTGAATTTTTTCATGATGTTTTTGTGATCCAAGTACTATACATAGCTTTCTGCTGTAGAGAGTGTGAAGTGCGTGTAAAATGGTCCAAGGATTAACTGTGTAAAATCTTCCACCCCTTTCTCATCTGCTGCTTGAAAATTAACTGGGTAAAATACAACACAATGCAAAGTCCATCTCCTCCGGCGTCAGATCGCACGGCAGGTTTGCCTTGAACATCTTCTCGGACGCCATGTCGTATAGGCAGAGATAATCGTATTCGCCGGCCCGGATATCCATGTACATGGCTAGCACGCCACCACAGTCCCAGATGCCGGACATCCTGCACCGATCGGCGCCGTGATCGACGTCCTCTTCGTTGACGGCGGCGTCACCCTCGTTGCCGATGACGCACACCTGCTCCCACCGGTGGTCCGCGGTGAGCAGCCATGCACAGGGCGATTCTGTGGTGGCCGTGGTTCGTCGTCAGGAAGGGACGGCCAGACATCAGCATGAGCTTGGACCTCGCGTGCCTGCTTAGCGAGTCTGGGTTGAGCTCGCCTGGAACGTCGATCGTGGTCACTATCTCGTTGTCGACGTCGAAAGCGAAGATCAGCGCCGAGTGGAAGTCATGGAGGAGGTAAATTGTGCCATCCATATAAAGCGACTCCTAGATGATTCCTCCGCACATGGTTCCTTCTGGTAACACCATGACTGATCGGGGCTGCTCCTCAGCGCCGCCGGTGCCGAGCGTGTAGACCAGCAGCTCGTTGGAGTACATTTTCTCGGGTGGCTTGCAGTCTAGCCTGCACCGGCGAGAAAGGAGCAGCTTGTAGGTTTTGCTTCGCCGGCCGTAGCCCAAGCCCAGTATCTGTAGGACCCCTTCAGCGGACAAGGGACAGCCACTTCCTTGTCGTCGTCGGCGACGACCAGGTTCCAGAGCACGCACTTGGTTGTGGGGCTGTTCTTCGTGATCTCGCTGGCGAGGAGCACGACGCCGTTGCAGGTGTTGACGTACTTCTCCCTCCGGCCAGGGCGCAGGCCCTATAAAGATTTTGTCAAGTGTATCCGGATTGCATATTACAAGGACTTGGATTTGAAATATTCGATAACGCTGAGTCCATATTAAACTTGAGATACGAAGGACATATGATTCAATACGTTTTGTAATTGAACACAAACTGTTATATGTGCGTGCATTATTAAACTCTTCATTACCTAGATAGTTGGGGAGAAGCCGGACCAAAAAATAGGTGGAGAGTATTAAGTATTAGGGATAGAAGTATTGAATTTAAATTAGAATTTGATCTGTCATGGGCCATAATATCTAGGCTTATCTCAACCATATTTCAATTAAATACTAAAGCCCATAAAAAATACTATCTGCAGTATAGGATTTGTACCATATGGAAAATCAAGGAGAGATCAACTCGGTTTATTAGGTGGCTATTGTCTATGTACTATGTAAAGGAAGCTTATAAAAAAGGTAGGACGCTAGTTATCAATAAGGTTTTGCAATTTCAAACTAATATAAGTAAGAGATAAATAAATGGTGATTTTATTTCATTCTTCTTGAAAGAAGAGTCAGTTAGAGGAGGGCCATACCAAAAAAATGGGAAGAAATTTTGCCTCTTTATTAATAGGTATAGATATAGATATAGATATAGATATAGATTAATTGAAAGCTAATAAATGATTTTGCATTACGAACCCTACACAATTTTAAACTCCGTTCAGACTTCTCTATATTTTCTATTTTGCTTTTAAAGAGAAAAGAATAATCATCTGAAACCTTTTCTTTTTTGCTTTTTAATTTTACTCTAGACAATTGTCACACCGACGTGCTGAAACTTTTTGCCTTGCGCGCGCCAGCCCCAAACCCCGCGCGCTTAATCCCTCCCCATGTGAAAAAAGTTCGCGCTTTAATCTAGTTGGTGTATTAGTTAGTAGATACATGAGGGTGAACTATCAATGTCTCTATCCATTGTTTCCCAGTGGTAAAATGTAAATAACGATACCTAGAATACTCCCGGTAAAATGCTACAATGGTTTTCTGTGCGCTTGCGGAATCCTTTATATTTTAGTTGTGCATAAGAAATACCAACAAGCATTTTTGGCACCGTTGCCGGGGATAGGGATTTACCTCTATTTCTAGTGGCGATGTTAGAAATGTCAACAACAGGAAATGCCCAAAGCCAATCCTAGGGAACAGTAAAGCTTCATAAGGTCTTTCTGTCCAAGTGCAGGCAGTCCGCATCTTCATAGACATGTCTATTTCATCGAGCCTCTCTCCAAGACAGTGCCCAGATCATTATGCCTTTCGTGCGGGTCGAAACTTACCCGACAAGGAATTTTGCTACCTTAGGACCGTTATAGTTACGACCGCCATTCAACGGGGCTTCGGTCGCCGCTTCCCTGTCATCAGTTCACCAACTTCCTTGACCTTCCGGCACTGGGTAGGCGTCAGCGCCCATACATGGTCTTATGACTTTGCGGAGACCTGTGTTTTTGATAAACAGTCGCCCACCAGGCCTGGTCACTGCGACCCCCTTTTGTGAGGGGGCACCCCTTCTCCCAAAGTTACGGGGCTATTTTGCCGATTCCTTAGAGAGTTGTCTCGCACCCCTAGGTATTCTCTACCTACCCACCTGTGTCGGTTTCGGGTATAGGTACCCTTTTGTTGAAGGTCGTTCGAGCTTTTCCTAGGAGTATGGCATGGGTTACATACTTTAGCCCCGTAGCGCCTGGTATGAGCCTCATGGAGAAGCAATGGCTAGTCCACAGGGCTCATACTTCAGCGATGCAGTGCTTGGTACTCGGACCTCGGCTCGAGGCATTTTCTCTACCCTTTCTTACCCTAAAAAAGCAGGGTCACCTTGTGTCCTTAAACCTATAACCATCTTTCGGCTAACCTAGCCTTCTCCGCCCCTCCGTACCAATAAGTGATAGTATAGGAATATTGACCTGTTGCCCATCGACTACGACTTTCGGCCTGATCTTAGGCCTTGACTCACCCTCTGTGGATGAACCTTGCGGAGGAAACCTTGGGTTTTCGGGGCATTGGATTCTCACCAATGTTTTTGTTACTCAAGCCAACATTCTCGCTTCCGTTTCGTCGACCCCCGCTTTCACGTTTGCGTCCCTCTAAGGCGGAACGCTCCACTACCGATGCATTTTGACATCCCACGGCTTCGACAGATCGCTTAGCCCCGTTCATCTTCAGTGCAAGGGCGCTTGATAAGTAAGCTATTACACACTCTTTAAAGGGTGGCTGCTTCTAGGCAAACCTCCTGGCTGTCTTTGCACCCCCACCTTCTTTATCACTAAGCGGTCATTTAGGGGCCTTAGCTGGTGATCTGGGCTGTTTCCCTCTCGACGATGAAGCTTATCCTCCATCATCTCACTGGCCGACCTTGACTCCTATTATTTTTGGGTCATATCTAGTATTCAGAATTTGCCTCGATTTGGTACTGCTTGCGCAGCCCACACCAAAATAGTGCTTTACCCCTAGATGTCCAGTCAACTACTGCACCTCAACGCATTTCAGGGAGAACAAGCTAGCTCTGGGTTCGAGTGGCATTTCACCCCTAACCACAACTCATCCGCTGATTCTTCAACATCAGTTGGTTCGGACCTCTGCTTAGTTTTATCCAAGCTTCATCCTAGTCATGGATAGATCACCCAGGTTCGGGTCCATAAGCAATGACAATCTCCCTATGAAGACTCGCTTTCGCTATGGCAACAGTGGGTTCCATTCCCATAACCAAGCCACTGCCTATGAGTCACCGGCTCATTCTTCAACAGGCACGTGGTCAGAGATCACTATCCCCTCCCACTGTTTGGGAGCTCAGCACGGTTTCACGTTCTATTTCACTACCCACTTTGGGTTCTTTTCACCTTTCCCTCACGGTACTACTTCACTATCGATCATCCAGGAGTATTTAGCCTTGCAAGGTGGTCCTTGCTGATTCACACAGGATTCCACGTGCCCCATGCTACCTAGGTCAGAGCGTAAGCTAGTGATGCTTTCGGCTACTGGACTTTAGCCATCTAAGGTGCAGCACTCGACCGCTTCACCTAGCAGCACAACACTTGTATTGCTCTCCCACAACCCTGTTTTCACGGTTTAGGCTGCATTTCGCTCACCGCTACTATAGGAATCACTTTTGCTTTCTTTTCCTCTGGCTACTAAGATGTTTCAGTTCGCCAGGTTGTCTCTTGTCTGCTCATGGATTCAGCAGGCAGTTCAAAAGTTTGACCTATTTGGGAATCTCTAGATCTATGCTTATTTTCAACTCTCCAAAGCATTTCGTTGCTTGCTACGCCCTTCCTCGTCTCTGCTTAGGTATCCACCGCAAGCCTTTCCTCTTTTGAACCTCTCCATTAACGTTAAGGCTATGCCATCCTAAGGTGCTACTAAATGGAAGGATCTTATCAACATACATGAATGCGAAATCATAGATCGAACTGACGAATTGGCAACCTTCGGTGCTATCATAGTATCCACTAAGTTCATGGGCTAGAGATAAGCGGAGTCGAACCGCTGACATCCGCCACAGGGTAAACCACCGCCTCTCAGGCCTCCCCGACGGGTTCTACCATAGAGGACAACGATAGGCAATAACTCCCCCCGAACACAGCTTACAACTTTCATCGTACTGTGCTCTCCAAAGAGCAACTCTTCTCAAAATCTCAAAACAAAAGGTGCTGAGTTGGAATCCCATTCTAAGGATTCTTGTGGTTCTAGGGAATCCAGCTATAGGAGAACCAAGTCGAGTTTGGACAATATATTTTATAAGGTTGTGTATCATCATATCATCTACATGTGTGATTTTTTTGGTAAATTTAGACGACTTTTTTCTGTGGTTTGCATGGGTTTTCATGAGAAGTGAGTTTGCACTAGATACATTCCCAAAGAAAAAAGAGCCAAAACTAGTTTTGTTGAGGCTAATCCTGAGATTAACCTTCCAACAGATTTAAATGTTGAAGATGACTATGGTGATTATCAACCTCTTTTTAATGCTTCTAGTTCTAGTCTTCTAGTCTTCATCCTCCCTTAAAGGATGGGTGTCATGAGTCAAGGTGGTGAATAAGGGCCTAAAGCCTTTAGGAAATAATATTGTTTCTATTGATAGGCCCAAATGTCCATCATACCTTTGATCTGAGACATGACCAGCTACAAACCGAAATGTTAGAGGCCACAATAAGAAAGGCCGGTTACAGTGCATTATAGACTTTGTCCATGATAATAAATTAGATTTTGTAAGTTCCCAAGAAACAAAGAAAGAAAACTTTGAGAGGAGTCCTTTTTTGAAGCATATTCACAGTGATTTTGCATGCCCGTACCTGCCTGCTGTAGTTACAGCCGGTGGCATCCTAGTTGGTTTTAATAACCAGAAATTTGAAGTGTTAGCCTGGCAATATAAAACTTTTTGTGTCTCTGCTTTGATTAAAAACCATGATCGTTTTGTTTGGAGATATATAACTGTGTATGGATCCCCTTATGAAGAGGGGAACTAGAGTTTATTCAGAAGCTACATGACATGCTGGATAATTGGGATGGTCCTATAGTAGTAGGAGGTGATTTCAATTTTGTTGCTAATTTAAAGGAAAAAAGTAATGTTATTATTAGTCAGAAATTGACTGATCTTTTTAAAGATTAAATAAATAAGTTTGGGCTGACAGAACTTAAAAATTCAACTAGATAATCCTAAATGACGATGTTGAAGCAATTATGATTAGAGATTAGGATTTTGGTGAAGCCGGCACAATTTCTTTAAGCAACTAAAAAAACTAAAAGTGATTATCACCCTTTTATACGCTACTTGGCCCTTTAGGACTCTCTGGTTCTTGCCCTATATAAGAATATATTGCAATAGAACTATCTAGCCTAATACTCATCTTGAGCACTCATAATTGCTCCTTATTAGCCTTGTATGGGACCCTTTGTTGGTTTGGTTTATGCCTATGGTCTCCACCCCTTTGTTTATAGTCCTCCAATGCTCTTCAAGTTTGCAAGGAGGCATACTATCCTGAAAGATTATATACTCAAGTCTTAATAGTATCATAAGTCCTAAAAGTAATCTCATGTGTCCTACACCAAATAGGATTTGAGTCGCCCTACAATTATCATACTTGGGTTTGGGAAGATGATATCGGGATAGGGATAATGAGACAACAACTTGTTTGCAAGGCTGAGCTTCACACATTGTAATATTGCAAATTTCACACGTTGCAATATTGCTTGGGAAGTAGACCGGAATGTTTGGTTCGGGTGACGAGTAGGTGGGTGGGAGACAAACGACTACAAGTCGGAGTGTCGGGGGGTGGGGGTGTTAACATGTGGGCCTAATGGAAGAGAAAGGATGCATACAATGGGTTTGACAAATGGTCCTATAAGTCACTGTTGGTGAGGCACTAGGCTAGGAATGGTTGTATTGGTGAGAGCACGACAAAGCTGTTTGGAAAAGAAAAGGAGAAGTGCTTGTGCTAGGCCAAAAGAAGATGAAAATGTTTTAAAGGCCTTTTAGTTTGTTTATTAGATAATTGTAAGGTTTGAAGGTGCATTTCTAGGAATGGTGCTACCAGGTTCACGCACAATAATTCATGCACTCAATGGATTTCAAGGAATAGTTGTTAGATGATAGACATCTCTCCTGTACGCGTATAGGCTTGGTGTGGACATAGGTAGTTCTTAGATTGTAGCTCAAGGTGTATAGAATAAATATCACATGTGTAATTGGTTTAACAAGTTGACTGTTGTACGAGCCACCGCCAGGAGGCTGTTCCCAACCTATTTAACACGAAGCAGAGTGCCAAGGAGGGGCCACTCATTTAATCTATTTTCACAATAGTGCCACCAGGTTCACTCACAATAATTCAAGCACTCAACAAAGAAAGTGGTTTTGGTTGAAACACATTGTTAACAAGGTTTTGAAAATTCAAGGGCTCATATTTGTGTAATTTGATATTTGTTTGAGAAACTTTGAAGTGGTTAAGAAGTTCAAAACTTTAGTGATTTCTATAACATGCTAAAGCACACAGGGTATTGCATGATGTGCCTCTGCATCACGGGAAAACTCCTAGCAAATTAATTTACAAACGCTAACTGTTAAGATCCATTTTCCTGATGATCCAGAGTGATGTCCTTATTACATATACACAAACAAGCATTCAAGACCGCTCATGAAAACTTCTACAATGTCGCGACGTGTGAAATTTGTTTCCTGCAGCACCATCACATAGATGCTTACGCGGTAACAGTGTTGAAATGGTAGCGAAATACCAGAATGGATTGCATGCCCAAAGTAATCAGAATGCCAATGATTCCAACCATAACTCCAAGGGTTGAAGCTATAAGATACATTGGGCATGCTGATGGACCGAGCGAGCTGCAATCACTTAGATCAAGGTCCAGGAAGACAACGACGCCCAGGGCAGAGCATCCAGCGGTCATAGTCGTACTCGTCAATACCTGTTTATAGGAAATATACACTTAGCATGGATTGGATGTAACATACTGTTGCGTGTAGCCAAAATTGTAAGATGTGCTCATGAATTCGCTGGGAAAGTAGCTAAATTTAATTGTTTTCAGTAGATTTTGCTTGCAAGAGGATTCTGTGATCTTACCAATTCCAGAATGATAAGCATGATGAGTGCCGTCTTTGCCGGCTGCGCACGTCCGAACCACAAGCATGCCACCTGAAACAAAAGGCGAATGGCATTCCAAACCATCTGCACACCAGAGGCTACAGTCAAGTACCTAAACGCAATTGACACGGTATATATTTTAGTCTCATTGTAGTATACGTACGGCAATTTGTCCACACAATAATCACGGTTGCCAATTACTTACTGGAACGAAGTGAAGTCGTTCATATTGGGAGCCTTGATGATGACAGTGAATGCAACTGCGGAGAACAACAAGCACACCGCCGGCCAAACAAACAGCCAGAACTCCAACGCCATCTTGAAAAAAAGAAGAATCATATTCAGTGCACCTTGCATCTGAAACATGATCTGGCCTATTTGTATCAATTACAAACAAAGAAATCAAATTTGGAGGACGTTATTCAATTCATGAGGGTTTGACAGCATTAAGAACACGATAGGTGAAAGCAATTACGAAAGCTGTTACGTTCCCCTCTCCACTCCACCCCAAAATTAAGGGAGTGAACTAGCATCCAAGCACCCAACACAAAGAATCACCACTTGCTTGAGAGTTTAGACAACAACTTAAAAGCTCGTTATAAAAGTAATCAAGGGCCAAATTAAAACAGCAGGTGCCGGGAAACAGCCACCCGATCAGCCAATCAAGCAACATAACAAGCTAAGAGCTCGCTAATGGAACAGAGATAGTGGGAAAGGAAAGAACAGAAAACTGCACCTTCGCCGACAACGAATGCTAGCTAAGCAGCCCAGCCTTTGGGAAGATGAAAACAAGAAAGGCGTCAACACAGGAAACTGAGTGGAGTTCTAAAACCTGGTGAAGCGCAAATGTTTTTGGGCATGCATCTTAATTCACTTTCTTTTTCCCTGGTGGACACATAAGTTCTGTTGGACTACTTAATTTGCAGCCAGTTGCTGAGAACTTATGATACTGATGGACGCTTCGACTCTTTCTGTTCTGCAGTGCTCCTTTGACACAAACCCCTATTAGCGAAAAAAAGGTGGACGAATAAGAAGTTGGCGGTGGCTGCTAGGAACCACTCCATATGTCGTTAACCTCAAACTAGGTCAATGAATTAGTTTTCTAAATTATCCTATAAGTACCTCAAATACCACAGGTGAGATGTGATGTTTCTACTCAATTGTCTACAAAATATCAAATTTTGATAGTCCGGAACAAAACTCAACTTAAAATTTTTTACGTCTTTTAATTTTGCAAGGACCACAAAATAACTACACACTTAAAAAAAGCAAACCCACTAGATTAGCTATCTGTTCATGCAAACAAGACTATATATCCACCTTAGGTCATGTTTGGATGTTGTTACATTCACATCAATCCACATGTTTTCGACTGAATTAGGATGGAATTTAGTTCAAGTTCCACGTCCATCCACTCAAACCCATGCAGATTGAAGTGAACCTGAATCTTATTTAACAACATAGGAACTAGATGTTAATATTTAGTAATCCATAAGAACCAGATGTTATTATTTAATAATTAGAACTAATAAAAATGTCTTTGCATATACTCTGTTTATCCCAGTCCAGTTAGGATAAACTTATCAATCATTGCTAGTATACATGCATGTTTTTCATCCATATCTATTATTTTCTCTGTACATGCATGGCACCACGCACTGTATCTTCAGAATACACTTAGTTGAAAGCTTTACTTCAGTTATGGTGGCCTTTTTGCAACCCGTCTATCATGACGTAATGAATGCAGATTCTTGAATTTTTGTTTCAAAATTTGATCTCATTAGATGCTATAATCTTTTAATCCTCAAGTTTGTCGAAACAGTTGTGCATATTGTATGTTAATTACTGTGGTAAGGTGTCAATGGAAACGGGATGAATGTGTGGATCGAATGCCTGGCACCCAGCCGACAGATTATACATAGATAGATACTGGTGGATATCAATCGCCTCATTCATCATGTCTGATCCGTTGCTTTATAGGATCACAACAGGGTCATGAATCTCCGTCTCGACCATGTCGGCTAGCTTGTGGAGTAGTGATCGACTTTGCATGCAGCTCCTAGCCTGCTAGTATAGCTCTCCGGCCACCGGCCGGCCGAGTTTATCAGAGATTCAGCCCTACGAGTCATCATTCAGATCAGATATATATATACACACATAAAGCTCTAGGGGCAACAATATGCGACCCGTGACACCACGCAAAATAGCACCACAGTCGGGGGGAAAACAATATGTGACCCGCGACACCACGCCTCGGTCAGGGAGAAACAAGGCACCATGCAAAATAGCACCTCGGTTGTGAGTGTGGTTCCACTTTGTCTAGATGGGGGTGGTGGGGGGTGGGGGGGTGATCTTTCGATTTTGTGCTTTATAGAGAAGGAATCGCATCAAAATATTAAATAAAAGCTCATTAAATCAGACGCTACTACTACACTAACTATTTTCACAGGTTAGAAAACCATATTCACATCAATTATTTTCAAAGACCGCTAGTCACCTCACTGTCCTCTTGCAGAAGTCTATGCCGATCAGAGTTTCTAGAGACAGTGAATATGGCCGTATTTATTAATATTCTAGAAAAGGGAAATACTATTCAACATTTGAGAACACCTGATTCTCTTCTTCTCTATCTCGGGGCTCTCTCCTCTTCTTTCTTCAACTCCAGTGGGCCTTAGAAGGGGTTCATGGGAGGCAAGCCAACTAGGCGGTGGAGATGGTGGAAGGGTAGCGTTAGGGTTTTGGCGGCGGCGGAGGAGACGGCTGTAGGTTGGGGCGGCGCCCATGGCCATGGTGACGGGTGGCGGCGGAGGAGAAGGAGGTGGTCGCCGTGGGCTCAGTAGGGTCTCGCTAGACTCTGTGACCATGGCTGCAGCGGCAAAGCTCTAGCGAGAGTACTGTGCCATGCCGGGGTGGTGGGCGGTGGGCGATGACAGCACGTCTAGAGAAGGAAGTGTGAAGAAAAGAAATCGATTGCTCAAAGGCGGTTAAACATTTATATATAGGTAGATAAACAAAACATCATGCATTTGGGTCATCACGTCTTTTAGTGCCAGGAATATACTCTAATTGATTGATCTGGTCAGCTCATCTTTTAGAATATTACACCCGTGGTGCATATCTGAAATTTTTTTAACCTCCCTGTTTGCCCATCTGATTCTTTTTAAACAGAATTTGGGTCATCACGTCTTTTAGTGCTAGGAATATACTCTAGTTGATCTGGTCACCTAGATCCATCTTCATCTCTTACAACACAATGTTTCAGATCAATCCATTTGTCTAAATTGTTTGCATCATCTGAGGTTGTCTTTACTTACCAAGTTCTCTGATTTCTTCTGCCAGGGACTTCAACTCCGAGTTTGAATCCTGCTGGTCTAGGAACCTCACCATTTCACGATATAAAGCCCCCTTCTATATAGTAACTAAATCATGAATTGACTAAATCCTTAATTGACGTGCATATACCGGCACTGTTACCAGATGCATGCCATAATCTTCCATTACTACAAGAACTCTAGCGTGGTGGTAAAAATGGATTAACAATGGTGTTTTTTATAATCGTCTCGGTGCAAAGGACACAGTTAATCATGATTAACCAAGGCGGCTGCTCTGACCATCACGGTTAATCAAATAAAAAGGCAAAAAAAGGGAAAAATAGGGACAAGCCTGGCGAGCCCGGGCCCATATATTGAGCCCATCCATGACGCATTGCAATTTCCCATGCTGCTGCCGCTGCCGGATCCACATGCACCATGCTTCCATCACCGCACCTTCGCCTCACACTGTTGACGGTCACTAATGTCAATTATAACCCATCAATTATCATCAAACTTGACATGAAATGAACCACAGAGCATAGGTATAGGGTTTTGATCTAACGAGTTCCACGAGTTTTGGTGAATCTATATGTCTACAGGTACATACTGGAAAAGCTATCAAAGTTGATCAATATGACAGTATGAAAGTATCTCAAATGATGGATTAGAATGCGCCATTGCAACGGGCTCGTCGAGACGATCGAAACGGACATATCATTTGCCATATTTGGAGTCCCGAATGAAAAGATATCGCACCTAGAAGCGGCACCTGCGCAGGAAGGATCTAGAAGAGACCAGAAACCACCCCGCGGAAGGTGGGACCCACCTGTCACAGGGGGAGACCGGTCGGTCCCACCCCCGGACCGGTCGGTCTGGCATTTTGGCCGTTTTGGCCCAGTTTCGGCCCACGGGATCCACCGCCTTTGAGGAAGAATCTCAGCCGCCCGCCGATGTCGGTTTGATCCAAGGCCTCACGTTAATCGCTCCTCCCTATAAAAACAGCCCCAGACCCCAGGGGGGAGGCAATCCCCTGGAAACCCTAATTCATTATTTGTTGGGATCCATTCGAGAGGCGTCCCTTGAAAGGATCATACTCTCATGGAGATCAACACACCAGGGAGATTAGTGCTAGACTCTTCAATGTAATAGTTTAGCAACTTGAGAGCTAGGGTTGAGAAACTTCGTTCCGGATCTTGTCTGGAGCCTTGGAGGTCTGGTATATCTCTGTATCTTATCTTTGCAAGACTTATTTTTAGTATATTTATCTTCTCTATTTACTTCTATGCCTTATTTGTATGGTTAGTGTAGTTATTGCATCTTAGCATAGGATCTCCGCCTGTATTAGGTGCTCTAGTTATTACGTATGGCTAGAGTAGTAATCGATAGTGTAGACATGGTGTCTAGGCTATAGGTTACCTGAGGTTGCGCCCAATTCTTACGGTTAGTTGTGGTAGCCCATAGGGGTGATAGCTTTATGTGGCCTTCGTATTCCACCACGTCGGGATTGGTGTTTCGTAGGGCTTTTGGCAGCCTTCTCCAACTACCTTCTTTCCGGTCTTATTCGAGAGTTGGAAAGGTACTGCTGCCCCGAAGTGCTATAGTGTGTGCTATACTTACCCATGCATTAGTTACATTCTAGTGTCAACTAGAATAGAACTTGAGTAGTAGAGAAGTACATAGGAACCTTGAACTCTCCCTTAGTCCTCTCAAGTTAGCTGACTATATATTATAGGATTCTCCTCTATGTGTGACATTGTGCATAACTCTTATCATTTACCATTTACCCCTGCTTAGGTCTAGTTGGTATACTAGTTAGTAGATACATGATGGAGAACTATCAAACATCTTTAACCATTTTTTCCCAGTGGTAAAATATAAATAACGATACCGAATACTCCCTGGTAAAATGCTACAATGGTAATTACGTGCGCTTGCGGGGAATCCTTCATATTTTAATTGTGCATAAGAAATACCAACAAGCATTTTTTTTGCGCCGTTGTTGGGGAAACAATTGGCATAAAGATTTTGATATTGATCTTGATATCTGCTAACCTAGTTTGCCACTAGCTTTAGTAGGATTACCCCCCGTGTTTTTGTTGAGTTGTGGAATAAGCAGAAATCAATTGTTCAACCTTCTGGTGAAGTTCCATACAAACAAGACAAGGGTGATATCGAAGAATCCAGGGTGCCTGAACATTCACGACCCATCAACAATGGAGCCCTGCCATCTCACAGGTTCGTATGAACATACATTACTCTAACCTTGTGTAGATTGGAGAAAAGATCATCATCACAAGAACTCAAATCTCATCATGTGTGACGAACAAAGATCCTACACTACTCACAGAGTCCATTGTGAGTCATGGTAAGTATGATCAAGAAAGGTGAGAAAGTCTTGCTCATAGACTTTAAATTTGATGAGTAGTTATCCTGTTGCATTCCACTGCATGTTTACTTTGAATAATCCATGCATTTACTCCATCTCATATCACATCCGCAGAATGTTTAGTTCCATGCACACATGCATATCACTTGCACCTCTGCATAAAAATAAATTAAAAAAAAATATTCTCACCATACATGATCATGCTTTCATCTCTATTTGAGTAAATCACTATGTACTCTCATGCTTCCTTTGTTTGCTATAGTGTGCTTTGGTTTAGAAGTACTGATCATACTTCCATAGGCTTTTAAATTAAGCATGGTGCTTAGGTTAAATAGCCTGCTTTAGTCAAATTAGACATGGAGTCTGGTTTGATTATTGAACTAAAAAACTACTTGTGTAGACATTGGTTATCTTTGTTGGACTAACCCCTGCAGGAAACTTTCAAATTCAATACGGGTAAGTCAAGAGATGAACTCACACTAGAGATGACTATGTGCAAAGAATTGTAAGTATCAATGTTTTACCTGATCATTTGCTACAAGTTGCCTTTACCTTGAACCATGCAAGAATGTAGTAAACAAAATCTATGCTAGAGTTATCCTATAACCATCTTCTGATTAGCGTAGATGAAACTCACATAAAATCTGGACCATCACCCATATACCAAATTTGTTACAATCCTTCGGGTATGTGTCCACTAACATGTTGCAGGAAAGAAAGAATAAATGTCTATTCATGGTTTGAAACAAAAAAAAAAAAGAAAGAGAACAAGTGTAGAGAAAGGACCAAGATAGAAAGAAATCCATGTGAGAGCACTTCATCACTTTCTACACTTCACCATGATAGAAGACCAATCACCCTATAAGAAAAAAAAGGACCTTCAGTTCCACCATCTCAAACATGTTTGGATACAAGTCAAAGGAACATAAAGCAAGTGGTGGTTGGTTAAGGAATATGATGTGGATCATTGACATAGAACTGGAGTGATCCTTACTCGATGTCTTCAAGTGAGGATGGCAATGACATGCAGAATGCAACTTTCTCTATATGGGTCAAACTGATGCCTGCTCTTATCATCATCTTTGAAGACACTCGAATACCGACAACAAATACCAGGATGACGAGATCCCACTACATCGTAGTGTGCATCCCTATATCAATAAATAACAGTCATCAATGGTGGTATGTCGATGGTGTCTCCCAAGTTTGTAAACAATCATAGACATAGGATGACACCCACAATGTCGTTGGAGATGAAGCTCTCATGCAAGTATAAATGGAGTTCCCTCCTCGATCATCAAGATGGCTGGTACATCATCAAAGAAGAACAAACTTTTCACCCGCCATTAGAAGACAAAGAAAATCAAAGAGGAACTCAAGATTGAAGCTCCAATGGACATCAACTCATCAACCCAAAATTAGTGAAGATCAAGAAAGGTTGATAGAAGAAAGTGCAACCGTCTGTGTTCTCATCTCCTCGATCAGATGGTGCAAAATAGGTCAAGGTAAATATTGTCAATGAGGAGCCTCGATCAACGAAACACTAAAGGAATCAACCTCAAAAGAACAAGATGGATGAACAAGGAGGATGAACCTGTCCAACCAATATCAAGTCCAAGATCCTAATAAGTTTGGCACAAGAAAGTATAATCATTCAGTCCTTCATCTCTATCATCAAACGAGGCACTCATCCAAGAAACCTACAAAGGAGAAGTCTGGTTCGGTAGACTTAAAACCACCGAACCCTCACCGAAAGGTAAGTCGGTAGTTATCCATATTTACTTCCTTGCATTGCATCAATTATTGTTTAGCATGTTTACTCTTCTCGCACTAGCACCGCATTAAAAAAAAAAGGGAAAAAATACATCCATTTTGCATCTAAAAACTCAAAGCCCCATGTGACATCCCTATAGTGCAAACTAAAGGAGTATTCACTGTGGTGGCCTAAAAATAAAATAAAAAGTAGCATGCATATTTCCTTTCTGTTCGATAAAAAGAAAATCTAAAAATAATTATTGAGCATCTTGCGGCACTGTATGAATGTAAAACCTCTCACAACAACCAGTCCACCTAAACGGCTAACCACTAACTGTTTATCCTAATCCATTCCATGAGTTTTGGTGTTTTGTGAGATATTTGTTGCAGGGATGACTCTAAGAGCTAGTCCACCTAGGAACTATCATCTACATCACTCGAAGTATACCTTCCCTACACACGCCTAATCACCGTGTGGAGGAAAGCAACTTCTTGTTGGACAAGATTGAGGTTCCCTGGCTACACTTGCTCTTACAAGCATGAGCTCCACCGAGAGGACCTGCTCACTTCAATGCTCAACCACGACAATAACCAACCAGGGGGGAAGGCATCCCCTAGGTACCCGTAAGTGTACCTACGCGATTATCGAGTCAGTCATAAAAAATGAAAAATACCAAAAATATATGGGCACATGAAGGTCCATGCTTTTTAGAGTCTTCTGAGTTATAGTATGAGTCTTAAAAAATGAAAAACCAAATAAAGATGTCTGTCTGTCTAGATAGAGTCAATAAAAAGGAAGCTCTCGAGATGATCTGAAATGATGATAAGCTGCTCTGTTACAACACCTTTGAAATGCCTAGAGTTTAGACATAAGTTTTCCCAAGTTTTAGCTCTAACTGTTTTGACATGAAGATTTGCTCTGAGCCTAAAACTTGTGGGTTGCATATGCTTGAACTAAGTCTAGGTACCTGATTGATAAGATTGAGAAAGTCTGAGTTGCTATCTATCTTGTTCTAAGTAACACTAGAGTTCTGGAGATTTATCTTTTGAAAAATACAAAAATATGATGAGTTCCTATATGACAAAGCTTACATTCCCACCAGAGCCAAACATGATGAGATAGGCTAGTTAAACTTCCACATATATGTTGCTTGTCATGCATTGAGTTTTGTCAACCATTGTGACCCTAGTGAGAAATTTGTCATGCTCTTAAATCAAGATACACCTCCGTATGCACTACTCTACACTGGAGTAGGTGCAACAACATGCCATTCCACCTACATCCATTCCAAAAATGTTTTTCTCCTACACTGGGAGACAACACCAAAAAGATTCCATTAGGTTAGCCACCCAATAAATGCTCCATGTTTCTATTGCTATCTCTCTAAATCCCTAAGTGCCAAAAAGAGTGCTATGAGCTATGCAAAAAGTTATTTAAAAAAAAGAGAGAAGAGAGAAAAGGGAGAATGAGTACTTATTTGCCTGACTCCCTAAAAAAAGAGAGAGAGGAAAAGGTAGCTCATAACCTCTGGCCAGTTTTCAAGAAGAGAGAGACATCCAAGGAGTTGAAGTAGAATTAGGTTCCACCATATATCCACCATATCCATCCACTTATACATCTTGACTCGATTGCATGACTCGTTTCTCCATGGATCTCTTGTTTGACTCTACAACATATGCATTGCAAGTTTGCTCTTTCAGTTTTCCCCTTACCTATGAGCTCCACATAAGCTTTAGCTATAGGATGAAAAGAAAGGCAATCATCATCACTGCCTTGGTGAGAATCTACAAATACCACATACATTGAGAGACTTGAGAGTGTCATACGTGGGAAGCTCTGAGTTTTATTTGAAATCCTCTAAAACCTCCAGAATGATAGTTGAGCGAAGAGCTTGAGACATAGTGCTTGAGTGGGATCTTTCTGTCTATCAAGTACTCAAGGCCTAAGGAAGAGCTGATAAGCCCTATAGTTAAAGGTAACATGAGTAAGTTTAAAAGTCAGCTCGGTTATTACTTAAGCTTGGAGGAGAATTTTTGTCTGAATGCAGGTATACTTTTGAGGAGTTACATTGAGGTTGCGACAACGCTCTAAGAAATTACAAACATCTATATCTGTTTCCAAGTTTAGCTTTGCTAAGGGACTAGCAAAGGTTAAGCTTGGGGGAACTTGTTGACGGTCACTAATGTCAATTATAACCCATCAATTATCATCAAACTTGACATGAAATGAACCACAGAGCATAGGTATAGGGTTTTGATCTAACGAGTTCCACGAGTTTTGGTGAATCTATATGTCTACAAGTACATACTGGAAAAGCTATCAAAGTTGATCAATATGACAGTATGAAAGTATCTCAAATGATGGATTAGGATGCACCATTGCGACGGGCTCGTCGAGACGATCGAAACGGACATATCATTTGCCATATTTGGAGTCCCGAATGAAAAGATATCGCACCTGGAAGCGGCACCTGCGCAGGAAGGATCTAGAAGAGACCAGAAACCACCCCGCGGAAGGTGGGACCCACCTGTCACAGGGGGAGACCGGCCGGTCCCACCCCCGGACCGGTCGGTCTGGCATTTTGGCCGTTTTGGCCCAGTTTCGGCCCACGGGATCCACCGCCTTTGAGGAAGAATCTCAGCCGCCCGCCGATATCGGTTTGATCCAAGGGCTCACGTTAATCGCTCCTCCCTATAAAAGCAGCCCCAGACCCTAGGGGGGAGGCAATCCCCTGGAAACCCTAATTCATTATTCGTTGGGATCCATTCGAGAGGCGTCCCTTGAAAGGATCATACTCTCATGGAGATCAACACACCAGGGACATTAGGGCTAGACTCTTCAATGTAATAGTTTAGCAACTTGAGAGCTAGGGTTGAGAGACTTCGTTTCGGATCTTGTCTGGAGCCTTGGAGGTCTGGTATATCTCTGTATCTTATCTTTGCAAGACTTATTCTTTAGTATATTTATCTTCTCTATTTACTTCTATGCCTTATTTGTATGGTTAGTGTAGTTATTGCATCTTAGCATAGGATCTCCGCCTGTATTAGGTGCTCTAGTTATTACGTATGGCTAGAGTAGTAATCGATAGTGTAGACATGGTGTCTAGGCTATAGGTTACCTGAGGTTGCGCCCAATTCTTACGGTTAGTTGTGGTAGCCCATAGGGGTGATAGCTTTATGTGGCCTTCGTATTCCACCACGTCGGGGTTGGTGTTTCGTAGGGCTTTTGGCAGCCTTCCTCAACTACCTTCTTTCCAGTCTTATTCGAGAGTTGAAAAGGTACTGCTGCCCCGAAGTGCTATGGTGTGTGCTATACTTACCCATGCATTAGTTACATTCTAGTGTCAACTAAAATAGAACCTGAGTAGTAGAGAAGTACATAGGAACCTTGAACTCTCCCTTAGTCCTCTCAAGTTAGCTGACTATATATTATAGGATTCTCCTCTGTGTGTGACATTGTGCATAACTCTTATCATTTACCATTTACCCCTGCTTAGGTCTAGTTGGTATACTAGTTAGTAGATACATGATGGAGAACTATCAAATATCTTTAACCATTGTTTTCCAGTGGTAAAATATAAATAACGATACCTGGAATACTCCCGGTAAAATGCTACAATGGTAATTCTATGCGCTTGCGGAATCCTTCATATTTTAATTGTGCATATGAAATAACAACACACACCACACTCGTGGATCCACCGCAGCCCATGCTCATTGGTGCCTGCAAGGATCCGGCCAACAACCGCATGGTTCGATCTCCAGCCGTTAAGATCCGTCTCTCTAGCCACCATGTCGTGAGAGGAGGAGCTTTTGCCACTAGATCTACAACTCCAACCACCAGAGTAGGAGCTGGGAGGGAAGGCTGCGAGCCGCTTGCCTGCACGAGGCCACCCTGTCGATCACACACGACCGCCAAGGGTGCCATGCCAACCTCGCAAAATGAATTTTATAATAGTGTTCCTCGTGCAATTAGGGAAGGGAGGGGCTCGTGTAGGGCCGGGGCGCAGAAGGTGGGCAGAGTGGTGGCGTCCTCGCCACCGGCCGTGGGCAGGGGAAGAGGTGGGTGACGGTGGTGCAGCGGTTAGGGTTAGGGTTCAGGTAGGCACTGGCGAAGCTCTAAGGATCCCCGGACCTAGATCAACGGTGGTGGTGGGTTGCTGGCAGTGAGAGAGGCGACAGTGCCACCACAGAGCAGGCGGGGCAGGATATCTATTTGGGCTGGGGCAAGCTCCGGCAAAGTTAATGTCGCTGCTCTGATGGTTTGTCCATGAGCCATAGAATAATCATCCAGTTCTACACCATTCTGCTATTGGTGGCCACAGCAATAATATTTATGAAGACACATTAACCACTTGAAATCTCTTCTTACTCAGCCATTTTACGTATATATAATGATTCAAAATCCAACCCTACTTATATACCTGAAATAGCAATCTACATCTGTTTTGCTACTACACACGAAAATCAAATCCTCAGCTGAACTACTCGCAACAGAAAAGGCACATGATCTACCTTTTTACTTTTACCTACATTATTCCTTGTAGGAATGAATTTTTGTTTTTGGGAACAACAAAAAAACAAGTGTACACTACTACACCACCGGGGGATGGGCTTTAGACCATAAAGTTGGAACATGGATTGAGACTACACCTCTCTTACTTGAAGGGATTGAAAGGAATAAAGCTCATGCGGATATGAGAACTGCCACAAAGATGTTGGCAATTTCGCTTGGCCAATGTCCAATCAGATTTTACTGTCGAGTCTAAAAAAAAAAAAAAAAAAGAAGGAATGAAATAAAGTTAAGTAAAGTAATGCAGAAGTGTCATACATGAAATTCTAGAATAATGTTATTACAAGTTTTATACTGGTAACAAAAATAATTATGGACCATCCATTAGTTTGGGTCAGACAGTGGAAAATTAGAAGTATCAAGAGAAAATATCGAAAAGTATATTGAAACATAAGAAACCAATAAAAAACACATGTGGGGACGATCATGGTCCAGGGAATATAGCTGCCACCGGACCACCGCTGATCTAGGTATAGGGAATCATGGTCCGAGGATATACACGCGTGCTTACTGCTGAGATATAGCCGCCACCGTGCGCCTCAAGCACGATCATGGTCGTCGTCATGCAGAGGCCAGAGGCTGGACAAGTAGCTCGCCCTGGCCGCAGCTGGGGACCTACAACCGCTGCTCCTCTCACGTCACGGCCGCCGTCGGTTGAGGAACACATCGACGGCAGTGGCCCTATTCCTAGCCTATCGCACGTTTGCACTTTGTGCTAGTTTTCCTGATCATATAGTTATGTCCAATCCTATTCCTAGCTACAAGCAAGATGTTAACATTAATTCATTTAGACACCTACTATATAGAGAACGTTTATCTAACCGAGGAGTGCGCACACAGATAGTTATTCATATTCATATATCTAGCCCATTTCTGTTATATATGATCTCATATTATTGAGCTTAGCCTCGATGCTGTACTCCATATTGATCAACAAAACCGCTTTGTTAAAAGCAAAGCTTGAAGCACGACTGTCATGGGTGTCATCAGCTTATTTATTGGACACCTTATTTCGTCTGCTAGTCTTACTCTTACATACAGGCCACAGCCCACGGCTGTACGCACAATCGATCCGAGCAATTCTGTTCTGCAGCCTGCAGGCAGCACCAGCACAGGCCACGGGGGCACTGGTCTCCGGCTCTCCGTGTTCAGGATCAGCAGTAAGCAGCTAGCGCCGCTGCGGCATCCGGCCGTCCGCCCCTACCAGCCAGCAGGCAGCCCACCTGCACCCTGATGCCCTGGGACCTTTGGTCCTTGCCGCCCCTGCCGTGCGTACAGCACACGGCGGCTGCTACTCGAGCAGAGTGGGAGCAGACATCCGACGACGAGGAGACGCCGGGCGGTTTGCCTTCTTCCCTTGCCGGCCAGCTCCTTGCCAACCGCGCAAAAGTCAGGTTTGTTGCCGTTCCTGACTTGCTGTGCTGTGAAGTGTGAATCGATGATTTTATTTCTAAAAGAATCTTGCGTGCATATAAATTTACTTATATGCTGTGTTCACCAAACAGAGTGCAGGTCATATATACAGCTAATCATTTCACTCTCTGATCCTCTTTAGTTTTTTTTTTTTCCCTTTGCTTCTCAAGCTGAGCCCATTTGACAATACCAACTTGTCATGGTTCTAGTAAAGTGGCTCAAGCTATCTAGTCCAAATTGGTACAAAAAACGCTATTAATTTATATTGCACAAGATATATGGCAGGGAGGCTGTGATCAGCATACTTAGTTGGAGAAACTTTAACCTGTGCAATGAAAACAATGCACATGTTTAGTATAGCATAAAGTATTTCAAGTTCTCTCTAGTGGTATTTAAATATATATAGAGAAAGTTGTGAATCATCTTTAAAACCTAGCTAAATTTAAAGTCATTGTACTGAGATATTGGTACATATACAGTTATGGTGATCAATAGTAGGGACCTCTTCTTCCTCTTGGCAAGGGTCATTTGCTTCCTTCTAGCGCTGATGGCGTTTTTGGTTATGATGTCCGCTGATGACTTTCACCTACATATAGCCTTCACGTAAGCACTTTCAATTCTTATTCATTAGCTTCACTCATGTAAATCGCAACTACTACATTAAGTGCTACATGCAAATATGCAGAGCCATTAAAGCGGGGTCTTCAATCTCAATGCTATGGAACGGCATCTGGTTGCTCACGCATGTCACCTACATATGTCGAGGAGTGGAACACATCAACACAAGCTTCACCTTCCTCGTCCCTGCCGAGTGGGTAGGTTTAATTTTCCATGCTTTACTAACAAGCTACTGTTTTTTTTTTTCTGGGCACAAGAAGGGAATCGAGCTAGGCGAGGGGCAGATAAGTGCACTGATGATGAAATTGTATATGAACATGCAGGTGATGACGGGTATGGCCATAGCTCCTGCTTGCATGGCGCTCGGGGTAGTTGTGTTCCTGGACCGCGACACACACACCTGTGAACGTTTCTTGCACCTTGCGGCCATGTGCTCCAGAGTGAAGTATGCCGCCACTTCCTACCTGCTCGCGGGTTTCCTCAACTTGTCGACGGCGTTAAGGGAGTCCTGGACCCTAGCAGCAGCCAACCTTAATCACCAGAATTGACGCTAGCTATATGGTGCCTGGATGTATGGCCAACATAGACATAGCAGTAATTTGCCACTGGATTGCAATAAGTGTGTACAGGTTCTCAACTACAAGTACTGTAATAATATTTCTAAGGTGATTGAGAGTGTTGTGTAATCAATGTCCAAACACCTGCCTTCAGGCCAAAGTGGACTAATGTTAGCCGTCGCAAAATGTGATACGATTAAAATCAAATATGGCTGAGTATTTATTTATCCTTTTGGTAGAGAGGTACTAGTAAACATCAAGGGGGAGAAATAGCAAACAGATCTGCAAAGACCATTTTTGACAACCACAATGTAGCAATAAAGAAGTCCATGTCCATATAACCATTGGTGCTGTTTGGTTCCGATATTTTGGTCCGTACACTACTACAGAACAGGGCTGTAGTCCCAGGCCTAACGGGCCTTTAGTCCCGGCCGGGAGCCGGGACTAAGGTTTCGGGACTAAATGTCCCACCTTTAGTCCCAGCCATGGCCGGGACTAAAGGTCCTTTTTAGTCCCGTTGGTAACACCAACCGGGACTAAAGGGTGTGCCAGGGTGCGCCACTGCCGCCCCTTTTAGTCCCGGTTGGTGTTACCAACCGGACTAAAGAGTTTTTTTCTTTTACTTTTCTTTTTCCTTTTCTTTTCTTTTGGTTTTCCATTTCTGGTTTACTATTATATTATTATTAATTTCGAATGCTTATTGTTCGCTTGCTTGTTTATGTAGACGCCACACCTATAATTTATATAATTTAGAGCATTACATATAAATATACTATATAACACTATTTATATATTATACATGTCTATAGTTCCATAATATAATATTTACACATATCCATTACGGATAAAGTATTTACAACTTAATTGTTCTCCGCCACTCAAGCGTCGTACAAATGATCATCTTGGTTTGGTTTCATTGGCTCGTCGGGGTTGAAGTAGTACTCGCGGCGGGATTCGGGACTTGGTCGTTAAGAAACCCCGTGATTGTCTCCTGAATTCCTTTTAGGCGGACTTCATCCAACACCTTCGCCTCAATTGTCTCCCCGAATTCCTTTTAGGCGGACTTCATCCAACACCTTCTGCCTCAACCACGTCTCCTTGAAGAGACATTAAAGAAAAAAAAGTTAGAGGTATGAATAAGATTTATTAAATAGCAACAAATAAATGAAATGAACTTATTATATATACATGTTACATACTTTCGCGTGCTCAAGATTTGTTCTTTTTTCATAGACCGTCAGAAATTCGCAGACATAGTAGCCACATAAATTTTTGTCCGGTGGCTGCCGTAGAATCCACTGAAATAGGATAGGCTTCAAAAGTGGCGCTTTCAAATCGGGCCGGTGTTTTACGCACGAACCCAGCCCAAACCCTAGCAATAAAACAATCATTATTAATTATCTATTACCGAGTTAAAGAGCTGAAATTAATATTTAGAGATCAAAGTTACCCTTGGATAATATCTATCATTTCTTGGTAATCTTCCAGTGGTTTTCTCAACGAGTCATAGATTTGCAAATGACATTACCAGAGATCAATCACAATTAGTATCCAATGATAGCTGCATTTGTGTGTAGGCAAAATAATTATATATCTTCATACTTGATCTGATTAATTGGTTTAATAGAATGTACACATGATAACGATACTTACTTAAAGTTATAGGGAAAGAGTATATATCTTTTATCCTTTTGATTGATCAAGTACCTCCGTAGATTTCTCTCCGTTTGAACTCTCCATAAGGCATACGGAGTCTTGGGGTCTTTGAATACAACATAAGGATCTACAAATCCAATCTCCTTGTCATTTCTAGCTCGGAGGTCCCTCATCATGTTTCTGCATATGTATAGCCGGTTTCTATAATTAGTTATACATATACATGATAAGCTACAAATGACATTATTAAAAAAAGTATCACTTACGCACGAAGCGGTGATTAGAGCTTTGTCCGGGCGTCCATGTGGCATAGCTGGTGTAGCTCATTAAATTGAACATAAATAACATCATCACCACGTAAGTAATGATGGTTTCTAATTCGGACGCAAATATAGTCATCGCTCTTACGCCTTTACGCATCGAGGTACCACCGGTTTAGCAAGTACATTTGCGTGCCAAGTTTCTTTGAGGGCCGCGGGGGTTGAATAGACTCTTGCCATATTCATATGTCTTACGCCAATGATCAATTTCTTTTGCACTTTCAATTGCTGCCCCAGCTATCATTTGGGATAAGGTAAGACCGGTGTCCGCAAAAAAATTTTCAAGATCCTCATAGTTCAAATCTGGAGGTATCTATTGGTCTACCACGTCGATGTTTGAACCATATTCATTCCCAATGACTAGCGGGGGGCACCGATTACTTTGATTGTTCCCGAGCTGTGCTACACCCTTGTGTGCTCTTTTTTCTCTTTCTTATTCCCTTCCTCTATGGATTTGCTTAGAGTGCGATCATAGTCCGATAAAGATGATGATTCTTTACGAGCTTGACGCCTCTTTTTTGTGTTGAGCCTGAACCCTTTGCCGTAGATCTTCGGCGTAGTAGTAAGAGGTATGGCTTCTCGGGGTTTCGCTTGGATTCTCTTTCATCCTTAAGTCTCTTGAAGAAACTGTCCACATCGACTTTCTTGAAGCCTCTATTTCTGCGGCGGTCTTCTCATAGGACAGCTTCTTAGGAATGATAGGTTGTTTCTTTTTGAGGCTTTCTTCTTTGGCGGCGGGCGGTGACACTTTGATTGTGTGGCCGGCCTCTTCTTCAATGGTGGGTCCACCGGTTTTGGCGCTAGAGCCACGTGTGGAGGCGATGGGGCGGCCGGTGGGGGGGTTGGAGCCCGAGCGTGGAGGCGAAGGGGCAGCCGGTGTCGGTGTTGGAGCCCGAGGAGGCGGTGTTTGAGCCCGAGAAGGCGGCGTTGGAGCCCGAGGTGGCGGGGTTGGAGCCCGAGGTGGTGGCGTTGCAGCCCGAGGCGATGCAGCCGTGTCTTGCACCTTTGCCTCGTCATCACCCGCAAAGACTATGACATGTTGGTGACCACAATGAAACCAATGAGGTATATGAGTAATATAAACCGCTAACTAAGGGAATACAAAATAAAGTTAGTGAATAAATATATCGTCAAGTTTCATCCGCACCTAGGGTTAGGTTCATGACGAGGATGTGGTGGTTGACTACTAGGTGGTGCCCCAGGAATAATGATGTAGCGCTTGCGCCAACAAATGAAAGCCTTCTACGCTTGTCCTAGAGTCTTCTCTCCATCACCTCCTTCTATCTCAAGCTACACATTTTTTGAAGCCTTTGACAACTCTATCCACCGAGACACTAGCATATCCAGTTTGGAACTATCGCCCCATGGATTCTTGGTGTCTTCGTAGGGTCGATATGAGTTACAACACCGACGGCAACCATTACGTGGCAGCCCCACGTGGAATATGCAGCTCACATGTTGTCTTAGCTTCGATGGCGTCATCCACCGGAAAAGCGCAGCCCCACGTCGTCTTGAATAGTTGGCACCTCCGTGGAAGCGCAACTGCTTTTCAACCCGACCGGGGGCTAATGTTGACTCCGGGCTCGATGCGGTTTTGCCTTTGCATAGAACTTACTTCGCTTCCCAGCACTTGCCTTTTGATTTTCTCGTTCATTCTCTCTTCCAAAGGCTTTCTCTCGCTGTATCGCTTCATGAGCCGCTTCGCGTGACTCCATCACCATTGCCTCCAACCTACGCAATCGCTCTGCCTCCTCTTCCTTCTTTCTTTGGCGGCTTCTATAAGTGGGCCTATCTTTAGGGAAGCCATGCTCCCACGATATCTCCCCATAGCCTCTTGTTCGCCCCACCGTGTTCGGCCGGTCTCCGGGGTGTATGTCGGCTCATCCTTCTCTCTATTTGGCTGTCGTCGGGCGCCACTTTCAACTAATTCTCGGGCATAGGCCATTCTCTGTCCCCACTCTCTGCGGCTTCTCGTCGTACACTACCTTTCCGGTCTCTAGGTCCAGGGTTCCCCCATGACCAAAGAACCAATACTTGGCGCTTCGGGCCGGTCACGGTGATTCTGTTCCATCCCCTTATCAACAATCTCCTGTTCCAGCTTCCGCCACTTGGGAATAGCACTCCGGTAGCCACCCGAACCCAAGTGATGGTGGTATTGCTTGTGTCTTACATTTTCCCTGATTACGGATCATCCGTGCGACCCTCATCGAGTTTTTAAACTGCATGCGAACTCATCCCAAAAAGGCCTCAACTTGACGTAGGCCTTGTTGGTGAAATCCGGTGTCCGGTTATGTGCAACAAAAGTCTTGTGGAGTTTCTTCTTCCAAGCCTGAAATTGTTTGGCCATCTTACGCATAGCCCAGATTTGAACCTTCTCCTTCAAAGCTTCATCCCGTATCGAGGCGTGAAATGTTGAAGGATATCTAGCCATCGCAATTCTTTGTCACGATCCGAGACATAACTAATAGTAGGGTCATCTTTCCGTTGCCTCCATTCTCGAGCACTGATCGGGAGCCTGTCCCTTACAAGGTATCCACAGTGCGCAACAAATTTCTTTGAATGTTCCCCAAGTACTTGGCCTGTACCCTCATCGAATTCCGACAGAATGTACCGACCCTCCAACGGCTTCTTCGGGCCTCGCACTTTTCTACTACTCCCAGAAGCTGTCGCCGATTCAGAGGGCTACACAAACAAGTATAAATATATTAATACAAAAGCCATTCAGTTTAATTTCATGTATATACATATATACTAGACGTAGATAGACCTCATCGGGATTGTCTCCCACAAGTTCTTCATAATCGGCAAAAAAGTACCGACTCCCATCATCTATTTATTCATTGTCTTCACCTTGGACTTGGGGATTTTGATTGCCGCCGCTGTTGATTAGGTCCATCATTGCATCATCCATGTTATCATTCGGATCGGCCATTTACGCAAAATATATGTGAAAGATGTTAGAACAAAATTTGTCATATAGCGCCACAAGAAAAAAAAAAAATACACACTTAGCAAATATATGGAGGCAAAGTGGAAACATAAGTGAAATACTATGTTGCACATAAGGAAATATACACTTAGCGTATCCATAGACTAAGTGTATGTTTTTTTTTTAATAACCAATAATCTAATAGGGTTTCAAATAGGTTTCACATGACATTACTTTTATTAATGAAGTTACTTGGCATTAGATTAAAATATTACAATATTACAAAACCTTATATATTACATGATATATTGAAGTTACTAGACATAATGAAGTTAATATCACATGACATAATGAAGTACTATCACATGACATAATGAAGTTACTATCACATGACATAATGAAGTTACTAGACATTAAATATTAGAAGACTTTATTAACAAGTACCATTAATATTAGAATACTTTATTAATAAGTACCATTAATATTACAAGACTTTATTAATATATTACATAATAAAGTTAATTATATTGAGTAAGGTGTTTAATTATATTCGCTAAGTCGACGCTAAGTAGCTAGGTCGTCGCGCTAGGTCGTCGTGACTTGGTTCGCTAGGTTGTCGTCCGGTTAATTAAGCTAGGGCGTCGCTAAGTCGCCGCTAGGTAGTGACTTCGTTCGTCCGGTTGTCGCTAGGTCATATCTTCGTTCGTCCGTAGTCGCTAGGTCGTCGCCACGCCGTTAGGGGTTTCATATAAAACGAATAGTTTGCCCACGCTTAACGCTCATCACGTTGTTGCATTCTCTCGCTAAGTCCTGCATGGAGGCGATGCTCTCGGCTCGGGCTCGATGGCCGGCCACCACAACACAAACACATACACGCATTCCGCGGCTCGACCTCCGTCCAACAGACGCACAACCACGCCGACTCGATGGCCGACGCAACACATACAACACATGCATACAATCGCTAGCTCGCGCTGGCGCCACCCTTGACGGGCGCTCGAGACGGCGGCGCTGGCCTCTCGCCGAGAATGAAGGAGGCGGTGGCCGGCGCTGCACGTTGGCCACCGGGAACAGGGGAGGACGGCGGCGTGGCCTCTGGCCGGAGAAGAGGAGGCGCTGCACCGCTGAACGGCGGGACGACGGCGGGCGCTGGCCTTCTCGTCCGGAGAAGAAGGAGGACGATGGCCGGGCGGCGAGGCGGTTGGTCGGGCGAGGAGGCGGCCGCGGGGGCCTCGACGAGGTCGGGGACGACGCCGGAGAAGAAGGCACCGCAGCGGCAGCGGGGCGCCGGAGAAGGAAGCAGCAGCGGCGCGACGACGGCTCGGGCACGGCCGCGCTTGCAAGGACGAAGGGGCGGCGGGCGACGGCGGCCCTCGCTATGCCGAGAGGACCGGCCGGGGCGGCGACACGAATGTGCCGGGTGTAACAACCCGGATTTTTCCGTAAACCAAAAATGCGAACTTTTAAATTTTTTCCTGCAATCATATGTAAGCATGTAGTTGCTAGGTCGAACCTATGTCAGACAGAGAAAAGATCCTACGCAGATCGGTGCATTCATTTAGAATTGGTTGTAGGAGTGTGTTGTAATTCTTGCGTTGGTTTTCGATTCGGTGTTTGTCGGAGTTAGAGTGCACGAATCCATAGCGAACTCCTTGAGTTACAAAAGGAAAAGTCCTTTTTCCTTTTTCTCATACATATATATTCTCTTAAATTCCTTGTCAAGAATATGGAAAATACTTTCCTTCCCTCTTTCTGCCATGGGCCTAAAGCCCCAGCCGAGCTCCTCTCCTTTTCCCCAACGGCCCAACAGGCGCCCCTCCCTTCTTCACTCAGCAGCCCAGCTCGGCAAGCCCACACGCCCCCCAACCTTCTCTTCCCTTCTGCGTGGCCCAAACCCAAGACAGCCTCCCCCTCCTCCTTTCTCCTCAGCCGAGCAGGCCCACGCGCGCGCCCCTGCCCACGAAGCCCACACGGCCCATTTGGCCCACCTGGCCCGCACACGCGCCCCACCTGAAACCCTAGGAGAGCACGGGCTCCCCAAGCCGCCGCCAGCCCTATCTATACGCCACAAGACGCCCGCCCCTCGACGTCCGCGCCGCCCGATGCATGCCACGTAGCCCGGGCACGGAAGCCGAAAATCGCCGCCATCCGTTACCTCGAAGCCCTAGCCTGGTGTCGCTATAAAAAGCCATGCCCGCCGCGTTCTTCATCTCCTCCCTGCGAGCGCCGCCATCCTCTTTTTCTCCCTCCCCAGATCTCGCTGCGCCCACCGCGCGCGACTTTGCGCGGCTGCGCTCCTCTCGCGTCGCGTTCGCGCCATCGCGACCCCCGTGTCTCCGCCACGCCACCATGCCGGCGGCCGCGGCGACACCGCCTCATAGCGCGGCGCCGCGACGCCGCCACGTGGAGCCGCAGCTTCGCCACGCCGACGACCGCGGCCACCGGGGCGCTTCGCTGCACCGTGCCTCCTCGACGCCACCACCGGAGCACGCGACCAGCTGGACACCACCACGGCGATGTCGCGCCGGACCTCGCCACGGCTCCGTTCCGCCACGTCGTGCGCGTTCGCCCGCGCCTGGCCACCTCCCTCACCAAGGCTGCGCCCGCCCGACGACCTCCTCGACACCGAGCACACCTGCCCACACCGCCCCATCCTCGCCTGATCGCCGCGCATACGCCGTTCCACCGCCTCGGCGCCACGACGGGCCGCGCGGCCCCACAACGCCGTCCACGACACGAGCCACCACGCCCGAGCCTGAACGCCTCCACGGCGTGCTCCGCCACCGCGCCCGCGACCTAGCATGGAACCACGACGGCGCCGAGCCCGTGGCGTCGCACATCTGCGCCGCGTCACCACGCCACGACGCGTTCCACCTCTTCTCCGAGCCGACGAAGCCGAGCTGCTGCCCGTGCACCACCGCCATCACGCCGAACGCCGCCACACCAGCACGGCCTCGCCTCCTCCCTCGTTCGGTCGGACAGCAGCTTCGCCCGCAGCCTCGTCCTCGTCGTCTTGACAACCGGCGAGCACCCGTGCCTAGGAACTCTGCGTTTCCTTTCTACCGGGCTTGTGACTGCGTTCCCGTTTGACACCGGCCTTCCGTGCCGCGCTCCACACCTTGCGGGGAGGCCACGGTCAACACCCCGACATTCCTGGCCACGTCCGGCTGCTCCGGCCAGCCCCAAGCCCCTTGCCGTCCGGCCCAGCGGCCAACCACGGCTACCGGCGGCAGCCAGCCACGGCCCAGCCCGGGAGTGGGCTGCGGCCCGGCCAGTTGGCCATGGGTGGCTGAGCAAGCCACGGGTGGCCGCGACCTACTGCAGCAAGCTACAACCATCCTTGAACCTCGACGCACCTCCGTTGCGAACCCCGCCTCGTCGTCCAGCCGTCATCAACGCCGCGCCTCGCCGAACGACTCCACCGTTGGTGAGCATCCGAAACGCCGTGACCGGCCTTCGTGCCATTTGCCCCCATGGAACACGAATGCACACACACACACACACACACACACACGTGACTGGCCATAGCCGAATGGATCCACGGCGTCTGAGACGCCGGGGAGGACATGCCGCCCGTGACCCCGACGTGAGCCCCGGAACTCTGGACAATTAGCCGTAGCTTGGACCTCGTAGTACGGTGCTACTCATCTTGGACTGCAGGAATGCCCCCTTCGGTTGCTTTAGTGGATCTGTGGAAACCATAGCTTGACGACGTCGCTCCGGCCACCTCGAGATGCGAGGATGGGCCGTCGAGAGTCCCTGTGACCTTGTCCGTTGTAAGCCATGACCCCCTAGACCCCCTCAGTCTCTTTTACTTTCTATATACACGTCGATACTGTTGTATCCACTCCTGATGACCCCGTTGTATATGTATCTTTGTAATACAGGACCCATCCATTATCATGCTATGGAATTGTGCTACCCTAGTCTTTTCGAGTTGTCTCTTGTGTCATTGGTTCTTATTGTTGGACGTCTGTGTGTTTATCTAGGACCGCGCCTTCGAGCCGGCTAGAGGAATCGTATCTCTTTCGGATATTGCGATCGCGGGATTCGTCTCGCCATGGCCGTAATGCCGAGTGTAACTCGAGCCCTCGCTAGTATAGCTTGTGGTCGCGAGCTCGCCTCGCCATGACTATGGAGCTATACTTTGTTTGCCTTTCATTTGCTCTTCGTGCACAAACCCTTGTATGCTTGTGCCCTATATGACCGTCGTGTTTCTTTGATTCTCGCGGTGACAACTGCACCGCTAAGAATCTGAGAGATGCCTTAGTGCCAGTGCACCTAGGTCGGGTACCCTATAGGCGGTTTGTGCACTTGTGATCGGTATTATATTGCCTCCTTTCGATGCCCGTCTATTACCTTGGCGTACGCGTTGGAAGAAGTGGATCATCGCTTTCTGATTGGTCTTGCCTTGTCTCTCCTTGATAGCCCGCTCTATTTGATCTCGTCTTGTTCATGGCGATTGGATCAAAGCACGGACTGTCCCTTTTTTTAGTTAGCTAAGCTATGGTCAATGTCATGCTTCGATTTGTGAGAGTCGACTTCGATCGACCGAGTGAAACCATCTCCTCCGGAGATGTGACCGAGGACATGACATGGATGTGCCTAGCTAACTTTTCACTTCTCGACTCCCGTGGATCGTGTCGTGTGGATCGAAAAAGACCGTAGTTATTGCTACGCTTTTGCACCGACCCCTTCTACTACCGCTGGATACAATGGCGGGACAGTTGAAGTATAATAGTGCCAAGTCACAATAGTATTGTCAGATTCTATTTACTTCTTACGTCCAATTGTGACTTGTTGGGTAAAGGCTACAAGAGCCAAGCCCCGTCGTTCTTACTTTTCCTCTTTACTGAGCCCGTCTTCGTTTCCCATCAACTCCATGACGCCCGGATTGAGAGAACGTGAGCTGTGGTGTTTGCTATAGATAAGCTCCGGTTTAACCCATTTATCTTAAAGCCATACAGGCTTGGCCATCCAGCTTATGTGAGGCGCACTCTTGTCTTTTGGCCCGAGGATTCGGACATCCACCGAGAGGGCTAGGTCGTGTTCACTCGTGTTAATGGATCTTCCTGTGTCTTGAGTCCTTTCGAGTATCGTGTGTTCTCTTGCCTTGATTGTCGCTTCGCGGGGTAGCTACTTCGAGTACAACGACGCTCAGACCGAGACTCGCGGGAGAAAGAGAACGTGGACGAAAGGACCCGCAGGATGGAGCCGACCTAACGACTACCTCTATGGTGGGAGAATTGTACCACTACTTCCACGACATCGCAGGTGTCATGGCAGCACCCTCTTTTAGAGAATCCTATTAGACATTGCATAATATTTAGAACTGCTAGCGCTTTATATTTATTCCTTTGCTAGTATCTGAATACATGCTATTGCCTGAGCCTTTATTACTTGATTGCAACCCCTCTACCATGTCACCCAGCTTTGTGCTCACGCTCACTTACTTATATCTACACCGTGCGCTTGCTTGCATTTATATCACCATACTTACTTTAACTCCACTCGCATTGTATCCGTGATGTGATGCTTTGGTGGTGAACCCCCAGGTATGGTTTGGCTTGGGATGCCGGACTTGGTGGATTGGGAGCGTGCTGCGTGTGTCTTGGGTGCGTGGAGAGTGAGGGTTGTGTCGGCCGAGCTGGGATATATGACGAGCTTTAGGCGAGTCTTGCCATGTGATGTGACCTCGGGCATCCTATGAGATGATGAATACCGTGGCGGGTATATGTGATGTGATGTGTGAGGTGGGATCCCGGGTGTGAGCCTTGTTGAGAGGTGGAGCCCAGGGACAGGGGTGCCGTGGTGGCACGTAAAATGGTAAACCCGATGAAGATGTCCAAATTGGTCAGCCCTAAGGACTTACTAGTACTCAGACTCACCGGGAATCCTTGCATACCACTCGCTCTCTTGTAATAGGAGAGACGGTTGGACTACTTGGTATGAGTGATGCCATTACTGCTAGGTTATGAGGTGATAGGGTGGGCGGCATAGATGTCGGAAGTTCCTATGCCGTTCTAGTCGGCAAGCACCACCGGATGGGCCCGCACGCCTCCCCTAGTCTTAGCGTGCCGGTTCGCCGGGGTGACCCAGGGCTAAGTGGTAGGATGGCATCAGTCTATCAAGCAAGCAGCCGGAATTTGCCTAGACATGGCCAGGTCGAGGATGGCTATCTTGTGGGTATGCGAAACCTCTGCAGAGTGTTATGGTTGATCGATCGATACATAAGCCGACTTATCGGCTATGGACCTTTCCTGGGACCTGCTACACTAGATAGGAGATGAGTCTTCTTTTCTCCCCCGTGTTGTGAGATAGAGCCGGTCATGGACCGTTGAGGCAGGCCGAGTGGGAGTTGGCCTGTCGACACGAGTGAGATAAGATGTGGTGGATGAGGTGTATGGGTTGGGATGGATGGATGAGGTGATGGATGGATGTGTGGATGTGTGTGGTTGGGAATGTGTTAAAACTTGACAAACTATTATATTATTTACTATTTGATGTTACTTTGCATACGCTAAGGATGCAAACCACAGCCAAATATTAGGATCGCCAGATCCCTTGTTTTATCTTTCCACTAAAGCTCATCGGTGCTGACCATGGCCTGCACACATCTGGCGGTGTGCAGATTTACTGTTCTCAGAGATGTCGAATAGTGAAGGATTAGGAGGTCTCGTGCCTACGCTCAAGTTTGGTTCGGAAGATGGAATCTACACCGCTACCGCTACTCTGATGATGCCCGTGAAGGAGGAGCCTTCACCTGATGACCGTTTCCGCCGACTCTGATGACGATTAGATATACTTCCGCTAGAATTACTCTGTAATAGGTATGTTCTCAGTTGACGTAATAGCTTGTAATCCTGTAATCTTACGATGTATGACTGTGATATCCACTGATATATGATAATGTGATGGAATCATTATTTGGTTTTATCACATTATAGATCATTCTGTGGATCTTCCCTTCGTGGAAAATCGAGGATGTTTCACTGGGGCGAGGAAGGGGCCCGGCGACGGCGGCGAGGCTACCACGCGCGCGAGGGAGAGCGTCGGGGCGGCGGGTCGTCGGAGAGGGCAAGGGATGTGCGGTGGCGGCGGCGGTGTATCGGGACGCCGATCCGGATCGGGAGGAGGAAGAAGGAAGAAGGCGCCAGTAGAATATATACCCAGTGGACCTTAAGTCCCGGTTGCGCCACGCACCGGGACTAAAGGTCCTTTAACCCCGGTGCGCAACAAGCACCGGGACAAAAAAGATACCCTTTAGTCCCGGTTCCAACCCCGCACCGGGACTAAAGGTTAACTTTTAGTCCCTGTTCCAACCACAATCCGACTAACTAAAAGTTCCTTTCACTTTTAGGGTTTACTACCGTTGTTTATAAATCGGTTTGTTTTATATATATTCTAAATCTTATTAATTGCATAGTAAATGAAAGAGTAGGCATAAAATATTTTGAAAATCACAATTGCATTTCCTTTTGCCTTCTTGTACACTTTATATATTTTGTACCATAAATTTATTTGTTACCTTATAATAGTGATTGTAAATGTAAATAATAATTAGTATTTTGTTAATGCAAAAATATATTGATCAAATAAAAAATTTAAAATTGTTGCTTTTGGACAGAAATTTGTTTTTTCATAATGCTAACGTTAATCCTTGCATTTATCAACATTGAAACTCCAAATGCGAGACAGAAAAAAATGTACATCAAATAGGATTTGTATTTGAAGGCAAATTTTTTTTATTTCTCGAAAACCCGATAAATAAATTAAAGTTATTTCGATTTACCTTTTATTTTTTTCTTTTTATTAACCTATAATAAATATGTTAAACCTTGTTTATTCTCTACTAAATTAAAGGCTAGGTATAAATTTTTTTGAAAAATAACAGTACATTTCCTTTTTTGCCTAGTTTCTATTTTATTAATTGTAAAATATAAATTTTTTTGTTTATCTATGCTATTTCTAAATAGATTATTTTTGTTAATTGTATAGTAAATAAAAGAATGGGTATTAATTTGTTAAAAAATAACAGTTCTATTTCTTTTTATCTAATTGCTTTCATAATAAATTTGAGAACATAAAATCTTTCCATCCCTTATAATAGCAAACTTAAATATAAAATCTTTGCAGCCCACATGTCATGTCAATATTTGAAATTATATAAAATAAGAACAACTAATATAAACATCTTATGTTACAATTGTCACATACGCATACTCTAATACACTCTATTTATTAGGCGGGCACAAAAGAGTGATCTTCTTTTTTGACGTATGTTCCTTGGTCATGATCTTGACGTAACCATGGAGTGTCCTCAGCATTTATCATGATGCTCGTATCTTTGGTCACATTGAAATGCGTGATTCGGTCATCCCTTTCATAATCTTCTGAAATATCTGACTTGTCCTCAATTCCCACAATGTTTCTTTTCCCTGAGAGAACTATATGGCGTTTTGGCTTATTCGTTGATTTGTTGTCATTTTTCCCTCTTTTTTGTTTTGTAGACATGTCTTTCACATAGAACACCCGATTCACATCAGCAGCAAGGACGAATGGTTCACCTTTGTAACCAACATTGTTGAGGTCCACTGTTGTCATTCCATAGTCTTTGTCAACTGCTACCCCGCCTCCGATATTCTTGACCCATTGGCACCGGAACAAAGGGACTTTAAAATTAGGTGCGTAGTCTAGTTCCCAAATCTCCTCTATGCGGCCATAATATGTTTGTCTGCTTTCCATTCGGCCGGTGGCATCTACGCCAACCCCACTGCTTTTGGTTTGTGCTTTTTTATCTTGGCCTAGGGTGTAAAATGTATTTCCATTTATCTCGTACCCTTTGAACGTGAGGATGTGCCATGATGGTTGCCTAGCCAACAAATACGATTGCTCATCAATCTAGTCATTACCCCGACATTCTTTTCATAACCAATCACCGAAAGTGTCTATGTCTTGACGCATAAGCCAAGCTTCATTCTTCTCTCGAACCGGGATCGTAGAAAGTCCTTGTGTTTCTTGACACATACGGCTCCACCACGGATGAGTTTTGAAGAACTGTAGTGTGTGCTTTATTGAAATAATCGTCACCCGCATCGATGTATGTTTTCTTTCCTATCGTTCCCTTTCCGCCGCCTCCCCTCGTGTCGTGATTCAGAACACCAATTGGGTCAAGTTCAGGGAATGAATTCAACACGTAACTCAATGACCTCCTCCTGTCCCCATAGCCCTCTGCGATGCTTCCTTCTCGGCCGAGCACGCCGGTGAACATATTTCTTCTTCAGACTCCCATAAACCTCTCGAAGGGAAACATATTATGCAGAACACAGACCAAGAATATTGATCTCCTTGACCATATGAACTAGGAGGTGTGTCATGATATCAAAGAAGGATGGAGGGAACACTAACTCAAAGTCGACAAGACATTGAACCACATCATTCTCAGAGCAGCAAGTTCCAAAGTGGATTGATTGCCTTCTCGAGAAATTGCATTGAGGAATGCACATAGCTTAACGGTGGCCAGACGTACATGTGGAGGTAGAATTCCTCTTAATGCAACTGGAAGCAATCACGTCATAAGCACATGGCGATCATGCGACTTTAAGTTTAGAAATTTCTCCTCGGCAACATTTATTATACCTTTTATATTAGAGGAGAATCCGATGGGACCTTCAGTTTGCTTAAGCATTCAAACATGATTTCTTTCTCTTCATTGCTAAGAGTGTAGCTAGCGGTCTTAAATATTGGCATCCATCATCTGCCTTCTCTCGGATGCAGGTTGTCTCGCTCTTCCATGCGCCGCAAGTCTTGTCGTGCTTCAAGTGAATCCTTAGGCTTCCCATACACACCCATGAATCCTAGAAGGTTCACACAAAGATTCTTTTGTCGGTGCATGACGTCGATCGCATTACGGACCTCTAGGACTTGCCAATAGGGTAGCTCCCAAAATATTGACTTCTTCCACATGGGCGCATGACCCGCTGCATCTTTTGGAACTGGTTGGCTGCCCTGTCCCTTACCAAAAACTACTTTCACATCCTTAACCATCTCAAAAACATCTTCTCCAGCTTCATTTGCGAGGCTTGCATCGGTGGTCCGCCTTTTACCTTTAAAATGCTTGCCTTTCTTTCTAACTGGGTGATTCATAGAAAGAAATCGACGATACCCAAGGTACACGACCTTTCGCATTTTTTCAAATATATACTATCAAGGTCATCAAAACAGTGTGTGCATATATTATATCCCTTGTTTGATTGCCCTGAAAGATTACTTAGAGCAGGCCAATCATTGATTGTCACAAACAACAAGTGCTCGCAGGTCGAAGTGTTCCCCGCTTGTACTCATCCCACACACGAACACTTGTTTCGCTCCATAAAAGTAGGAGTTCTTCAATTAATGGCCTTAGATAGACATCAATGTCATTGCCCTAAGTTGCTTCGGGCCTTGGATGAGCACCGGCATCATAATGAACTTTCGCTTCATGTATAACCATGGAGGAAGGTTGTAGATACATAGTGTAACAGGCCAAGTGCTATGACTACTTTTGCTGCTCACCAAAAGGATTCATACCGTCCGTACTTAAAGCGAACCTCAAGTTTCTTGCATCTTTTGCAAACTCTAGAAATTCCCTATCTATTGCTCTCCACTGAGACCCATCAGCAGGGCGTCTCAACATGTTGTCTACCTTACGGTCTTCTTTGTGCCACCGCAACAACTTTGCATGGTCCTTGTTTCTCGAAAAGACGTTTTCGGACGAGGTATTATAGGAGCATACCATATAACCTTTGCGGGGATTTTCTTCCTAGGACGTTCTTCCCCCTCAACATCGCCAGGGGTCATCTCGCCTGATCTTATACCGTGATGCTTTACATACGGGGCATTCATCTAAATTCTCGTAGTCCTTGCCACGGTACGGGATGCGCCGTTAGGACATGCATGTATCTTCTGGATTTCTAATCCCAAAGGACGACGACCTGCTTTTGCTTCGTGCGTAGTGGTGGGTAATTCATTAGGGTTCGGAAGCATCTTTTTTGGATCTTCGATGAATCGTCCAAATGCCTTATCGGATACACCATTCTCAGCCTTCCATTTCAACAACTCCAAAGTGTTGTACCCAATTTTTTGCCCATCTTGGGCGGATGGGTATAGTAATTTCTTGTGATCTTCTAGCATGCGGTCAAACTTTGCCTTCTCTTTTTCACTTTCACATTCTTTCTCATTGCATCACGAATGGCATCACCAAGAGCATCACCTTCACCAAGAGCACCTCCCTTTTCTTCCACGCCATTGTTTGTATCATCGAAGCCACCGAATTGAGCAATAAGGTCGCCGCCTCAGCTTGTTCTTGTTCTTCTTCACATTCTTCCATCATTATCCCGGTTTCTCTATGCTTGGTCCAACAAATATAGTTTGACATGAAACCCGACTTCAACAAATATGAGTGAATATTTCTAGAGCTAGAATATTCCTTCAAATTCCGACACAAGGCACATGGGCAACGTATGAATCCATCCCGCTTGTTTTCCTCGGCCACTCTTAAGAAATAATGCACACCATCAATGAATTCTTTAGAGCGGTGATCGGCATTGTACATCCAACCACGTGTCATTGTCTGCATTGCAACATAAAGTATGATAAGTTTCTAATTTTTACTACGTAAATAAAAGTAACAAATAACCTAAAATTCTCTATTTCTAATTGTTCTTAACAAGCAAAATTAAAAAAACACCAAAGTTCTCTATTTCTCTAAATAATCAAGAAATTTGGTAGGCATACTAGTTATAATTAACTAATTAACCCGGTCACAAATTACAAATTAATGTATGATAAGTTTCTAATTTTTTATAAAGAAATGAAAGTAATAAATAACCTAAAATTCTCTATTTCTTCATTTTCTAAACAAGCAAAATTAAAAACACCAAAGTTATCTATTTCTCTAAATAATCAAGAAATTTGGTAGGCATACTAGTTATAATTAACTAATTAACCCAATCACAAATTGCAAATTAAAGTATTATAACCTAAAATTCTCTATTTCTATTTTTTCTAAACAAGCAAAACTAAAAAACACCAAAGTTATTTATTTTTCTAACTAATCATGAAATATGGCATGCATACTAGTTTAAATTAACTAATAAACCCGATCACAAATTGCAAAAATAAAAAGTATTCTAAGTAACTAACTAGCACATACTACTCCGTCCCAAAATAATAGTCGTTTTTCGGTTTTTAGTGCCACAAGTTTGACTCAATTTGTAGAAAATACGTGTAATATTTATATCTCCGAATAATTTTGTTAAAAAACTAGATTCAAAGATCTTTCCAACGATACTAATTATGATACTAATCGATAATATTTATTATTTATAAAAATTGCCGCATTTATTTCTCGGGAAGTGAAAGCGACAGTTATTTTGGGACGGAGGGAGTAACCTAAAATTCTCCATTCTTATTTTTCCTAAACAAATTTTATATTCATACTTAGTTATAATTAAATAATCCTTCAAATGTATTATTTATACTTAGTTATAATCAACTAATTAACCAGATCACAAATTATAAACTAAAGTATTATCAAATGTTATTTTTAAAAAACTAATTATAATACCACAAACGATGAAGTGATTGGAGTTTAAAATAATGTAGAAATTAAAAAATAAAAAACCACATGTATAACACCACAAAATGAGATACGCTGGCTGCTAAAAGTTGAGAAGATGAAGTTAGTAACCTCTAAACAAGAAAATAATGGCGTAGAAGTGACGAAATGAATCAATGGCCGGAGATGTGAGCAAGAACCAAGCAAGAACACATGAAGAACAAAGGAACAAGGTGAGCTCGGGCTCGGCCGGGAGGAGGAAGAAGGATTCAAATATGGGGGAGGAGGATTTAATCCCGGTTGGTAACACCAACCGGACTAAAGGCCAATCTTTAGTCCCGGCTGGAGTCACCCACCGGGACAATACCTTTAGTCCCGGTTGGGGACACCAACCGGCCAACCGGGACCAAAGATTGACCTTTAGTCCCGGTTGGTGTTACCAACTGGGACTAAAAGTCCCCACTAGCATGTCGACAATGTAGCCGTTGGGAAGGGGACTTTTAGTCCCGGTTTGTATTCCTAACCGGGGCTCAAGGTGTTTTTAGTCCCGGGTGCAATGTTTGTGGGAGCTAATGTTCATTTTGGCCAAGTGACCAAAGGCCTGTTCGTAGTAGTGGTAATCGGTTACAAAGCCAGAATGATTCCCCTTGGTGGGTGTTTGGTCCGACGTAGCTGCAACCAATCACTCCGTAAACCGATACGGACGCATGCAACTTGGTTACCTCTCCCCACTGGCCGGTATCTGATCCCGCGTGTAATACATGTATGGATAAAAATGGTACGGATATTTATCCGATCGTCCATTCAACCAAATTCGTTTAGATGGGTTTAGATATGTCCGTATCCGGTCCGAATATTCAACATCCGCACCGTATCCGTATCCGAAAACTCAAATCATATATTTATATCATGTCGATATTCAATCGTATCATATCCAGCATGGATGACACTATCCGTATTCGAATCCGAATCTGGACAGAAATATGAAAACAAATATAGTATCGGTGATATCCGTCCGTATCCGATCCGTTTTCATCCATAAATTCATGGCCAACCAAACAAATTCTACTTTCTGTTGCTTGGTAACAGATCACGGTATTTATTGATTGCATTACCGTTCTCATTCTCACCGCCCGAAATAAACAGCACCAGAGTTTGCTCTAGGGCTAGCTGAACTATTGTGGATGTGTCTATTTTTTTTTGACGAATTTGGAGGGACCAGGTGGTCCCTACAGTAATTTTATTGAAATAAAGAATCAATCAAAGATACAGAATTCAAGATACAAACAAAGAAATAAAGAAAATAAGAAAAAGATAACTAATTACACCAGATTTTGAATCCATTGGGAAAAGGTCTCTGCTTGATTGTGCTTCACTCCGTAAGAGAGAAGGTTGACTTCTTTCAGAAAGCTTTTGCAATTTGGCAGGTTTAGCTGCAAGCCTTTGAAGATCAAATCATTTCTTGCCATCCAAATAGTCTAGCAGATGACAATAATTGCTTCTATGAAAAAAACTGTGAGTTAAGTTGGTCTTTTAACTGATCGGTCAAATCAGGGAAACTTGCATTCAGGGGAATCTCAATCCCAATCAAATTCCAGCATTCTCGGGCAAAGGCACAGTCAAGAAAGAGATGGTTCACCATTTCTTCAGTAATACAGTTGCACATAACACGCTTGTAGGATTCAAGCATCATATTTTTCCTTCTTAGAATGTTTACGGTGCTAAGTCCGTCCTTTAGAAGTAACAAAAAAAAACCTTGTGCTTGGGCTGGCAATTGTTCTTCCAAAGCCATTTAAAAGCATGGTGAGTATTGAAGTGGCCAACCAGAGACATAAACTTTGACACAGCTGAAGGCACTGGAACTACCACTAAGAGTCCATCTATCTTTTCATCACAGAAATGTTGTTCATTCATCATTGCTGAATGGTCTAAAACTGGGTGAAAGCAATATGTGATAGGGGAAGCTGTAGTAGATCAGAAAAATCATCTTGATGCTGAACTGGGTTGGTCCAAGCATCAGTCTAGAAGAGGATGGTTTCACCATTTTGAACCCGTGGGTTGGCCAGTTTTTGAAGTCAGGGAGTAGCTTAAGAATGTCTCTCCACCAGAAAGAGCCCTTCCTTATGGTTGGGGAGCTTACCATTCCTGTAGTGTTTTTCCCAAACCAAATTGACCCAGGGGGAGGTCACACTTGTTGAAGAATTTATAGAGATGCTTAATCAGAAGAGCTTTATTTTGCTTCTCAACATCAATGACACCTAGACTTCTGAAAGCCCTAGTTTGGTTTTGGCTAATTGATGAAACCTAGGACTAACTCTATTGCTAAGTGTGTAGCATTAGAGAAAGGGGAGGTCCAAGCCAAGTGGTGGAATGGTGATCAAGTTGATGAAAGTGATCAAAGATGATAAAATACCACCCTTGGAGATAAAGGAAGATGAGAAGCAAGATGGAATGCTAGAGACAAAGGTATATCCTAGGGCATTTCTATTTTGCCGGCCATAGGTGAGTAGAAAAGTTGATGGCCGGATTTAGAATTGATAACCGTACTATTAAGAGGGGCGATGTCGCGCAATATCGGTTATCTAAATACCACTAGGTGAGCAATAACATTGCATGTGCATTAGGGACCTAGTGAGCTAACATTCTCTTGCTAAATCCATTTGAAAATGCTAACACACGTACACAAGTGGAAGAGACACTTTTGTGTTGGCACATGAAGGCAGGAGTTGATGAGGTTTGGGTGTAAAACCCTCCCGCGCGAGCTTGCATGGCAGGACTCAGAGGTTTTCGGAAAGTATATGGTTACTCAGATGTGACCGGACGCTGTCCTGGTAGGGACCGGACGCGTCCAATCAGTTGTTGGCGTCCGGCACATTTTTCAGGGCGATTGGACTCCGGCGACCGGACCGTCCGGTGCTGAAGTTTGGTTGCGGCCGTGGTGCACAGTGCGAGCACCAGACGTTGGGGCGTCCGGTCAGGAGCAGGGACGCGTCCGGACGTCAAAAACCCTCTCTGGATGCTCTCTGGTGGGTGACCGGACTCCACTGTTGGAGCGTCCGGTCGAGCGTCGGACGCGTCCGGTCAAGTGACTAACAGCGCGCGAGCATGGTAGCCGTTGCGCGCCAATGGCTACATTCAAACTTTAGCGTTTCGGGGTCGTTTATGTTGGACCGGACGCTGGACCGAACGCGTCCGGTCAGGCTGTTTCGGGCGTCCGGTCAGTGCATAGACAGGCCAATTTGAGTGTAACGGTTGGGTGTTCTTGGGGACGCCTATATAAGTAGATTGACCGGCTTTAGGAAGTCTCTCTTGGCACTTTGACATACTTGACATCCCTTAGAGCTAAGGAAACCAACTCCCTCACTTTGCATGCCTCTTAATTGACCTAGAGAGTGATTGAGAGAGCTTCTAGTGCATTTGCCTTGTTCTTGAGCATCTAGTGGCACTAGTGAGCATTCTTGCTGTGACTGAGCTTATTACTCTTGGTGGTTGCCACCACCTAGACGGTTGGAGCAGCGAGACGGAGTTGAGCAAGATTGGAGATTGTTCTTGGCCACTCCGGAGGTGATTGTGAGGGGTTCTTGACCTTGTCCCCGTGGGAGATTGCAAAAGGTACTCTAATGAAATGCTCGTGACTTGTGTTGCCCTCATCTTGTGGTGATTCTTGCGGTGCCCGTTGGTGGCTTGGTGTGGTGCCAATTAGCCGCCGAATCCCAAGTGAGTCGTCACAACGAGGAGTAGCGTGTTGGCAAGCATGTGAACCTCGGTAAAAAATCCGGTGCTCATTTGGGATTGATCCATCGAGATCATATTTGGTTTTCTCATTGATTGATTGGATCATCACCTTGGATATTCATTGTTGATCAAGAAGGTGGCTGGTACATCTTCCCGAAGGCATGGTTTGCATCCCTCGGTTCCTCTCCTCACGATTATCATTGTGCAAAGTAGCATACTAGGTCGTGTAGAGTAGTTTAATTGCTAAGGACCATATTCTTAGTGTGCATAGTGTATTAGGTTTGCTAGAATTGGTTAAGTTGGCTTGCAACCCCCTAGTAGGCTAGCGCAACACTTGCTTCGCCATTTGTTATACTAACCGGTTTGTTTAGTGCTCTGTAGAAATTTTATTAGCCTATTCACCCCCCCTCTAGCCATTTAGGACCTTTCAACTTCCCTCATTCTTAGGGACACAAACCATTTCCTAGGCAGCCTTTGGTGGAGCTTTGGCATTGATATCAAAGCCCCTCCAAAGGCAGTGCTTTATGTACTCGTCAATTTGCTTGATGATGCCTTTGGGCAGAGCGAAAGAAGCACATGTAGAAGGTAGGCAAGGCAGCGAGTACAGCATTTGTGAGTTGAAGCCTACTAGCCAAATTGAGAAAAGAAGAGAAGCCAACTAGTCTTCTTTCATATTTGTTCACCAGTGGTAGGAAATCTTACATTCTGGGCCTTGAGGTTCCCAAGGGAAGGCCAAGATAAATGAAGGGAAGTTCTTCTTTAGAGTAGCCAAACATCTTAGTAAGCATATCAAAATTTTCTTCTGGCATATTGACGGGAGTCATCATAGATTTACTGTAATTCACTTTGAGTCCAGTTGAGAGATAGAAGCTGTTCAGCAGGGTTTTCAGGAAAAAAATCTGTCTGGTGTCCCCTTCCAAAACAATGAGAGTGTCATCAGCATACTGAATTATTGGAAAGTCATCTGTTGAGCTTGTTGGAAGTGGCAGCTTTAGAAGACCTAAGTTCTTAGCCTCATTGATCATAGACTGGAGGAAGTCAGCAGCTAAGACAAAGAGCAGAGGGGAAAGAGGATCCCCTTGTCTGACACCTCTCTTATAGTGAAAAGTTTTTCCTGGCACACCATTAAGGAGGACTGCCGAGGTCCCAGAGGAGAAGATGGATTGCATCCAGTTCAGCCACCTTTGCCCAAACCCCTTAGCTTCCATTAAGGTTAACATTGCTTGATGCTCAATTCTGTCAAAGGCATTTTCAAAGTCCAGCTTGATGATGACCAATTCTTTTTTTGAATTATGGCAAAGATGAAGATATTCTTAGGCCCAAGCCAAGCAATCTTGAATGGTTCTTGTTCTGATGAACCCATAACTGGTTTTTGTGAACCAAGCTTGTAATGATGGGCTGTAGTTGTGTCTATTCATTAACTTTAATTTATAGTGCACTATTTTAAGGAATGTAAGCAGTGGTATGACCAACTCGATAGAAAAAAGGAAAGTGTACATTTTTTAGAATAAAACATCAATTTCCTTATGCATTATATCCAATTAATTAGAATTCAGATTAAAGAGGGTAGGGATAAAAACATCCAAAAAAACCTCTAGTCATTTTTATCTCACATTTCTACATGAAAATGGAAACAGGATCGGGAATGCTGGTTGGAATACGAAAATGGAAACCTGAATGTACGTTGAGAATGATACAATACAAACTAATACACTGTCAAAAACGGCCGGAGCCATAAATTAAATCAGGAACAATGACGGCCGTAACGGGTCAAAGTGTAACTCAACACAATGGTCATAACTATACATAATAGATATGCACATAGTATCAACGTAGGACAGAGTTAACGCGCGACCCATCGCGCTATTGGGCGAGCGCGCGACCCCAGGCGACCAATAACTTCCACTGCACTGCAGAGCACTGCATGCACCGCTTGCTGCGCGCGACCCTTGCAGACCTGTGACTTCCACATGCACATGCAGACCTCCGCATGCACCTCTGATTGTCTTAGCACGTTTTCCCACGTGGGTGACAAAAAAAGAAACTATTTTATTTAACTTATAATAACTTTTCAACGATGTATTTATTTTTAATTTCATTGCACCGTAGTGTTCTACGTGACGAAACAAATAAAACTAGACCTCACTTACCTATGTTTCAAAGTATTTTATTTTTGTAATAATTTATATGTAAAAAATATGCTAGAAAATTATGAAAGAATTGCTACTATGAAATACTGAAACTTGCTACTAAAAAAATATACTAAAGTTCATATATTAAAAAAAGACAAGCTACACCTTGAGAGATAAATTATTAGAAGAAGTATTGCATAAGATGCCAGCTTAGAGGGTCAATTATTGTACAACTAATATATAAGATTTAGAAATGCATTCGAACCTAAAAGGGAGATTGAAAACTGAAACTAAAAAAAATAAAAGACCTAGATTGACTACTGAAACTAAAAGAATATGAAAAAAATATAGACTAAAAACTGAAACTAAAAAAAATAGACTAAAAACTGAGAAAAACTAAAAACTGAAAAATATATAAAAAAACCTCATACAGCTAAAACTAAATGAACAATAAATAAACAGAAATGAAACAAACACCTAAACTACATAAAGGAAAATAAATAACTGAAAAATGAAAAGAGAAAAATCAGTAAAACTGAAACTAAAGAAAGAATAAAAAATGAAACAAAAAAGCAACACAAAATTGAAAAAAAACAAAATCAAAATGTGTTACATTCCATGCCTCCCGCACCTGAGCAAACAAAGGCCGAGCTGGAAGGCTCAACTGAAAAAATAACAACAAAAAAGCCAGACCGCTAGGCAACTGGAGTAGCATGCAAGTTGGACACGTCGTGGGCCAGAGGAGTTGTGCAAGCGTGGGCTAAAAAATCATGTGGACGCAGGCCAGGCAGTCGCGCGCTCCAGTTGGAGCGCGACCGCCCGCGCGGTAACTTTTCCGATCAACGTACCATAGATGGGTTGATACTAGATAGAACCATAAAGGCACAAATATATGCATAATAGCAGTGATATAACTTGGTTGATGCCAGAAGTATATAATATTTGTTTTTCAAGAAGAACTGACAAGCAAAATCAGCAAAGATTTATCAAAAATGGAATAACTGAAAAATAAATATAAATTAATGGCCATCGAACTCGAATGACCCTCCCGTGTTTTTTTAATAAAACAATAATACTCTCTACCGTAAAACGGTTCAGGCTTGTCTAATGGGCCGGTCTTTTGTTGCGGCCCAAGGAGCAAGCACAGCACTAAGCTGTGCGCAATCCGTCCGTTCCAAGCCACAAGTGGAGATTTTTCTCTAACTGTTCAGCCGATGGCCAATGGCCAACGCATAGTCAATCGCTACCCTGGTTCTTTATTTCTAGCCAGGCTTCGTGTAGTGTTTTTATTTGTTTGGTCAGTTCTTATCGTTTTCATTTGACCAAAGAAGAGCCCGCGATCAAATAACTTTCCAGTCCCTCGCCTTGCAGTTGAAGCAAAAGCTTTGATTCGAGTGACCGACTGGCCTGCCGTGAAACCAAGCCATGGATGCTGATCATGCTGCCGGAGCCCGGGAGCTGAAGGTGCTGGGCGCTTGGGCGAGCCCGTTCGTGCTGCGGGTGCGGGTGGCGCTGCACCTCAAGGGGCTGGACTACGAGTACGTGGAGGTGGACCTCGCCGACAAGAGCGAGCTGCTCCTCGCCACCAACCCCGTCCACAAGAAGGTGCCCGTGCTCCTCCACGGCGGCAAGCCGGTGTGCGAGTCCATGCTCATAGTGGAGTACATCGACGAGGCCTTCCCCGCAGCCGGCACGGCGTCGTTCCTCCCCGCCGACCCCCACGGCCGCGCCGTCGCCCGCTTCTGGGCCTCCTACGTCGACGGTGAGGTAGTAATAAACGATAAAATTAAACCCCCCTTTGAGATTCCCTTTTTTCTTGACCCCTGATGATGATGACGAGCCTTTGATTCGCCGGCATCATGCACCTGTCTGCAATCAGCTGCTGAGCTCGTGGTTGGCGATCTACGCGGCGAGGACGGAGGAGGACAAGGCGGAGGCGGTGGCGCGGACGCTCGGCGCGGTGGACGCGCTGGAGGGCGCGCTCGCGGACGCGCAGCGCACGGGTGGCGAGAACGGGTGGTTCGGCGGCGACGGCGTCGGCTTGGTGGACCTCGCCCTCGGCGGGTTCGTGCCGGCGATACAGGCGTCGGAGCCCACGACCGGGCTCAGGATCGTGGACCCCGCCAGGGCGCCGCGGCTGGCTGCGTGGGCGGACCGGTTCTGCGCGCTCGACGCGGCGAAGTCGGCCATGCCACCGATCGATCGGCTGGTCGAGATGGGCAGGAAGAGGATCGCCGAGCCACACGCGGCGACGGCCACTCAAGATGCAAGCAGATAAATGAATATGACGCCACTCCTCGTTCACAAGCAATGAAGGAAGATCGGCTATACTATCCACGGGCCACACAGATTTGTTGTGAAATAAAAAAAAAATACTTGTAGTGACAAATAAATAAAGATTATCGTGACTGTGATTTGTTGCGCTCTCGATGTATTCACATCCTGTGCCGTCGGTATCCTTTTCTACGTTTAATTAACCCACTCGAATTCATATTTTGACAAACAAATCGAAATCAGTAGGAAATAGGTATGTCAAATCGAAAAAGGGACGCAAACAATGTATGTGCTGTCCCCACCTTACGGAATATAACGTTTTTGAAATACAATGCATACAGTTTTTGGCCCAATGAAAGTATTGTAATTTTTCATACAATCTTAGATGAAGATAATTTATATATGAAAATTATAGTGCTCGACGAGATCTATAATTTTATGTTTTAAAGTTTTTTCTTCAATTGATGTTATCAAGATGCATAAAAATAAATAATGTTTCAGCAGTATATTAATCGCGTACAAGCTCTCGTTGCTTTATAGAGAAATTATATTTTATTTCTTCTATGGTGTCAAATGCAGATGCTTTTTATATATGAAAGTTGTAGGGTTTGTTAACTGTTATGCACTTGGCTATAAGTCAGTATTCCATATTGATTTTTTATATCGACTGTGTTAGGTATTAATCGTGTACAAGCGCTTGTTGGCTAAGAGAAATCATATCTTCACTCTTATGTGGTGTCAAATAAAGATACTTTTTATATATGAAAGTTGTAGCGCTTGTTAATTGTCATGCACTTGGATATAAGTCGGTATTCCGTATTAATTTTTTTATATCGACTGTCTTTGAAATAATTCCACTCGAATTAGTCTATTCTCGAAATTCTTGATATTCCATAAGTTTGTGTTTGTTTTCGTGTCCGCCTTTACTATTTTACTTTTGTTTTCGTATTCTTTAGAAGTACAGAATGATTGAGGGGTTTTTTTTACCGTTTCCGTCTATTTTCATCTCTATGTATGACTATGCATGCTCTACAAAACCAATAACAATGGTTGTGTTGACGCGAATTCAAGTCTCACACAAGCAAAGGCTAGAACACTTGGGTGTAACAGCTAAAACATATAGCGCAGGGAGGTCTAACCAACGAGACCAACCATCAGGTCGATGAGATCGATCAGATGTTCGTTCTTCTCTCGATACTTACAGATGCCTTTTGAAAGGACCCATAGGTGAGACGCATAACTAAAGTATCCTAGGATCATCAAGGTCACCTAAAATGCCTATAAATCCCATCGAGGCACATGTACTATAGAAGGTGTTGGAAAAGATAAGACCAAAAGGTGGGTAGACTAGTAAATTTGATAAATAAACTATTAATTACATAACTGGATACTTCAATCGGCCATGTATCCTCATATGGAGTAGGAGACCCTTTTTTTTAACGAATCATACGCTCAGTTTAAATCATACGGTAAATATCAGTGATGCTTCTTTAGGGAAGAGAAAGTACAAAACTAGTGGCGTAGAAGAGGCTTAGGGGGGCGGGGGAGGGGGGCTGCACCCTAATTCGTATCTACATTGCTTACTATGTCTGTCTAGCAGTGTCTATATAATTTAGAATTAGTCTTTTTATTATCTTCACCATCTCATTTGTTCTTGGTTCATGTTGACTTTATTACCTATCGGTCGGTCCCTTAAGTACACCCATCACTACAAGAAATATGTAGATTTATGATAAAACGTTCGTCAACGTTCGTCATAAATCATGCGTCAAGATCCATGGTTTGTGACGTTTATATGCTCATAGAATATAAAAGAACATGTTCTCTGACATTCTATAAACATATAAACGTCACAAACCATGGACCTTGACGCATGATTTATGACGAACACTTTGTCATAAATCTACATATATTCTTCTAGTGCATAATTAGCTGGTTAATAAATATAGCTAATATTTGCCTTGTTTATTATCCCTCCACATTTATCTCCAAGGACATCTATTTTATTTAGGATTTGTCTTCGTTTTATCTTCTTATCTCATCTTCTTTGTTCTTCTTTTTTTTTTTTTTTTTTTTTGAGGCCTAGTTACGCATGTATTCCACCACGTAAAAACCCAACCAAATGTGAGCTATGCTTAATTTATGTTTTTATTATTACTATGATTCATCTATGGGCCAAGAATTAGATGGACTTGATGGGTTGTGGACCTCGTAGGTTTGTTAGAGACATCAAGGTGTAATTTAATATTTGTTCCCCTTTTCTTAATAGTATAATATGGGGTTTGCTATATTTCGGATGTCTGAAATATAAAAAAAAAAAACATTTAGGCAATATATAGTGTTTTTAGTTTTTGGCTTTATCTGTATTATATGTAAGGTAAATAATTATTTAATTATTACTTACGATCTCGTTATGTATATTTTATTTCCTGTATGATTGTTGTTGGCTTAAACAGCTTCCTAGGGCCTCAACAAAGCCTCAATGTCCGAATCTGTTTTTTCTTCAAAGAGGATTTTAGCCCTCAGCTTTTAAGAAAGCAAGGTATCCATACATACTGGGAGTACCAGTTTGAGATGAATGAACAAAACAAAAGCAATCTTCTATTACAGCCACTAAAGTTCCAGAACGTCAATGTCCGAATCTGTCAACCAAGCATCTGTAGTCCGTAGTCACAGTGGCAAAATCGATGCTTCCTCAGAAGAGAGAGAGACACAGAGAGAGAGAGAACGAAACAATGTTTTTCACGATGCTCTGGGTGCTCCGTCCAAGATGCTATAAGAGTCGTCAATCCGGAGGTACTCTGGTGGTCATCATTCATCAACCATCAATCCGATATGGCTTCATTGCCGATGACAAAATCTTGCCTCCACTGACAAAATCTTGCCTCCATGGTCAATGGATGTTTTTTTGTTTCAAAAAAAGGGACCACCTACATTTCTTTTGGCATCTTCAAAAAACCATGGAAACCAAGACATTCCGGAAGCTCTCTCTATACAGTCCGGAGCTTGGTTGATGTATACCGGCTCCATCGCTCCATCCTTGATGCATCCCAATCGATGTTCCATGGTCCAACCGCGTGCAACAAAAGCCCAATAAACATAATACCAGCCCCGGTGTTTCACGCAGTGCAGCACAGCCCTAGACGCATCGATGGCAGTCGAGTGGTGTTGTTCAGCTGTTATAGCAGTGTTTTTCTCTCGCAACAAATAAGTTGTTTCAGCTTCGCTGGCTTATAAGTTCCGCTGAACAGACGTGTGTATCAAGCGTGCATATAATTATTTTTACTCATCACTTCCTCCATTCAAAGGTCAGGTTGTGGTCTTCGGCGGGAGCAGAAGAAGGTCAGCCGGGAGGACCAAGACACGGAGAAGCACCTCCACGAGGACGTGAGGCTTGGTGGCAACGGTGGTGGCGACGGCCAGTCTGGTGTTCATAGCCAAAGCTGGTGTTTCTTCTGTCGGATCTGGTGTCTTTACAACCAATCTATCATCATTCGAAGGTGGCGCAGTTGTGGCTTCCCATGGTGAGGGCCATGGATGGCAGTAGCTTCCCTGTATGTGGTGGCAAGTAGGCCCGCAACGTCAGGCGTCTTGGAGGAGGCAGTGCGAGGGATGCGCTGGTTGTGGTGCTAGATCTGGCCACCTAGTTTTGTAGCACAATAATGTGTCCATGACCATGTGGTCTGAGTCCACTCGGTGTAGGCTAGGTTTCACGCGGCGACGCCGATCCCTGAGGTGGAGGGTGGTGCGGTGGTTAGCCAACAGCGTTGTGGTGTTGTGACCGGCGAAGGCTTGGCTAGGTGCACACCAGCAGCACCATGTGGCGTGGCTAGTAGTATCGAGCGAGTGGTGGGCACCATCATGTTGAGAGGATGCTAGCTGTTGGTCTGTGGCAGGTGCATCAGTGATCGAGTGGGCAACATGATGCGCTATGTGATCGCGGAGGTCTTTGGAGGCATCCTAAGGATTGGCAGCATTTGGTCTAGCAGTGGATCACGAGGATTAGTGCCACAATGACATGCCACTCATGTATGTGGCCTATTTCCTGTGCCAACAATATCCAGATAGAGGTGGCTCCAATGGTCGTGTCGTGGAGATTGGTGTTGTTTGATTATGTCTGTGGCATACTACTGGACACAGCTGCGCAGGGGCAGCTACGCTTAGGCGCAACAACCTTCATTATATTGAGGGAGGGGCTCTCGGGTGAAAGTCTTGCTTGGCTTCGTGTCGATGCCAACAATGATGACGCACTCCTTGGCGGAATTTTTGTGGGACCCTAATCTTTTCAAGGTTGTTTTCTTCGGCTAAAAAAGCTATTTGCACCGACAATGTTTGTGGACGTCGTTCCTGCTTGGAGGTAGCACAAAGGAGAACCTGTGTTATGCCCATGATATTTGCCCTTGCCGTAGTGGTGGTTCAACCCACACAGCTAGTGATGGCTTGGCTAGAAGCGGTCTATGAAGATTAGTGTGCGGAGAGAGGTATGAGTTTGTTTCACTGGCAGTGTGGTTCTATGGTGGTTGTCGTGTTGTTGCTCTAGTGCGAGGGTGGGTTTTTTTTAATGTTTGTTGTACTTTGCTTCTATACTCTGTTAGGATATACACAACAAATTTCTTGGGGGTGCCATTTGAAAAAGGACCATGGGCTTATTTTGATGAGACCAAACCTCCTAGTGTGGATCATCATACAGGATAGGCAATTTCATGCTAAACATTGTACCTGTTGCTGAGATAGAAAAAGCACAAACACATAGGGATAAAAATGGTTCCTTAAAAAAATAGTGATTGAAACAGACAAAAAATTCTTGTCACGTCTCTTGATTTTTATTTTATCCCGCCTGTTTTAATATTGGGGTCCTGCTTTTGTATTTATGGAAACAAGAGATGATTTTTTGCGTGGATTTTCGTTTTCGTTCAAGGTGAACCTTCATTTATCCTATTTTCATTGGGGCGTGAACCCATATTGAACCTGTCTTCAATCTTTGCGTGATAATGCTTAACAGTTATGTCCTTTTGTTATGGTAAGCAGTTAAGTCCTTATGTTATTGTAATATATCTCATAATCATTAACTGTGCATGTTAACATGTATACACACATAACATTCAAGCGGATTTTAGATCGATCTTAATATGGTTATGTTGTTGGATGGCTTTATATAGGCATAATTAGAGAAATATTAGATCACACATTCCAACTTAATTTTTTGGCTCTTGGTCCGTATTTGTCCATTTTCATATATTCACATATGTCGATTCTGTTTCTAATCTCGTTTTTTCCAAACACAGCCCTCTTTCCACCAAAAAATACACAACACAGAAATAGAAGAGCGCTTTTTTTCCACCTGTTCCCATATGTTTTCATCCTTGCACATACCAGAAACAAGCGAAACAGTAGAAGAAAAGCGGCAGCAGTGTTATTTTGATTTCCATTATGCAAAGCCCTCTGATTAGAATAAAAACTAGGACTAAAATAGAGCAATTTTTTGTGGATATATCCCAACTTGGTACTGCAACAAGACACATCCCGACAGGTCTCACAAGGAGGTTGCTGGCGTGGGGTGCTGCCACTGGTGCATCAACACTATGGAAATTACAAGAGACATGAGCATGTTTCACCACCGAGGCAATAATGCACTTAGCCACCCAGGAATGAAAATAGACATAAACGGGCTGAAAAAACTCCTCTCCCATTTCCATTACTATATTTTTAGCGGAAACAGAACCAAGATGGGGATATATGGAAATACAGAAATAGACAAATAACATGATCAAGTATTCTCAAGTATATATGAACAAAGTCACAAAATAATATACACTTACGAAGTTATCGGTCCAATATTCACTAGCATGCCATGTGTTAATATGTTAACATGTATAATTGGTGACTACAAGATTTATGAACATAGCAATTTTTAGGCATATCTATGATATTGAAAACGAGATGAAAAACAGAATAAATATGGGTTAATTCCAGATGAAACGGAATCCCACCGAAATGGATGGAAAACACTCTCTATTTCTGTAAATACGGAGACAGGGTTCACAAATATGGAAACGGGCAGGATAAAAGAAGAAAACAAGATGGGTCAGAAGCGGATTTTTTTCCATCTGTTTTAAGGTACACTTATTTTGATACAAATTTTAAACTCTAAGTGCAACAAGGCACGTCCCGACAGGTCTCCACAAGGAGGTTGCTGGCGTGGGGTGCTGCCTCAGGTGCATGGATAATATGAAAATTATTACAAGAGACATGCGCATGTTTCACAGCAGCAAGGCAATAATGTGCCTGCTGCTGATCCCTGCCTAACAACGGACTGGTCACTGGTTGTGCATCTGCCTGCCTGGCGGACTCCAAAAAGACGAGACAGGCTCAGGTGGGCATCCAGAATATATCTCTGCAAATTAAGAGACATGGCGCATACATCTACCAGTGCTAGTACTATGGACAGTAGTACTAGCATCTTGGATGCCTTCCTTAGTGATTGGAATAGATCGTTTTTGGTAAGGTTTTCGTCGATGACTGGATTTGGCTTTGGCATTGTTTAATGTTACAGCGGCGAGGCAGACTGTTGGTTATAGTTTTGGCGTTCGATCATATTATCGATCGGATCTACAAATATGGTTGGCACACATTGCCTAGTTTTTGTAGGAGTACCGAGCGCAAATTCACTGACCTAACAAAAATCAGTTGTGCATATTGTGTCACTGTTCAAGAGTAATGGCAAGGCAGCAACGCTGCATGATCACAGGTAGACATTCTCATCTGTCATGATTGCTCCTCACATTTTCTGAAAAAATAATTCATATGGTACTGGAAATTGGCAACTGCTCCGGTACTCCCTCTACTGAAAAATAGCACGAATCACAAAGCAGCCATATAAAAGAAATTAATTATTTCCTATATAATTTGTTGCATGGGCCACGATTGGGCTTAGCCTGTCCAACCCAGCCCTTGAAGTGTCCAGCCCGTCGGCTCGGCTCCGTTAATGCGTCGCAAACAGCGTCGCAAGCAGCAGCGGCTGGCGGACGCTCTTTGCTCCTCCCCCTCCTCCCTGATCCCAGTGGCAAGGAGCTTCAGCGGCGCTGCTGTCGCCGTTGAGGAAGAAGAAGCCCTTGCGAGACCCCGGGCCACTAGCCCGAGGAGGCACCCCGGTGCGCCCTCCCACGGCACCGGCCGGTGGAGGTGCCTGTACACACACCCACGCAGCAACGAGACGCCCGCGCGCCCTGTGAGCTGTGTGAAGAACACTACTGTCCTCCAGGCGACAGCAAGAAACGGATTTGCTTCGTTTACTGAAACCCGTCTGAAGAAGAGTACAACAGTAGACATACGAGTACAGGCGTTGGACTAACTAAGAAACAGAATTCCTTAGCCCACTAAAACTTTCCATTTTACCATTGCAGAAGGTTTAGATATCGGTAAGAGCGACCGTAAGAGAGAGGTCTTATGACCTGACGTCCAGACTTGAGAACAGGCTGAAGGCGGCTGAAACTTATGCATGACTCAAGGGCAGGAGCTCTTACAGTGTCAGAACGAACAACAATAAAAATTGATTTCAAATTTATTAGTAGCAATACATACAAGATTAGTTTCTAAAATCATTTATGTGAAGTAGATGAGGACTTACAACATCAGTGAATTACACGGACAATTTATTCAGAAATCGATAGTATGTCTTCACAAGACTTTTTGATATGGACATCACTAAAAGGATGATATATCACGCAAGTCAGAAGACCTGAAGCGTCGTCTCCGGTGGCACGGCGGGGCGCGGGTGGATGCCTCCTTCGTCCGGTGGTGGCCTTTCTACTCCTCACCGGAGACAACGGCGGTGCCAAACATCCTTGCCTGCTGCCAGCACAACGAAATGGAATTGGTGGAGGAGGGGGGAGGAGGTGCCGTAGTTGGCTTTGTCCGCCGGCCGCCGCAAGGGACTGGAGGATAGCGCGCCCTAGGCTTCTGCATGGGATCGGAGTTCGGACTTCGGAGGGAGCAGAAGCCGCTGCGAGGCAAACGGCGTCGTGATCAAGGAACAGACGGAGACGACGCACGTGACTTTCCCTCCAGGACTGGGACCTAGGGCTGGACTTGGATGGGCTGGGCCCATGCGGGACCCAGTTGCAGAAATAGTAGAAAATAATAATTTATTAAATTGAATGCTTTAAGATGTGTGCAGTTTATAGAAAAAGGAGTACCGGAGCAATTCTCCTGGAAATTAACCCGACCCATTGCATGATCTCCGGACGTACTATGATGAGGCACATGCATGCCATGTGCATGGTGCAGTCTGCAGTGGGCATTAATTATTTAAGTGACGCGTACTGGTGTTTTTCTAATATCTCTACCTCAACGGAACAATATGCGTAGATGGATGCGAATGTGTCCATGGATGCGAATGTGTCCACGTCCATGAAAATGAAAATCGGAATAAGCGCCTCTTCAGTCATGTGGAGGTCGGAAATAGGTTCTCGATCATCATAAGCAGTCCTACTGTTGTTCTGCTTCTTTTTGTCCATGTTCTTTAATGTAGCCTACTAGTAGCATCTAAAAGCGAGTAGTTCATGACATGAGAATAAAATGATGTTTTGATTTCACGTAAAACAATTGCTTCCTCCATCTCAAATTATAAGTTTAACTTTTTTTAATTCTAAATCTGACCACTCGTCTTATTTAAAAAATTTACGTAAATATAATAAAATTTAAGTTATTCTTGTAGAACTATTATCGATAAAGCAAATCACGACAAAATAAGTGATATTTTGCACAAATTTTTGAATAACACGAGTGGTTAAACTTTATGTAAAAAAAGTCAAATGTCTTATCACTTAGGATGGAGGAAGTAGTTTTTTCATTTGACAACACGTAATAATATTGTATTAGGTTTACCCAAAAAATATTGTATGAGGTTTAGGCAAAGATTAAAAAAGAGAAATCAGAGTTCTTTGACAATTTAAAAACAAAAGTTCAAACTAAATTTTGAAACAAGAAATGATTTCAAATGAAAAGGTTGTAAACAACAAATTTGCATAACTTTTCGAGATCTATGACGTTTATTTTGGTCGTTTTCTCCTTCCAAGGTCATTTTTTAAAAAATAAAGTTTAGTGCTTCATTCTTACAATTTAACATCTATTTGTATGGACGGCTCAACCTACAAAATGAATCTGCAAGGGCGGTTAGATATCGAGCCGCCACTACAAATAGAGCGCTATTTGTAAAGGCGGCTCATAACATCAGCAAAGGCGTTGCTACAAAAATTCTTTTTTTTTTAGCAATGACGGCAATGCAAATTTTATTTTTCCTTTCTGTCAATTGGGCACTTAATAATAGTGCATTTACTTTCAGTTGGTTATTTTACTCTATGTCTCGTTGAGGGTAGTGTGCTCTTTAGAACACTTTCAGTGAAATAGTTATTTTAAGGCACCCATTGGTTGAGGAAACAGCAGCAAATAAAAATTAGGTGAAACATTTTTTTAAATGGTTCCAAGTGATTCACACTTGTTGTCTATGAACGTGAACCTGTGGAAACGTGGTTTTACAGTGATTCTGACTCTGCAACAAGCAAAATGGTTTAGTCATTCTTTAACTTCCTGAGAAAATCTAGAAGTAAATGTTTGTATGAAAATCTGATCCCTAACAAATGGCCCGTAATCTCTTGAGTATGGTTTGAGACTCAATTTTTATACATAAAATACGTTTTGATAGTCTAAGAACTCAGATGGTCAGTTTAGTAGTCCTAGAGTGAACTTACCCCAAAAGAAAACACAAAAGTCAAGGACCGAAATGGTCACATGAAACGTTTTGAGATGAAATTGAGCATCGGATACAATAGTCAAATCAAAATGACTATTTCACTAACTCCTGTATATAAAATAAAAGTCCTTTTGAAATTTTTTTTTGATAACTTTATAATGATATACTCAATCCATTTAAGTTTTATAGATATGTTTGTGGCTGTGAGGACAGAGGAGGCAATCATGGACGCGCCTCGATCGTTTCCGCGTCCCATGCGCGTTTTCGGGTAGGGGGTGGCGGCCGACTACGGCCGGCGTCGCGATCGGCGCTTGAGCAGCCCGAAAGCCAAATTCCCGTATATTGTACTTTACGTTTCCATATACTCCGTAGCAACCAACCAAACCCACTTGTACTACATGCCCCTCTCCCATCCCTCGAACCGTACTGCTCCACGGCGGCAGTGCAAGAAAGAAGCAAGCAGGGCCGGTTGCACGTACGGCAAACATCCCAAACGGCTTGGGTGCGTGCGAGGCGCATGGGCACGCAGTGCATGATGGGCCGGTCGTCAGCAAAGATTCGGTCCGCCTCCCGTCGCCCGTCGCGGTCGGGGTCGGCGCCGTGGGCTAGCTGCTGCCACGTCGCCCACACAAGCGTAACACGGCGGCGTGCAGCCTTTTCTTTTCAGCGGCGGCGTCAGACTAACCGCACTGGGTCCTGGAAACCCATCCGGGGCGCGCTTTCCCGGATGAAAAACGCCGCAGCGGCGTCCGGGAAACGGCTAGCGCAGCCGGTATCCTCGGCTCCGTCCGGGACAGACAGCGCAATACCGGGCGTCCGGAAAACGACGGACGGGTTCCACCGAAGATGGAGAGGGTGAGAAAAGGACCGGGGAGGAGGAGGGGCACGAACGGGCCCGCCCCGAGCCAGGAGCTTGGCGGCGCAGCGCTCGTGGGGGCTGCCAGCTGGCCCTTTCGCCCGCAGCCTAGCCAGGCGGGCTTCAGCCCGGGCCAGCACGTGCTCGCCGTGCCCGCGCGTCGTCCCTCGCCTCCGCCTACGCTCGCCGTGCGCTCGTGCCTCTGCTCCGTCCGGGATCCGTCGCCTCGCGCACCGGCCGGAAAGTCGCGGGAAAGCCGCCCGCGCTCCGCCCGAGGGCTGCCAGCGCCGCCTCGCCCGCCCCCGCGAAGCTGGCATAACCCCTTGTTTATCGGCGCGGGTAAGCCCGCCCCCGCCGCGTCGTCGCGGCGGCGCGGGAGGGCCGCCCGCCTCCGGCGCCCGCGGCTGCCGGCGCGGAGGAAGGGGCCGCCGCCCGGCCCCGCCGCGCGAGCTCCGCCCACAGCGGCCCCCAGATGTGGGAGGCGCAGACAGAGAGAGAGAAGGGGAGAGAAAAAGGGAGGGGGTGGTTTTATTATTAAAAAAACTGACGCGTGGAACCCATTCGATGTAGAGTAGAAATACAAAGGATGAATGAGTGCGGGAGAAAGTGATATAGAGGAGAGAATCCGATGGCCAGGAACAAAATATTCCTTTTTAGAGAATGGATTTAAAGGGCGACGAGTGCGGATAGCCTCGGAGAATCCGTAGCATCAGACGAGGCGTGGCGCAAGCAGCCAGCGCGTCCAGAGCAAAAGCGGCTGGTGCTCTCCTCCCTCCCTGACCGTACGTGCTCCGCTAGCCGCCAGACGGCAACGGCGGCTGCACTGCACTGCCTGCGCCCCGTTCGTTCCGTGCGGCGGCACGGCAGCGGGCAGCGGCAGTCCGCGACGCCCGGGGGGAGCGGGGGCGTGAGGGGGGGCGAAGCTTCCGCGAAGCTTCGCTGGACCATGACGTCCCGTCCCCAGCAGCAGCTAGCTGCAGACCACAATCAATCATCATGACTGCATGGACGGCGAGGGATCGTCGCATTCACTGCTCTGCTCGGCTACTCCTTCGGTCCTTCCCGCGGGCGGCCATATATCTCTATCTCGTAGTTGCATGCATGATTATCCATCCCTCTTGTAGGAATAATCAATTGATCATCAACCAATCAACGATAGTGTTATTAGAATGAGCAAATGGCACATTGATCTTCTTAATTCGTAGTATAATGCTACTCCAGTCTCCGGCAGATCGGCAATCAAACCAACTCGTTTTGTATTTGGATACAATCAGCAAGACGGTATAAACCCATGGTTTTCTTTCTTTAATATTTTGTTATATATATATATAAGAGATAATGAGAGTCTGGCTAATAATAACTAAACAATCAAGCATAGTAGTAGATCAATAATTCATTCGCCACCCAACCCAATCCCAACCCAGGGATAACCATCGTAGTTGCCTCGTTCCTCGCATCTTTGCCTCCATATATATCCTCCTCCTCCTCCTCCTATGTGCTGACAGCCTCGCCCACAGCCTCCTCCGTGAGCAAACAGAGCGGCGGCAGGAGCAGGACAGACAGAGCGCAGCAGCCTCGCGGGTGAGTGTGCGGACGGCCGGGGAGCAGGATCGATGGATCCGCTGCTGGAGTCGGGGCGCGGCATGAGGAAGTACGCGTCGGAGGCCGGCGGGCTGCGCGCGGCGCGGCAGGGCCCCCCACGGGCGGTCGCTGACGGCGCGCACGGCGCACAACATGTCCGCGTCGGCGCTGCGCAAGAAGTCGGACGCGTCGCTGGTGCGCAAGGTGCCGTTCGCGCCGCTCCGCCCCGTCCTCGCCAACCTGCAGGAGGTCTTCCTCGGCACCAAGCTCGCCGTGCTCTTCCCCGCCGTGCCGCTCGCCATCGCCGCACAGTGCGCGCACTTCGGACAGGTACTATTCTACATTCTACGGCTGTCTCTGTAGCCTTTGCTTCTCCATCGATCCATTCAAGAAGTACAGTATGTTGTTGTTCTCTTTCTATCAAAACAATCGGCCGCACTTACGGTTACGGATCGATTAGCAGCCCTGAGGAAGGAAGGGGGCAGATCGTTAGGCGAATGAATGAAGAAATCGATATGATTATGGATCTCTCTCTCTCTCTCTCTCTCTCTCAGAGAGCATGCATGTCCTGTCGTTCTTTTGTCTTCATCCGTGCTTAGCTTAACGACATTCCTTTGGACTCTGATTGAGTTGAGAGAGAGTTGACCCTCTTCATTCCTTGGCCATCTCCTTGATTGAGAGTTGAGACAGACACAGACCGTGACAACCAACGGGCGCTTGGCCTACTTGTCGGCCGGCTCCTGTTATTTCACCATCTGCCCCGGGACGGGAGTATTCGGGCGTTGTACTCGTACTGTACTACCACGGCTTCTTCCTTCCTGTTTAAATGCCAAAAGTTGTTAGCCGTTGTTGAACCCTTTTTGTTCCCGTCTAGTACTCCTCTAGTAATCTTTAGTAATTTTCTACCAACAGCAATTTCTTTTTGCACTAAGGCCTTGTTCAGTTCGTGAGAAACTTACATTCCCTCGCAGACATCAGAAGACCTTTCGTTTGTATTTGACAAATATTGTCCAATCGTGGTCCAACTAGGCTCAAAAGATTCGTCACATGATTTACAACTAAACCGTATAATTAGTTATTTTTTTTACTAATATTTAATACTCCATATATGCGGATACAAATTGAAAGTTGCATGAAAGTTGGTGAAAGTTGCATGAAACTTGCAAGTTTCATGGCAACTGAACAAGGGCTAACCTGTTATGATGACACAATACATCTCTCTATTTCTCTCTAGTTTTATTGTTTTTTCCATGCGACGTACGGATTTTTATGCGATTACATAAAGTGGCAAAAAGAAGTGACCGGGCCAATGAGGCCTACCACTAGTCTGTACGCATCCAGAAATTCCCTACTTGATGGCCTTGCCACCTCGCGCTCAAGTCCAACCAGATGCTTCACGCTTTGCACACCGCTTGCACCTGTGGGCTGTGGCCACGCACGCCTCATCTAAACCCACAAGATTTCTCATGGTGATGTGTGAGGGAAAAGAGGGAGAGAGAGAGAAAGGCCCCCATAAAATTTGTGATCGCTTTGACTATTGAGTGGAACCGAGCACCGCAGGATTGGTTGGTTCCCCCAGCACTGCACGGATCCAGCTTTTACCGCTGTGTACCTGGCTGGAACAGGCAGCAGCAGCAGCACCACACTGATGAGACCGGCATGGTGGGGGTCTCTGTCGCCTGCCTGGCTGCGGCGGATCAGGCGAGATGAAGGCGCGGCGTCAGAAGCACGCTTGTCACGTTGCGGCGGTTCCGGCTCGGTTCGGTTCGGTTCGGTGTGACACTACTATCTGAAATCTGGATGAGGATGAGCCTACCGTGAAGGCGTGAGTGAACCTTTCAGTCGCACGGACGACACCAGGATTTGCTTCTTGGAGTTTCCTGCTCTCTCTTGTTGGTGGTGTGGTGTGAGAGCAACGTCACGTACTTGTACCTAAAAAATGCTACTCCTAGCATAGATGGTTCCTACCTTACCAACCTGCCACTCTCACATTAGATATTGACACAACACTAAATTAGTCTACTTTTCGTACTGCTCCTACCTGGTTTCCTTACCTGACACAGTAATATATACTAGTACAAAAACGTTCGTTTAATATACTCCAGTTCGGAACATGTAGAGACGTAGCACTAGGAGTCGTACATGCGATCCATTTGTGTTAACATAAACTTGGTTGAATTCGAGTCTGAATTGGAACTGCCTCATTCATTGGCAGGTGTGGGTGTTTGCGCTCAGCTTACTCGGCCTCATCCCTCTCGCCGAGCGTGTCAGCTTCCTCACCGAGTAAGAACCATGGCCAGTTGTTTACACTTGTGCTTCACTCATTCTCACGTTCTTGTAACAGCTTTAATAACTAACTAATTACATGCTGACACGCCTTGTCTTGTGTTGTCAGGCAGATCGCGTTATACACCGGTCCCACTGGTAAGTCACGGAAAGTCTTCAATTCAATTCAATTGACCATGACTTTCCCTTGACTTTTCAAAGTCAGCAGCAGTGATCTCAATCTCATCTCATCATTCTCTGCTTCTCCCGTTGTGCATGACGGCGGCGGCGCTGCTATATGCTACGTAACGTACGTGGTACGTGCAGTGGGCGGGCTCCTGAACGCGACGTGCGGCAACGCCACGGAGCTCATCATCGCGCTGTTCGCGCTCATGGAGGGCAAGATCGAGGTGGTCAAGTGCTCCCTCCTCGGCTCCGTCCTCTCCAACCTGCTGCTCGTGCTCGGCACCTCCCTCTTCTGCGGCGGCGTCGTCAACCTCGCCGACGACCAGCCATACGACAGGGTGCGCCTGCGTGCCAACCAACGACAACGTCGTCAATAATATAAGAAATGCATGTTTTTTCCACATCAGATCGCCTCAAGCATGCAAGTTGCTATGCTTGTTGTGCAGACCCAAGCGGACGTCAGCACGGGGCTCCTCATCCTGGGCGCGCTGTGCCAGTCGCTGCCTCTCATGCTGCGCTACGCGGTGAGCGCCGGCGAGCACTCCGTCGCCGCGCCCACCACGGGGCTCGACCTCTCCCGCGCCTGCAGCATCGTCATGCTGCTCGCCTACGTCGCCTACCTCTTCTTCCAGCTCAAGACGCACGCCCAGCTGTTCGAGCCGCAGGAGGTCGAGGACGAAGCCGAGGCGGAAGACGACGAGCGCCCGGTCATCGGGTTCGCCAGCGGGCTCTTCTGGCTCGCGTTCAAGACCGTGCTCATCGCCATTCTGTCGGAGTACGTTGTCGGCACCATTGAGGTACATCATTCATTGCCATCTCTTCTTCTTAGTTACAGTAGCTAGCTAGATTAATTGCCATTGGCATTGGCTAATTAACGTGGGCCACACCAATCAATCACGCATGTACTGCCAGCCTACCTCCAAATCCTGGGGTCTGTCCGTCAGCTTCATCAGCATCATCCTGCTGCCCATCGTCGGAAACGCCGCGGAGCATGCCGGGGCCATCATTTTCGCTCTCAAGAACAAGCTGGTAGGACACTCCCAACCCAGATTATTCCTCTTGTCTCACATCTTCATGTACTGATCGATGAATCACGGCCATGAACTGTTCATTTAAAGTCATTAATTAATTCGCTCCTGATACAACAGGACATTACCCTCGGAGTAGCTTTGGGTTCGGCAACCCAGATCTCCATGTTTGTGGTGGGTATTGCAATTTTTTATTACGAGTGACGACGGGTCGTACCATATCCCGTACTGATTTCATTGCCTTAAATTACTACCTAATCATGCATGGTGGAATAATTCGTACCAATCATTATATGCCAAACGTGACAGGTGCCGCTGAGTGTCATTGTCGCTTGGATCGCTGGTATTCAGATGGATCTCGACTTCAAGCTGCTAGAGACAGGCTCTCTCTTCGTCTCAGTAATAGTAACAGCATTCACTCTCCAGGTGCACACTACTCTCCATTCTCATCATTGATGCGCATGTACAATTCCAAACTGGTTTAGAATGACAAGGAACTTCAGTAGTGAAGATTACTAACCAATTCAACTAAAAAGAGTTTGTTTATCAGTAAATGTAGTTTTGCCTTTTTCTTGTAGTGTTGACCATATGTGACGGGCCAAGAATTAAGCTAATCACTTTGCGGCTTTTGCAGGATGGAAAGTCTCATTATCTCAAAGGGATCCTTCTGCTGCTGTGCTACATTGTGATCGGTGCATGCTTTTTTGTCACTAGGCAACCTGCAAGTATGTTGGCTCCTTTTAATTTCCAGAATAGACTGAGATTTACACCTTGTCTTCAGTTGTTCTGATTTTGCCTGTGTCATTCTCGTCCATCTTTTTTCATAACAGGTCATGCAAACAACAATGGTGCTGGGCTGTCGCTGCCAACTGGTACTTTGAGTGCACAAGTTGCATAAGGGGTGAGCCTGCAGAACATTTGTTTTTCGCTAATTCATCTATCCACTAGTACCTTATAGTAATTTAAAAGGATAATTGGTGTTGGTTCGACCAGCACATGGCATAGATGATATGAAAGCAACCCCTGTCTTAATCCTGCATATGCATGCCCCATTGCTATAGAATCATCCTGACCTTGGGACAGCTGGTGTGTTCATCATTTGTTGAGTAGCTAATGTGTCATATTCATAGATTAAGTATACAGAGGTCCTAATATATAATTTTGCCACGGCAATCACATATCCTGCATGAAACTTACTTCAATGTCCGTTAGTTTACCTGTCATGTTTCTGGGCCGAATGCTTGTTTTCCACACAACAAAAACTATTTTTCAGTCAGTGGCTTCTAACTTACACATATTAAATCTTAAATGTGCTCAGTCATTTAGTCGTTTAAGCTCAACTGACATGATGGTGAGATTTGACCGTCCCAGTATATATCCATTTCACGTTTTGACCAACAGTTGACTGCCTTACATCTCTGCAATCTAGTCAGATTTATTCTGACATGACATCATCTCGAAACAGCTTTTGTGTTTGATGTGTAGCCAACATGATCGATTTAGGCCATGTTTAGTTCGCATGAAAGTTGCAACTTTCATGCAACTTTCCCATCACATCAATTTCTACCCGTATATATGGAGCATTAAATGTTAGTAAAAAAATAACTAATTACACAGTTTTGTTGTAAATTACGAGACGAATCTTTTGAGTCTAGTTGGGCTACGATTGGACAATATTTGTCAAATACAAACGAAAGTGCTACAGGAGTTCGAATTCACGCAAGTTTCGAACTGAACAAGGGCTTAAGTAGGTGTGTGTCCTAATATGTATTTTTAGTAGCGAAATATATGTGCCTTGAGTAGAAGCAATGTCATGCAACTTTTACATTAATCTGCTGTGCCCCAATTATTTTTTTTCTTTCAAGGAACAGGAGGGGCAAGCCCCTATCGTTTTATTTTCTCTTTTTCCCCCTTTTATTTTGATCTGTAAGCAGTCAGAACAATCTTTGCTGGTGCCCATCATAAATACATGCAGGAAATGAACAATGCTATAGCCACAATAGGACATATATGAATTTGGATACAGATGAGAGTTGACAACACCAGAGTGGTTCTATCTAGAGTGTCTATCAGACCACTGTTCACATGGTCAAAACTAGCTAACAGACAAAGATACCAATATACCAGTTGTTTAATTAATACCAACTAATATTTTGAGTGCTCAACTGGGAAGTGGCATAATTGTTGGGCTTGTGCTGTCTTTTTTATGTTAATTCTTAAATCAGTCCATATTTTAAAATGGCGGGTATGTTGGAAATCTTGAGTAAATGACATGAAAATAGATCTGGATGTTGCAACAACCGAGGTGTGCTTGATAAGCAGCTAAATGATATATCATGTCATAGATTAATATATTTGTGGGTCTCAATATTGTTCTGTAGAAAAACGAAATATGTGATTTGCAAGATGCACCAAGCATATGCAATTTACTACTTCAGTCAGGAACATTATTTTTCAGCCAAAAGCTTCACATTCTTGACTACTAAAGTGAAGCTTAGTGTTATTTCCTAATAATATGTAACTGCCAACTTGCATTCAAATGTTGTAACTCTGTAATTTCATCTGATGACCTATATACATGCAGTTCAAGAATCATGCCTGAAGAAATCAGCATCCAAGACAACAACGCAGTGTTCAAGTCTGAAACAATGCCGTGCAAAAAATTTGATGCTTTCAGAAGAGGCAAGGTCGGTCAGTGGCACGGTGCTTTCGGAGAAATGTATTCATCACTGCGCAGAATCAGCGTATGAGAACTGAGAAGTATCATTTGTGCTTGTATTACTATTGGTTTAGTTAGGCTAGCTGCTGTTGCAATAAGAGGTAGTGAATATGCATCTGGTCTATGTATATGCTGGTGTCGTTTCATTTATTATACAGCTTAATAAGATATGCAGAGGGTTGATTTGTATATTTATGTGGCTTGCGTGTTTGTACAAGATGATTTCCAGCTTGTTTCACTGGGGTAATCAGAGGGGGATCTTTGCTTGAGGCAGCAACCACAGGCCGGCCTAGGGTAATTAAGTTTATTTTATGGGTTCAGGAAATTTATGCGAACACGAAGTTGCTTTCAAACCCGGGACCTGGAATAATTAATACAACATTATTATGGTCATTCTTATTTCTAATCAAAAGTTTAAAGTGTCTTTGTTTTTAGCTATATGGACTATTCATCCCCTCCTCTAGCTGCTTCCTAGATTCATAGCAACCCCTTAAAACACTATACTGGCCTTCCTACTTCCTGCATTTGCAACCATGTCATTCCCCTGATTTTTTTTTTTTTTTGAGGTTGATCATTCCCCTGATTCCTGGTGCTCGATCTGTTGATGCTATCAGACCTTACCGGTATCCACCTAAAATTATTACAGACCAGAGTGCTTCCTGGTTTCTAAGAAGGATTGAACTTAGGGTCCGTTTGGCTCCTCGGAATTTTTGGAATTGAATTCATTATATAAACTATAGTTATGGAAAAAAATTCATTAAATCATCTACAACTTACTTAAGTTAGGGAAGAAGATTCTATGGAATCCATTTTCCGCCTCTCACCCTATCAATTTGAGATAGGTTTATACGTGAACTTTGTAAAGTTGTGGAATTTTAAATTTTTCTTTCACAACTATAGTTTATACTATGAATTTAATTCCGGAAATTTCAGAGAGCCAAACGGGTTATTTCTTTGTATATTTTTGTCATTTGTTGAATGCTTTAACATTAAAATCTAAGTTCCTTGTTCTTATTTTTTACCAGCTTATGGATGAATCTAGCGTATGCTACATGGTTTATTTTCTAATCAGGATCTTCATGTGGGTGTTTAGCAAATATCTGTTGCAGGTAGGTGAACAGCACAATATGGCTTTCTAGACCTACTTGGGCCACTATAAATTTCGGGTTATGCCCTTTGGTTTTGATGGTACATGTAGGACACTTGCACCTGGCTTGAGATAGTTTGTCCTTCTTTTTTTTTTTTTTTTTTTTTTTTTTTTTTTGCCGACATCGTGGTGTACCGTTGTTCTTATGGTAACTTTATGCAACACTTACAGATATCTCGGATCGGAACCGTTGGAAAATCAAATTATCCAAGTATAAATTTGCTTAGCGATCGCTCTCTATCTATGGCAAATTATCATGCTGATGGTTTGTTATCAACTAATCCTTCAAAAATTCAGGCTATTGTTCTCTGGCCTCGGGCCACTTGTTGTGTGAAGGATGTTCGTGGTCTCTTAGCCTTGGCATGCTAATATAGCAAATTGGTCCGACAATTTGTGATCATCTCCATGCCATTGATTAACTTCCATTAACATCTCCCGAAGGCGAGTGGAGTCGTGAGGCACACTTGCGTCAGCTGCTCCAAATTAACCCCCACGAAGACGCCGAAAAGTAAACGGTCAAAATCCATGACATGCGAGTCACAGGCGTAACATAAGGGGCGGGGAAGATGAGGCATTTCGAATTCCATCCTTATCTATAATATGTAGAACTTAATGACTTGCCATATTTGAAACTCAAAGGATGTGTGTTAGCCTATAGATGTCCAGTTGATCAAAACCATGAGGAGCGTCAAAATATCGAGAGCTTTGCGTATAGACCTTCGATACCGGCACTCGAAGGATTGAGCCATTCGACTGGCTTCGTCATCAAGTCCTTCAAGGGGCACTATCAGCGATATGGACCTAGGGTACCTCATCGTCCGTATATCAACCTATTGTTACTCCATATTGTCTATGTGTTCTTCCGCTAAGAAAAAAAGTCATAGCCGTACCACTAGTGACGTGTGTAACAACACATGTAACTATGGTTGTACTTGAGTGTGATTCTCGTGATGTGGCTGACACTGTTGTTTCTTTTGTTAGATTGATCTCCCAGCCACCATTAGGCCCAACGGCCTTTGGTCCTTGTTCTCGCGCCCTGATCGGGAGCGCCCAACCCTAATGGTTGGTGGGCCTCCGTCGCATAGCGCTACAAAGGAAAGGTGGGGGCCGGGGCGCTCAGTACGAGGTTCACCGAGCTGCCAGTCTCCCCACCGACATTCCTAAACCCTAGTCCGATCCGGGTAGCGTTGCCAGCGGCAGGAAGCCTCTCCGACGGGTGCACCGCATCATCTCGTCGTCAACGCCGCCGTCATCCCCTGCACCAACTCGATGGCGCCACCAGCGAATGACGCCGACGCCAACGGCAGTGCTCCAGTGCCCCTCGCACCGGCAGCACCGACGGCGACGTTCGACGGTCTATGCTACTGCACCCCTGTTCTATCTTTTACTAGTAGATGATGTTTAGGATCCTCTATGTATACTGTGAATGAAATGCACTCCAATCTATGAATGTCCCCTCCTATTTCCACTTCTAGATCGATCTTGTGTTCTATCAATGGTATCAGTAGAGCCACTGGTCAGTGGATCTAGTGACTGGGGAATGAAAAACGAAAGAAAAGATCGATCCACAATGGATCGGTGAAGAACGCCCCCCCCCATCGAACCCTAACTCTAACCGTGAAGAATAGATCGGGACGGGGAAAGCCAAACAAGCATCAATCTGCAAAGAAATTCCCCACCCGCATAGAAATCAAACCGAAACCCTAAGAAAAATGTGGCGGCAAGACAGGGTACTCCTCCTACCTGGGGCACGGTCGGCCTATCGACACCGCCGACCATACCTTTCGCCGGCGCGTGAGTCGAACAGGACCGCCGTGCAGCGGCGTCTCGCCATGCCGCCTTGTGCGGAGCGCGGCGTCTCGCCATGCCGCCTTGCACGGAGCTCGGCTCCCGAGCGCCGGAGCGGCCAAGCGCAGGCCACGAGCGCCGCCCGGCCAGCCGTTGGACGGTGGCGCACTCAACCCAGGGTGAACGAACGCCAGCCAAAAGGGGCCCCGGAGCGGCGCCACCGGTTGTCGTCGCCTTTTCCGCCCGCCATGGCTCTGTGTGCGGCGCGGCTGAAGAGAAAGAAGGGGAAGAAGAAAATGGATTAGGGCTTGGGGGGAACCGGCCGAGGTGGGGTTTTGTTCCCCCAACATTTGCTCTTGGCCGCCCGAGGAAACCAACCCTAGATCGAATATTTGGCGGGAGCTTCCGGCGGTTGGCCGCCGTGGGCCATCTGGCCATTCGCGGCAGCGCGTGGGCGCCGAGCCGGGCAGCGGGCCGCTTCGTTTGCCCCAGCCTGCTAATGAACAATGATGTTTTATGAATTATTTCTTTTCCAGAAATTCATTTAATGAGTATTTTTGACATTTGAATGGCTTTGAATTCAATTTTATGCAAATTTTCTGTACAAACTTTATCCAACGATAATTTTTGTTCGAAGCACAGTATAGAAGTTTTAGAATTTCTAGGAAATTGAATTATGATATTTATTATTGTTTTCGCTGCGAATATTGAATTTATTGCTCTCAAATTAAATTTGAACCAATGGGATAATTTAATTTTGAGAGAAATTCTGATTTTATGGTAATTTTAATGAATTATAGTGTTGTTGTTTTCTGACCAACATTGTTAATAACAATATTATAATGTTCTAATGATGATGAAAAACTATGCATTAAATTTCACTTCGCCTAACGGTGATATAGAATTTCTGTATAGAGTTTTGTTGTATGTTTAAATTTGACCAACGTTAAGTTAAAGCATGCAATTCCTTTCATTTATAAATGTTCCTCATTTTCTTTGAAATGATTTCAGGAGGCAAAGCTATGCTGAACATCAGTAACATCCTGTCACTCAATGGGAGCAACTATCGAGTCCGACGGGAGAAGTATGAATTAGAGTTTGCGTTGGGAAATGTCGACATGGCAATCACCACACCGTGTCCTATTGCTCCTAAGGACCTGGTGAGGGGAGCCAATGAAACCGATGCTGATTTCACTGCCCGACAGCTTATCATGCAGGGAAAAGAATGAAATATGACCTTGAACATAGGCAATGGATTCTCTCCAACCGCAAGTGCCTGATGGTGGCTAAGGCTATCATAGAAGAACCTATCAGGGGGTCAATCCCAGAATATGTCACTACTGTTGAATACCTGGAAAAGGTGAAGAATCAGTTTACTAGGTCTTCCAAGGCCACAGCAAGTACACTGATCAAGAAACTGGTGACTAAGAAGTACATTGGTGGTGTCATAAGAGAGCACATTCTTGAAATGAGCACTATGGCAGCCAAGTTGAAGCCAATGGATTTGGAATCAAGGATGAGTTCCTTATCCATCTGATCTTCCACTCTCTACCAAGAGAATATGAAACTTTTGCTCTTCCACTCTCTGCCAAGGGAATATGAAACTTTTGCTATGAGTTGCAACATACAGCCAGAAAAATGGGATATTGAAAAGCTCATTGGAATGTGCACTCAAGAGGAGGAGAGACTCAAGTCCTCACACGGTGACTCTACTCACTATGTCAAGGACAACAAAAAGAATTTCTTTTACAAGAATCAGAAGCCTCAGAACCAGAAACCCTAGGGAAAACCCCAGGGTGAGAATGAATCCCCCTCCAAGCCACAGGGAAAAGCCCCTTCGAACTATGAGAACCAGCAGTACAACCCCTATGGCAATGCTGATAAAGATCAGTGCAAGTATTGCTACAAGAGGGGCCACTACAAGAGAGATTGCCCAGCATTCCTAAAATCTATGCTTAAGAGAGGTGATGATTTTATCACATTTGTAGATGAATCCCTGTATTTATGTTACGCGAAAACCACTTGGTGGATTGATTCAGGAGCAACTATTCATGTTGTGAATTCTATGTAGGGGCTAAATAGGAGGATAACTCTGCAAAGAGGAGAAAGAACAATTAAAGTTGCAAATGGAGTGCAAGCCGACGTTGAAGCCATTGGAGATCTCTCTTTAGAATTAAAGAATGGTTTTGTACTTAGGCTTAATGATGTACTCTATGTTCTCTCTTTGCGTAGAAATTTAATAAGTGTTTCGAAACTTGATGATGATGGATTTGATTGCCACTTTGGAAATGGCAAATATAAGATACTTATTAGTAATAAATGTGTTGGTCTTGCCTTCCGATAAGACAAACTTTATTTGCTATCTATTGCTGAAAATGTGAATCATGTATCTGTTGAGAATGAGAATGCCTCCACATCTACAAATCAAAGTAAGAAGCGGAAGAGAAATGACAATGTCTCTTCGAAATTATAGCATTGTCGCTTAGGCCATATTTCGAGGGGGAGAATAGAAAGTTTAGTGAAAGAATCAATTCTTCCGCACTTAGAATTTTCAGATTTAGAACAATGTGTTGATTGCATTAAAGAAAAATATGTCAAGAATAAAGAAAGATGCCAAACGAAGCACGGGAGTATTAGAAATTATTCACATAGACATTTGTGGTCCTTCTCCTATGAAAAGCATGGATGGTTATGATTTATTTATAACGTTCACGGACGATTATTCTCGCTATGGCTACATTTATCCAATTAGAGAAAGATCGAAGCATTGGATAAATTTAAAATATTTAAAGCTAAATTTGAAAATCAACACGATTTGAAAATCAAAATAGTACGATCGACCGTGGTGGAGAGTACTGTGGGCGACATACCCCATATGGCATAGTTTCTATAGGAAAATGACATAGTCGCTCAGTACTCCACACCGGGGGAGCCTCAGCAAAATGGAGTGGCTGAAAGATGAAACCGTACCCTGATGGATATGGTAAGAAGCATGATAAGTTACTCCATGTTACCGGTTAGTATATGGATGGGGGCATTGAAAACCGCCATTCATATACTTAATCGCGTACCGAGCAAATTAGTGCCGAAAACACCATATGAATTATGGATAGGAAGGCAACCCTTACTTAATCACTTACGTGTGTGGGGCTGTCCAGCTGAGGCGAAGGTTTTTAACCCAAATATTATAAAGTTAGACTCCAAGACAGTCAGCTGCCATTTTATTGGCTATCCAGAAAGATCGAAAGGTTTTCGCTTCTATTGTCCTAACAGACATATGAAGTTTGTAGAAACAAGACATGCTGTCTTCTTAGAGGATAACATGATCAGGGGGAGCACGGCAGCGCGAGAAATTAGCCTTGAGGAGAAACGAGTACATGTATCCACTCCAATGGTTGAGGAATCGTTCTTTGTGCAGCCTACTGCTATTGCACCAATAGTGCAGGATGCTGCTATGACAACACCTATTGCAAGTTCTCCTGTTGTGACGATAGAAGAACATGAGGGACCTGTCCATCAGGAACCTATAGAACAAAACATCGCACCCGAGGAAGAACAACAATAGCCCATTGTGGAACAAGTGCCAGAGGCCCCTAGAAAGTCTCAAAGAGCCAAAAAGTCAGCTATTCCAAACGATTATGAAGTTTATGAAACTGAGGAATTTCGTATGGAAGATGACCCAAGAACTTTTGACGAAGCCATAAGAAGTGATCATTCATCGAAGTGGTATGAAGCCATGAAAGATGAAATGGAATCGATGAGTACCAATAAGGTATGGGAACTCGAAAACATTTCTAAAGGAGCCAAAATAGTAGGCTGTAAATGGGTCTACAAAATGAAATATGACTCCCAGGGGAAGATTGAAAGATTCAAAGCACGACTTGTGCCTAAAGTATTTACGCAAAGAGAAGGGATTGATTACAATGAGACATTTTCCCCGGTCTCGTGTAAGGATTCATTCAGAATAATAATGGCACTTGTTGCTCACTATGACTTGGAATTGCATCAAATGGATGTGAAGACAGCATTCCTGAATAGGGACTTAGAAGAGAATGTTTATATGGCACAACCGAAAGGTTTTGTCGTTAAAGGAAAAGAAAATATGGGATGCCGTTTGAAAAGATCAATCTATGGATTGAAACAAGCTTCAAGACAGTGGTACTTGAAGTTTGATAGAAGGATAAAGAGCTTTGGGTTTAAAGAAAATGTCGAGGACAATTGCGTCTACGTGAAATTCAAGAATGGGAAGGACATGTTCCTGATCCTATATGTAGATGATATTCTACTCGGCTAGTAGTGATGTCAACCTACTGTTGGAAACAAAGAAATTCTTGTCCTCAAATTTTGACATGAAAGATCTTGGTGAAGCCTCTTTTGTCTTAGGAATCGAGATTCACCGAGATAGAAGAAAGGGGGTTTTGGGATTATCGCAGAAGGCATACATAGAAAAGGTTCTAAAGAAATTTAGTATGCACTTGTGTAGTCCGTCAGCTGCTCCTATAGTCAAGGGCGATAGATTTGGTGAACATCAGTGTCTCAAGAACCAATATGAAAATGATTAGATGAAAGTGGTACCGTATGCTTCGGCTGTTGGAAGTTTATAATATGCTCAGGTATGTACACGCCCTAACTTAGACTTTATTACTAGGTTGCTTGGCAGATATCAAAAGAACCCAGGAATTGAACATTGGAAATTAGTGAAGAAAGTCTTGTGTTATTTGCAAGGTACGAAAGGTCTCATGTTGACATACGAAAAATCTGATTCCCTAGTGATAGAGGGATATTCGGATCCTGATTACGCGGGAGACGAAAGAAAGTCCACGTCAGGATATATATTTACTCTCGCAGGAGGAGCGATATCGTGGAAGAGCTCCAAACAAACTGTGACTACATCCTCAACAATGTATGCTGAGCTTGTAGCTTGCTATAAGGCCTCGGGGCAGGTGAATTGGTTAAAGAAATTCATACCCGAATTGAAAGTGATAGAAAGTATAAATGAACGACTGAGGTTGTATTGTGATAACAATCTAGCGGTAGAATATGCTCACAACAATAGGTCAAGTGGTGCTACCAAACACATTGACATAAAGTACTATGTTGTGAAAGATAAAGTTGGGATCAAATAATAAATCTTGGGCACATACGAACAAAAAAGATGCTCACGGATCCACTCACAAAAGGCCTACTACCTAGTGTGTTCAGAGGACACTTAGCCGGCATGGGTTTAAGGGAGAGCCTATGATTCCCGAACTTGAAGGGCCCAGAAGAAGAAGGAAGTTTTGTTTCAAAACGGAAAGGTGCATAGTGGCTATTAGTCTAACGGCACTAATTGCTGTGATGATGAGACATGCTCTATGAGCTGGCCCGTGATGGAATGGAATGGAATTAAGAAAAATTGAAATTTGAAATTTGAATAAGAACTTGTAGAATGAAAGAAGAATGAGAGAGATCAAGGGGGAGAATGTTAGATCGATCTCCCAGCCACCATTAGGCCTAACGGCCTTTAGGCCTTGTTCTCGCGCCCTGATCGGGGGCTCCCAACCCTAATGGTTGGTGGGCCCCCATCGCACAGCGCTATAAAGAAAAGGTGGGGGCCGGGGCACTCATTACGAGGTTCACCGAGCCGCAAGTCTCCCTACCGACATTCCTAAACCCTAGAGCGATCCGGGTAGCGTTGCCAGTGGTGGTGAAAGGTCCTAAATGGCTAGAGGGGGGGTGAATAGCCTATAAAAATTCTTGCAAAGCACTACAAACCGGTTAGTACACTAAATGACGAAGCAAGTGTTGCGCTAGCCTAGTGAGGGGTTGCAAGCCAACCTATCCAATTCTAACAATCATAATACACTAGGCACACTAAGATTAATGTCCTTAGCAAGCAAACTACCCTACACACCCTAGTATGCCACTGTGTATAAATGTAATCGCAATGAAGGGAACCGAGAGAGTGCAAACCGTGCCTTCAGGATGATGACCAATCACCGTCTTGTCAATACAATGAAACCCGAAGAGATGATCCAATAGAGGAATCCAAGTTGATCTCGAAGGATCAAACCACACAAGAACACCGAGGGACACAAGATTTTTATCCCGAGGTTCACGTGCTTGCCGGCACGCTACTTCCCGTTGTGTCGACCACACACTTGGTAGTTCGGTGGCTAATCGGCGTCACAAGACAAGCCCTCACCGGGCGCCACAAGAACTCACACAAAGTGAGGGTAACTCAATGACACGAGATTCCACTAAGGATTCCTTTCGTGATCTCCCGCGGGGTGGGATCAACACCCCTTACAATCACCTCCGGAGTGGGCAAGAACAATCTTTAACCTTGCTCAACTCTGGCTCGCTGCTCCAACCGTCTAGGTGACGGCAATCACCAAGAGTAACAAGCTCAATCGTAGCAAGAATGCTCACTAGTGCCACTAGATGCTTAGGAACAAGGCAAATGCACTAGAAGCTCTCCCAATCACTCTCTAGATCAATCAAGAGGCATGCAAAGTGAGGGAGAAGGTTTGCTTAGCTCCAGGGGATGTCAAGTATGTCAAAGTGCCAAGAGAGACACCCTAGAGCCGGTTAATTCACTTATATAGGCGTCCACAAGAACACCTAGCTGTTACACACAAACAGCCAGCAAAACAGCACTGACCGGACGCGCAATACGAACCAACCGGACGCGTCCGGTCCAGCGTCCGGTCACACATAAACACCCACGTGTACTAGCCGTTTGAATTTTACCGTTCGCGCCCAACGTCACGAACACACTCGCGTGCTGTCAGATGATGACCGAACGCGTCCGCTGCTACACCGGACGCTCGCACAGTGCGAGTCCGGTCGGCCACCAGAGAGGTACCAGAAGGGGTAAAACGTGACCGGACATGTCCCCTGCTCCTGACCGGACGCCCCCCAGCGTCCGTTGCTCACATTGCTGCACACGGCCTCGACCAGAACTTGGCACCGGACTGTCCGGTCCCCGGAGTCCGGTCGCCCCAGTAAAAATGCCGGACGCCACCAGCTGACCGGACACATCTGGTCCCTACCAGGACAGCGTCCGGTCACCTCTAAGTGACTATACTTCGTCTGAAAACCTCCGAGTCCCGGCTCGCATGCTCGGCGGGAGGGGTTTACACCCAAACCCCATCAACTCCTGCCCTCATGAGCCAACACAAAAGTGTCTCACCACTTGTGCACGTGTGTTAGCATTTTCAAATGAATTTTGCAAGAGATTGTTAGCACACTAGGTCTCTAATGCATATGCAAAGTTGTTGTTCACCTAGTGGCACTTAGATAACCGATATTGCGCGACATCGTCCCTCTTAATAGTACGGTTATCGATCCTAAACCAGGCCATCAACTTCTCTACTCACTTATGGTCGGCAAAATGAAAATGCCCTAGCATATACCTTTGCCTCTAGCATTCCATCTTGCTCCTCATCTTCCTTCATCTCCAAGGGTGGCACTTGATCATCTTTGATCACTTCCATCGACTTGATCACCATTCCACCACTTGGTTTGGACCTCCGCTTTCTCTAATGCTACACACTTAGCAATAGGGTTAGTCCTAGGTTTCATCAATTAGCCAAAACCAAACTAGGGCTTTCAATCTTCCCCTTTTTGGCAATTGATGACAACCTCCTCAAAGATAAGAGTTAAATTTAATTTTGACTTTACATCACTTGTCCAAGCAATTTGAGCTTTAAAAAGAATTAGACAAGTCATGTAAAATCTATTTGGTAGCTATGGCTTCCCCTACATGTGTGCTAAGAGTTTGAATTAGAAGCTTTGCACATATGATGAATAAATCGGTTTTGAGAGAGTCATTTCTACCAAATTGATGCTAAGGTGTATAGAATGGACCTTTTGAAGCGTGATACTATCGGAGTGCACATCATGAACCATCCTTAGCTTCAAATCTAGCTAGAAAACATCAAATAGCTAGAAACCCTGTGAAATCAACATTAAAAGCATGGTTTCTAGGTACCACTTGGAAGGCACTAAGAAAAATGCTACTTCTAGCTAGAACCTATGCATGCTAGTAATCAATTCATCAATCAAGTTCCATACTAGTAAGCACCACACAAGCAAGAGAGATATCACTTATAAGAAAAACAAATTCTAAGTGCAATACAAGCAATTATATGAATATGCACATTCAAATACAATCAATTATGTTCATGAGCTTGCTCCCCCTACTTGTGTGCTTCAAAATTTTGATCCCTTTCCATTCTTCAATCTTCATCTACTCTCCTTCTTGATGCATACTATCTTTGTATTCTCTCCCCCTTTGTCATCAATGACCATAAAGGTATATGATCATACGTGGTGTAGACTTGAAATCATGGAGGGAGCTTAGAATAGAGAGATGATCACTTAAAGTTGAGGATCACTTGTTTCCATAAACTTCCTTCTCTTATGGTTCAAACTAGTAAACATGCAAAAGTAATCTGGCTCGGTTTGAACCAATGACAAGCTTCTTCACACATCTTTCAATGGTTATCTTGTCAATGTTGAACTAGATCCTTTCTTGCTCATTTAACTAGATTAAACACTAGGTTCACATTCTCATGAACAAGTCATATTTAGCCAATAGATCATACAAGACATAGAAGCAATAGTGGCATCATATGTACTCAAAATTACTTTGTTTTCATGAATGAGCCTAATAAGCAAGAGATATTATTAGAAGGGATGTCTATATGCTCTAATCAAGTACTTATTAAGTATGAATGCATCATGCCAAACAATTTCACCTTTGCTTTAGTAGAAGCAGAGGCATGTCATATAGTTGGGGGTGTATTCATCTCATGTTGGAGAAGTCAAAAATGTTCAATTCATTTCTCAATGTGCAAAAATCTCTTCTCATCAAGTGCCTTGGTAAAGATATGGGTAAGTTGATCATCGGTGCCAACACTCTCAATAGAAATGTCCCTTTTTGCTTGGTGATCTCTAATGAAGTGATGTCTTATGCCAATGTGCTTTGTCCTTGAATGTTGGACCGGATTGGTGGTGATCTTCACGGCACTTTCATTGTCACATAACAATGGCACTTTTCAAATTTGATTCCAAAATCCTTCAATGTGGCCTTCATCCATAGTAACTGAGCACAACAACTTCCCACACTAATGTATTCGGCTTCGCTGTAGAGAGTGCAATACTATTTTGTTTCTTGGATGACCATGAGACAAATGACCTTCCTTGTAGTTGGCATGTACCACTAGTGCTCTTTCTATCCACCTTGTATCCTGCATAGTTGGAGTCCGAATATCCAATCAACTCAAAGTTTGACCCTTTGAGATACCACAATCCAACATTTGGTGTGTGCTTAAGATATCTCAATATTCTCTTAGTTGCTTTCAAATGACTTTCTCTTGGTGAAGCTTGAAACCTTGCACACATGCACACACTAAACATGACATCCGGCCTAGAAGCGGTCACATAGATTAGGCTTCCAATCATTGACCGATACAACTTTTGATCTACCATGTTGCCACTTGTATCCAAGTCAAGATGACCATTTATTCCCATTGAGTCCCAATTGACTTGGCTTCTTTCATTCCAAACTTCTTCAACATGTCCTTGATGTACTTGCTTTGACTCACAAATGTGCCTTTCTTTAATTACTTGATTTGCAGATCAAGAAAGTAGCTAAGCTCTTCAATCATAGACATCTCAAATTCTTTTGCCATCATTTCTCCAAACTCTTCATAAAAGTCTTGGTTGGTTGATCCAAAGATAATGTCATCCACATAGATTTGCAACAACAAACAAGTCCTTGTCAATCTTCTTGGTGAAGAGAGTGTTATCAACCTTCCCCATCTTGAACCCTTTGGAGATTAAGAAATCTCTCAATCTTTCATACCATGCCCTTGGAGCTTGTTTCAAGCCATAGAGAGCCTTCTTCAACTTGTAGACATGGTTGGGCTTTTTGATATCTTCAAATCCTAGGGGTTACTCAACATACACTAGCTCATTGATGAATCTATTCAAGAAAACACTTTTCACATCCATTTGATATAGCTTGATGTTGTGGCACAAGCATAGGCTAATAAGATTCTAATTACTTCCAATCTTGCAACCGATGCATAGGTTTCTCCAAAGTCAAGACCTTTAACTTGAGTGTATCCTTCTGCTACCAATCTTGCTTTGTTTCTCACAACTATGCCATCTTGATCTTGCTTGTTCTAGAATACCCACTTAGTGCCAATGACATTGTAATTCTTCGGACGCTCAACTAGTTCCCAAACTTGATTTCTTTCAAAGTTGTTGAGCTCTTCATGCATGGCATTGACCCAATCATAATCCATCAAAGCTTCTTCTATTTTCTTTGGCTCTATGGACGAGACAAATAAATAGTGTTCATAAAAGGATGCCAATCTTGATTTTGTTTGCACATCACTTCTAATATCACCAACCACTTGGTCTAGAGGATAATCCCTTGCAATATGAGTTGGGTAGAAAATATGAGGTTGAGCACTTGAACTTGGTTAATCACTTGGTTGAGATGATGTACTAGCCACTTAATCTTGCACTTGAGAGTCACTAGTTTGAGTTTGAACTTGAGAACCACTAGCTTACACATTTAGAGACACAATCACTTGATCTTTGTCATCTTCAACATCTACCACTTGTGTTGGCCTAATGTCACCAACATCCATTTCCTTCATGGCTTGTATTAATTGAGTTCCTCTCACATCATCAAGATTTTCCTCCTCATCTTGTGAGCCTTTGGTTTCATCAAATTCTACATCATGCACCTCTTCAACTATGCCATGAGTGAGATTCCAAACTCTATATGCTTTGCTTGTAGTGAAGTAGCCGAGTAGGAATCCTTCATCACACTTCTTCTCAAACATGCTCAATCGAGTGCCCTTCTTGAGAATGTAGCATTTGCATCCAAATACTGTAAAGTATGCAATGTTGGGCTTTCTTCCATTCAACAACTCATATGGTGTCTTTTCCAATAGCCTATGACAATAGAGCCTATTTGAGCAATAGTTGGTGGTATTGATTGCTTCGGCCTAAAATGAATCATCCACATTGTATTCACTCAACATTGATCTTGCCATGTCAGTCAAGGTTCTATTTTTCCTTTCAACTAGCCCATTTGATTGAGGTGTGTACTTGGCCGAGAATTGATGCTTGATTTCAAAATCATCACATAGCTCTTCAATTCTTGTGTTCTTGAACTCACTACCATTGTCACTTCTCACTTTCTTGATAGATGTCTCAAACTCATTTTGGCTTCTCTTGACAAATGTCTTGAATGTGTCAAACACTTCACTTTTTTGTCGACAAGAAAGAATACCTAAATATATCTTGTGTAGTCATTCACCATCATAAATCCATATTTATTTTCACCAATGCTCTCATACTTAGTTTGGCCAAATAGATCCATGTGCAACAACTCAAATGCTTTGCTTGTGCTTATCATGCTCTTGTTGGGATGAGTGTTGCCAACTTGTTTGCCCATTTGACATGAACTACATAGCTTGTCTTTCTCAAACACCACATCCTTCAACCCTCTAACTAGATCATGCTTGATTAGCCGGTTGAGTTGCTTCATGCCAACATGTCCAAGTCTTCTATGCCATAGCCAACCCATGCTTGACTTGGAGAACAAACATGTTGTCAATTGAGCATCGCTAGCATTGAAGTCCACAAGATAGAGATTCTCATATCTAAAGCCTTTAAATATCAAGTTGCTTCCATCAACATTCACTATCTCAATATCATCAACACCAAATATGCATTTGAATCCAAGATCACATAATTGAGCCATGGACAAGAGATTGAAGTTGAGAGATTCCACTAGCAACACATTAGAGATGGACATATCATTTGTAATTGCAATCTTTCCCAAGCCTTTCACCTTGTCTTTGCCATTGTCACTAAAAGTGATACTATCAACACCATTGCCACTTGATGAAATTGATTTGAACATTCTAGAATCCCCGGTCATATGTTGAGTGCACCCACTATCAAGCACCCAATGCCTTCCTCCGGCTTTGTAATTGACCTACAAAAGCAAATCAATTCTTCTTAGGTACCCAAACTTGCTTGGGTCCTCCAAGGTTAGTCACTAAGCTTTTGGGCACCTAAATTGCCTTCTTCTTTGGGCCAACAATGGGAGCACCAATGAACTTAGCCTTCACACCATTAGCACCCTTGGTAAGCAAATAACAAGAATCAAACTTAATAGAGGATATGTTAGCATTCTTCTTGTTCTTACAATATTGCTCTACATGCCCCACTTGCTTGCAACTAGAGCAAAAACGTCCATTGCCCTTCACAAAACTAGTCTTGTGAGTGACAAACGCCGCCTTGCCATTCTTGGGGGTATAGCCTAATCCCTCTTTGTTAAGAAAGAACCGTTGACTACCCAAGCACTTTAGCAAGCGGACATCTCCACCATAGGCCTTGTCTAAGGCATGAGTGAGCTCATTCACCTCTCTCTTGAGGGTCTCATTCTCCACCATGAGTGAGGCATCACAAGTGAAACCATCACTAATAGTAGATATGAAATTGCTTGAGCTACAAGAGGGGTTAGTGGGACCAACAACAATAGGAGTATAGAATGTTTCATCAAGAATATCACATGTTACTCCTACGTTGCATGTGTCTACAACATCCTCAATCTTAGCTTGATCAAAGAGGGAGGAGTGAGCCTTTTCAAGCTTATTGTGAGCCTTCTCAAGCTTCTCATGGGCTTCTATTAGCCTCTCATGAGTAGCATTGAGCTCATCAAAGGATTGCTCAAGAGCTTTCTTGCTCTTGCGCAACTCTTTGCACTCCTTCCTCTTCTCCTCAATATAAGAGTGAGCATCTTGTAGCATGCTAATGAGGTCCTCCTTTGAGTACTCCTCATCATCATCACTCCCACTATCGCTCTTATCATCAGATTGTACCTTAGATGACTTAGCCATTAAGCATGTCGATAGAGCATCGAAGAGTGAAGGCTTGTTAGAGATAGCAAGACTTGTCGATAGTGCCTTCTTCCTTGACTTCTTGTCATCTTCACTCTCATCATCACTATCACTTGATGCATCACTATCCCATGTAACACAATATGATTGCCTCTTCTTCTTTTTCTTGTACTCAAGCTTCTTCTCCTTCTTTTCCTTCTTGTCCTTCTTTTCTTTCTTGTCTTTCTTCTTCTTGTCATCTTCATCACTATCATCATCACTATTGAATGGACAATCGGCAATGAAGTGATCTTTGCTCTTGCACCTAAAGCATCTCTTGGCCTTGGTGGCATCTCTTCTCTTTCTTGCACCATAGCCCTTCTTCTTCATGAATTTGCCAAATTTGCGCACTAAGAGAGCCATTGCTTCATCATCCACCTCACTTGAGCTTGTGCAAGCTTTATCTTTACTTGAGCTTTGCTTCTTGCTTTTGCCCTTGCATTTGGAGGAGATGGCCTTGAATGCCACGGCCTTCTTTTTCTTCTCTTTCTCTTTAGAGCCCCCTTCCCGTTCCACACGGTAGGTGTCATGTGTGATCACCGCACCTAGTACTTGGTTGGGGGTCTTGGTATCCAACCCTTCTCTCACCAACATTGTGACCAAGAACTCAAATCTTGATGGTAAGCTTCTTAGAAACTTGTGAGAGAAGTCCGCATTCTCTACCTTCTCACCTAAATTCTTCAAGTCATTGACAATCACTTGGAGGCGGTGGAACATCTCCAGCACACTCTCATCATCTTGCATCTTGAAACTTGAGAGCTTGTCTTTGAGAATGTATACCTTGGCACTCTTCACGACTTGTGTGCCCTCATATGTTTCCTCCAACCTAGTCCACACGTTATGAGCTCTCTCCAAATCCTTGATTTGCTCAAACACTTTTGCTTTCAAGGCTTCATAGAATGTGTTGATTGCAATATTATTGAATTGGAGCTTTTTTTCCACTAGTACACAAATGATTTCTCTTGACACTAGCGTTTTATTTTTACTGGCGGTTTCACTTTAGAACAGCCTGTAGAAATCGGCCCTATTTTCTACTTGGCGGATCTCTTAAGGAACCGCCAAGTAGAAATACGATTTCTACAGGCGGTTCTCCTAAGGAACCGCCCGGTAAGAATCGACTATTTCTACTGGCGGATCTCTTAAGAAACCGCCCGAATGAAATTCTACCGGCGGTTCCTTAAGAGATCCGCCAAGTAGAAATAGTTTCAAATTAATTTTTTTGAGTTTTTCAAACTTGCTCGGATGAAGAAACTCCCAAAATAAAAGTTGTAGATCTCGAAAAGTTATGAAACTTTGTAGTTGATAACTTTTTCATTTGAAATTATCTCAGCCAAGAAAACTACGAATGAAATTTTCAAATTTGAAATCCAAATTTTGCAAATGAGCTCGGATGGAGAAAAGCTCTATATGAAAGTTGTAGATCTTGAAAAGTTATGAAACTTTGTAGTTGAACATTTTTTATTTGAATTCATTTGGATCCTCAAATATTCAATTTTCTGTCGGATTTGTATAATATGTGGGGAACAAAAATGAGATATAGTCACAAGTGAGTGTGTGGTGCAGTGGTAAGGGAGGGTACGCCAGCGGGGGGAGGTCGCGGGTTCGAATCCCACCGGCCGCGTAGCCTTGCGATTTTACGCGAAAAAATGCGCGACTTGCGACTTCGACGGAGACGGGCGGGCGGGTGCCTCCCGGTTCAAAAAATATTTTTGGCCTTTTTAAAAATATTTTTTGCAATTTTTGGGTGTTTTTCAGGCAGCGATTTCTACAAAGCGGTTGGTTAAGAGAACCGCCTGTAGAAATCGATTTCTACCGGGCGGTTCTCAAACAACCGCCTGTAGAAATCGCCGATTTCTATCGGCCTCCCGCATTGGCGGTTCCGAAAACGCCAAGAGAAATACGCTTGGAACCGCCAAAGATACTAATGTTTTGTGTACTAGTGTTCTTCTCTTGCGGTTGGGTCGGTTGGATCAATCACGGCAAAGTCCTTGTCCATAACCTCCCAAACCTTCCTATTCAATGATTTCAAGTATACACATATCTTTCTCTTCCAATGATCATAACCGGTGCCATCGAAGTGCATTGGCTTCCCCACGTAGTTGATATGGTTGATTTGAGCTATTTTCACACCGTAGGTTGTTAAGCCTCAATCAACGGCGACCTCGGCTCTGATACCACTTGAAAGGTCCTAAATGGCTAGAGAGAGGGTGAATAGCCTATAAAAATTCTTGCAAAGCACTACAAACCGTTAGTACACTAAATAGCGAAACAAGTGTTGCGCTAGCCTAGTGAGGGGTTGCAAGCCAACCTATCCAATTCTAACAATTCTAATACACTAGGCACACTAAGATTAATATCCTTAGCAAGCAAACTACCCTACACACCCTAGTATGCTACTTTACACAAATATAATCGCAATGAAGGGAACCGAGAGAGTGCAAACCGTGCCTTCGGGATGATGACCAATCACTGTCTTGTCAATATAATGAAACCCAAAGAGATGATCCAATAGAGGAATCCAAGTTGATCTCGAAGGATCAAACCACACAAGAACACCGAGGGACACAAGATTTTTATCCCGACGTTCACGTGCTTGCCGGCACGCTACTCCCCGTTGTGTCGACCACACACTCGATAGTTCGGTGGCTAATCGGTGTCACAAGCCAAGCCCTCACCGGGCGCCACAAGAACTCACACAAAGTGAGGGTAACTCAATGACACGAGATTCCACTAAGGATTCCTTTCGCGATCTCACACGGGGTGGGATCAACACCCCTTACAATCACCTCCGGAGTGGGCAAGAACAATCTTCAACCTTGCTCAACTCCGGCTCGTTGCTCCAACCGTCTAGGTGACGGCAATCACCAAGAGTAACAAGCTCAATCGCAGCAAGAACGCTCACTAGTGCCACTAGATGCTCAGAAACAAGGCAAATGCACTAGAAGCTCTCCCAATCACTCTCTAGATCAATCAAGAGGCATGCAAAGTGAGGAACAAGGTTTCCTTAGCTCCAGGGGATGTCAAGTATGTCAAAGTTCCAAGAGAGACACCCTAGAGCCGGCCAATTCACTTATATAGGCGTCCACAAGAACACCTAGCCATTACACACAAACAGCCAGCAAAATAGCACTGACCGGATGCGCAAGACGAACCGACCGGACGCATCCGGTCCAGTGTCCGGTCGCACATAAACGCCCACGTGTACTAGCCGTTTGAATTTTACCGTTCGCGCTCAACGTCACGAACACACTCGCGTGCTGTTAGACGATGACCGGACGCGTCCGCTGCTACACCGGACGCTCGCACAGTGCGAGGCCGGTCGACCACCAGAGAGGTACCAGAAGGGGTAAAACGTGACCGGACGCGTCCCCTGCTCCTAACCGGACGCCCCCAGCGTCTGGTGCTCACATTGCTGCACACGGCCTCGACCAGAACTTGGCACCAGACTGTCCGGTCCCTGAAGTCCGGTCGCCCCAGTAAAAACGCCGGACGCCACCAACTGACCGGACGCATCCGGTCCCTACTAGAACAGCGTCCGGTCACCTCTAAGTGACTATACTTCGTCTGAAAACCTTCGAGTCCTACCTCGCAAGCTCGGCGGGAGGGGTTTACACCCAAACCCCATCAACTCCTGCTCTCATGAGCCAACACAAAAGTATCTCACCACTTGTGCACGTGTGTTAGCATTTTCAAATGAATTTTGCAAGAGATTGTTAGCACACTAGGTCCCTAATGCATATGCAAAGTTGTTGTTCACCTAGTGGCACTTAGATAACCGATATTGCGCGACATCGCCCCTCTTAATAGTACGGTTATCGATCATAAACCCGGCCATCAACTTCTCTACTCACCTATGGCCGGCAAAATGGAAATACCCTAGCATATACCTTTGCCTCTAGCATTCCATCTTGCTCCTCATCTTCCTTCATCTCCAAGGGTGGCACTTGATCATCTTTGATCACTTCCATCGACTTGATCACCATTCCACCACTTGGCTTGGACCTCCCCTTTCTCTAATGCTACACACTTAGCAATAGGGTCAGTTTTAGGTTTCATCAATTAGTCAAAACCAAACTAGGGCTTTCAGGCGGGAAGCCTCTCCGATGCCTGCACCGCACCATCTCATCGTCCACGCCGCCGTCATCCCCTGCACCAACTCGATGGCACCACCAGCGAATGATGCCGACGCCAACGGCAATGCTCTAGCGCCCCTCGCACCGGCAGCACCGACGGCGACGTTCGATGGTCTATACTACTGCACCCTTGTTCTATCTTTTACTAGTAGATGATGTTTAGGATCCTCTATGTATACTGTGAATGAAATGCACTCTGATCTATGAACACTATGAACTGTCCCCTCCTATTTCCACTTCTAGATCGATCTTGTGTTCTATCATCTTTAACATGTCTCTAGCAGCTACAGTGCTCCTAAGTGGGGTTGCTGCAGCAGCTGCAGCACTGCAGAAGCAATCTCTTTCAAGTACAGTTATGACTTCCTTTATTTTTAATAAATGCGCGTCAGGTATTTTAAAAAGTCAACTGATTTTAAGTTTAATTAGATACTTGCTTGTAAAGTTTATTACATATGTTTCGATCTTATTTAATAGTTTGTTTTTCCAAAATTGTTGCTAACGTACATAAATACCCATAGACAACAAAACTAAATGGATATTTAAGGATAAATCTGCAGTATCCTGTTTGTATTTTATGTAGAGATATTGCAGTTTAGGACCTGCTTGATCTATTAGCTCTAAAAATCAACTAGCTAATAGCTACTATTCTTTAGCTTGCTAATTTTTAGTAGGGGTATGTTTGATTCACCTCTGGTTGGATAATAAGTTGAAGATATATATAAACTATTAGCAACTGCAAACCTGCTAAGAGAACTTAGCAACCGATCGACTAGCTAATAGTTAGCAGGTCTGTTTAGATGCATCAGTACTAATTTAGCTGCTAAATATTAGTATCCGTGATCCAAACTGGCCAATATCTATAATGACATCTTAAAAAAATACACTTATCGTTAATATCGTGTATTGTGTCTGTTTTTTATGGTTGTGCGGGCAATATGTAATTTTGTCATTGTTAGCCTATACAGCAGATTGCAGATTGTCTCCTGTGACTTCTCCATTTTTAATTGTACTAGTTGCTTGTGTAAGATTGTTACTCACTCAGTCCTTAAAAGAAAGTTACTATGTTTCCCAAGAAACAATTGTCGACAATTTTAATAAATAATAAATATAATCAATTAATATCATAATTAGTATCATCAGATCTTTGGCTCTAATTTTTAAACAAAATTATTTAGAATATAAATATTGTACGTATTTTCTATAAATCAAGTTAAACTTATGGCATGCATTCCACGACTATATTTATTTAGAGACGGAGGGAGTACGTCAAAATTTTTAAAAATCCAGGCACTGAAATCCATATTCGATTATATGTTTGCGTATTCAATCTATTTGCGTTCCTTGTAGGATTAGAACCGCACGGGCCCATCCAGGACTAAAGTAAGGTCGTCAACCATCAACTATTCAACTTTGACGGAAGTGGGCATCCCCTACTGCCCCTCACATCAGCCGTGACGATACCACCATACCAACTAGCGAAGCTCTCTTTTATACTCCCTTATCACTAGACAAGACGTCAAGACCCAACCAAAAGGCCAGCAGCAGCCCAGGAACGGCATCAACACCATGCCGAAGCCCGCGCCTGCGACGGCTGCGGAGGGAGCGACGCGCATCATCCTGGTGCACGGCACGGGCCACGGCGGGTGGTGCTGGTTCCGGGTCGTCACGCTGCTCCGCGCCGCAGGCCACCGCGTGGACGCGCTGGACATGGCGGCGTCGGGCATCGACGCGCGCCGGCTCCGCGACGTGCCCACCTTCGAGGACTACACGGGGCCGTTGCTCGACGCGCTCCGGGCGCTCCTGCCGGGAGAGAGGGCAGTCCTCGTGGGCCACAGCTTCGGCGGCATGAACATCGCGCTCGCCGCGGAGATGTTCCCGGAGAAGGTGGCGGCCGCCGTGTTCGTCACCGCGTTCTTGCCGGACTGCACCAACCCACGCTCGCACGTCATCGAGAAGGTACGCGTACGTTTGTTCCGCTTATGCTTCCAGCGTTGGCATATAGCTAACGTCATAGATGACGTGAATTGGTGCCGTGCTCTTCCCGTTCTGGGCGTCTCTCTCGATGCTCCAAGGTTACTGTGTCAGACTGGATGGACACCGTCATGGATGCAGAGCACGTTCCACCCTCGGTGTTCTTGGGTCCTGAATTCCTGCGCCACAAGCTCTACCAGCTAAGCCCACCGGAGGTATCAACTTTGATCTCTCCATATACTATTTTGCAATTGATTTGTTGATTGGTTCATCTCATGAATCAGAAAATATTTATCCAGTAATTGGTGGTGTTATCATTGATATCGGCAGGACTACACGTTGTCCCAGAGCCTGGCCCGGGTTAGCTCATACTACGTGCCAAACCTGCAGAGCCAGCCGCGGTTCAGCGAGGCCAGGTATGGTGCAGTGAGCAAGGTGTACGTGGTCTGTAAGCAGGATCAGGTCATTACCGAGGCGTACCAGCACACGATGATCGCCGGCTGCCCCGTGGCTGAGGTGAGGGAGATCGCTGACGCCGACCACATGGCCATGTTATCCGCGCCGGTTGAGCTCGCTGGGCACCTCGCCGACGTCGCCAACAAGTACTCTTAATACCAGTACCAATGTCTCGTCATAAATGTCTCTCCCCGGGCGAAAATGGCAATCTACTCCAGTAATACTTCGGACTTCAGAGGCCAATCTTCTATTGTCCCGAGCTTCCAAGAGTTGAAATGTATTGAGTTATAAATAAGCCTCCAATAGGAAGCAGAACATTCTAGCTAGAGAATCAAAGGAACAAACCACGAGGACGCTTTTGTGCAGGGATTACTTACAATACAGAGATTTAGGTTATATTTCTGCGCAGAGAAATGAGGACAAGTTTGGCAGGGCGTTCCCCTTACTATTGTGCTTCACTTCTTGATTCTCTGGATGGAGTAATTTTAGTGTGGGAGCAAGGTGACAGCAGCTGAGAATTGACACAGAGGTGATTCTATTGGTTATTGAGCGAGAAGCAGTGGAAAGCTGTAGATCATATTGTAAATGGAGAAATGATTCTCATCTTCCCAACAAAATGTAGTTGTATTTTAGTGTTAGGAGAATCCATCAGAATCTAGTTGCATTTTAAGCGTTTAAAGAATCCATAGAATCGGCTCTGAAGAAGCTGCCAAACTGGCCCGAAGTATAGATTGCAATATGAGGTTGCTAGCTTAGCTTTTACTACACATATCGTTCACGTACAATAAATTTTCTTCAGTGGCGGTTCATGAAGAGTAGCCTCTAGTAGAAAAAAATATATATATGGGCTCAAGCTAAAAACTGGAAGAGAGAGAGAATTTACCCTAGTGGTTTCAATGTCTCTGTTTTACCTTGGCGGTTGGTTTAATGAACCACCAAAATAAAAAGGCTACTAATGTTACCTTCTTTCTTCCCCAACCAAAAGTATACACCCAAGCCACCTTCGATTGGTGGTGAAACTTGAGGTCCACAAATTGCAAAATATAATGGAGAGGTTTTGTTTTTTGTTTCTTTGCGGGAGTTGCTCGAAAAGGTTAGTTAATGCCTCTAATTTCTCTTTTTGCATGAATCCTTCTTAATTTGAGACAAAATTAGATCTAAGATTTCATGGTTGGGTTCTGAGAGAGAGAGAAAAAGTAGTAATTTTAGATCTAGGGTTTCATGATTGTCTTACCAATTTTAGATCAGTTGGCTTATTATGTTTCTTCTCATCATAAACATATCTCATCAATCCTCAATTTCATAATAAATGCATCCATGTAAATGCATAAAAATAAAGGGAAATATTGTTATCTAGATTTTGATTGTGAATTTGTTCATTAAAATATATTATCTAGTGGTTATAATGGTTGTTGAAATTATAAAAATAAGTAAGAGAACAAAATGCACATCTGTAGAGAAAATGTAGTTGTTTAATTTTTCTGAAATGATTACTAAATTGGTTGAAATAACACTCTTTAGGTAAGATAGTGGTCTTTAATTTTATTCAAATTATTATAATAATTTTTAACATATATATTTAATTACATATTATCATTATAATTCTTGTAGTGCTCATGATGGGAAGACCATTATGGATATACATCTTATCAAGATTAGATCCATCATAACGTATTAAGAAATTACAAACACTTAAGACTACAAAGACTATCTTAAGTGTCTCATCGACAAGAGGCGTGGTAGAATAGATAATTATAGAAAATACATTTGTTACAGTATGAAGTAGATTATATCGATTTCATATTAAAACTTGAATTACACTTTAATTGTTCATGTTTTGTGAAAACTCATGTAATAATATTGATGATCAGCTACCAATGGAATGACAATGGAATGTTGTGAATATCACGCTTAAGTTTTTATTTTTTAATAATACAACATATATTCTGCTCGATATATCTTAATATTTTATATTTGTTGCAGCACAAGATGACTGTCGATGGGGGAACCTAGGGGTTCCTCACTGAAGACATTGCGAATACATCCGTATGTATGATTAGAAAACCAAAAACAGGATTGAGTTTAGAACTCTATCCTATAGTCCGACTAGGACACAAATAACCCTGAGTGGACTATAAAGGGCTGCTAAGGGTACCCCTCGTAGACAGAAACATAACTAGAACCAGAACCAATACTCACAATACAATCAGCAACACCCCTACTGGACTAGGGTTATTACTCGAGATACTCGAGGGCATGAACCAGTATAAAAATCGCTCTCATCACACGCACCAACCGCCAAGTTCCGTTAGATTCGACGAAACCCGAACAACACTGTCCCGGGTACACCCATGATAGGCAATCGGTGATAAAACATCGACAGCTGACGCGCCAGGTAGGGGCTTTTGACGAATTCTTTATCGAGAGCTTGGCGGACCTCGACGTCAACATGAGCTTCGTTAAGAGAACAACCTTTATCTTCGACTTATGGATCTGCGAAGCGGATCACGACGGACAACTCCAAAGTCGTCTTCTCGACGAAAAAAGACGAACTAGAAACAAGAATACTAGGAGAAGTCGAACTCGCCGAGAAGACAAAAGAACTCTCCATCTCCGATTCCGGGGCAGAACAAGAAGAAGGCTATGAAACCGACTCGGAAAGGGAGGCCAAAATTTTTCTAAAAATAGCAGGTAACAATACAACTCTCTTTCCTTTCAGATTAAAGAATACGGCCGAGATCGTACAAGAATACTACTCCGAGAAGGACAAAGCAAAGACCCCAAATAGTCATCTCCAGGAAAACATATTCAAGCAACAGATTACAGAGGATGGCATAGCCACATGGCCAAACTCTATTTACTACAATTCATACTACGAAGACCTCCCATATCAAGAAGGAAAAGAACTCAACAGCTCAACTGACAGTACCTCTAGGGAAGAAAGAAAGCAACTCAAATACAAAAGAACCCAGAGAACCATCTACATGGCAGATTCCTCTTTACAACCACCGGCAATACCAGATGTGAGATCATCAGACGAATCAAAGTCAAATATTTCACCAGATGAAGACACCGACATAAATGAAAATGAAGAGCAAAAGCAAGTGAGAATCAAAAGAAACAAGTTAAAGCATGGAAGAAGAACCGGGCGATCCAGAGAAAACAAGTCTGGAACAAGTATAAAGCAGATTTGATGGAATTCAACAAGAAGAATAAGGAAGCAGAGGTTCAGAAAAACTCAGACAAACAAAGAATTCAAGCTCTTACTAAAGAGTTGGAAGAACTCAAAAAAAGGAGCAAGAAAGAGAAGCAGTAAGAAACAAGGCTGCTAACATAGAAAAAGAACCCAGGGAACGACAACAACTACCTAGGAAGTCAGCTTTCGAATGACTAGGAGGAGAAGGAAGCAGCAACATGAATGAGGGGCCAAGAACCCAAAGAGTACCCCAAAGAAATCAACGCGCTCCTACCCGAACAGAGATAATAGGGATGGAAAAAGGACAAGGAGAATCAGATTTTAGAGAAGTCAGATCAGGGATGATTAGAGCCCCGGCTCCATATTTCAAAAAAAATGAAGAGTACGACAGAATATATTACCGAGACGAAGAACCCTGCGATAGATTTCCATGTTTCATGGGAAGGTTACAAGACATCAAGCTACCTCACAAGTCCAAGCCATCAAATCATTCAAAGTATGATGGAAAAATAGAACCCAGACAATGGCTCAAAGTTTACTGTCAATCAGTAGAGTTAGTAGGAGGAAATGACAACATCAAGGCACTATTTTTCCCAATGGCTTTGGAATCAATGCCATTACAATGGTTCGACAAGTTGAGGCCAGGATCAATCAGATACTGGGAAGATCTACAAAGAGCTTTTTGTGCCACTTTGCGGGGATAATAACATATCCGATTACCCCAGCAGAGTTGAAGGGTTTAAGGCAGAAAAGAAACAAGAATCTCAAGGATTTCTATAGAAGATTTAGAGAAATAAGAGCACAGGTACACGACATCACTGATAGAGAAGTAATAGAGGCATTCGGGGATGATATTCTTTCAAAATGGCAGTTTAAAGACTACTGCAACGAAAACCCAAGAACGAATGAAGAATTCAAAAGAGCAGTTGAAAAATTAATCTCCTCAGAAGAAAGAACAAGAAGTAGCTTCCTCGACAGAGATAACCCAGAAAGAAGGAGCAGGGTTAACAATAGAATGTACGACAAGAGGCCAAGATAGGAAAACATGGTTGCCACAGCAAATAGTAGAAGAAGATATTCTGAAAGCGAGGCCAGAGAATACAAAGATAGGAAGATCAAGGAATTCGAAAATACTCCCTACCATTTTTAGCCAAAATCAAGCCACAAGCTGATAAATTGCATCATCTTCAAAAACCAGTGTAGCAAAAGAAACCAAGAATATCGTAGAAGGTCGAGAAGAAAAAAACAACCCGGCAAAGAAAGAAAAGAAGCTGAAAGGAGATTACCAGGAAGCAGAAAGACAGATAGTAGGAGTAATCTATTCAGAAGTCCCAAATACAAGAAGTAGAAGGCAAGAGAAACTCGCACACAGGACGATTATCACTGCAGAACCTGCAATGCCAAGATACCTGAATTGGTCAGATACCCAATACACTTCTCAAGGGACGATCAGTGGACCAGCACAGCTAACGTAGGACACTACCCTCTAGTTCTCACCCCAACCATAGCCGGAGTTGTAGTTACGAAGGTACTCATCATCGATGGAGGAGCAGGGTTGAATATCATATTCATAGAAACACTAAAAAAGATGAGATTAGATTACGAAGAGATGATGACTTCAACAAGTACATCTTTTTATGGGATCATACCAGGGGAGGCATCAATGCCTATCGGATAGATAACTCTACTAGTAACTTTTGGAACACCAGAGAAATACAGAACAGAGTTCATCAAATTTAAAGTAGCAGATTTTGAATCATGCTATCATGCTATCCTGGGAAGACCGGCACTAACAAAGTTTATGGCAATACCCCGCTATCCATATCTTCTACTCAAAATGCCTACAACAAAAGGGGTTCTATCACTCAAAGGAGATTTGAAGAAAGCTTTCAATTGTGATATTCAGACAGTGCAGATATCCCAAAGGTTACAAGACCTAAAGATCAGGGAAGAAATTGCAACATTAGCCGAAGAAGTCAATCAAGAGGGAATCCAAGTACCAAGCAAGAAGATAAGCAAAACAAGTAGTTTTACCCCATTAGAAGAAGCAAAAACAAAGAAGATCGACTTACAAACTGGAGATCCAGAGAAGACAGCAATCATCAGTGCAGAACTCGATCCTAAATAGGAACTCGCGCTCACCAAATTTTTTTGGGACAACAGGGATATTTTCGCATGGAAGTCAGCAGACATGCCTAGAGTCCCAAGAGATTTGGCTGAGCATATAATTGACGTAAATAAAGGAGCAAGACCGATCAAATAGAAACTACGACGATTTGCACCCGACAGGAGAGCAGCTATCAAAAGAACTCACCAAATTCATGGCAGCAGGATTCATCAGAGAGATATTGAACCCAGATTGGTTAGCTAATCTAGTACTGGTACCTAAAAAGAACATAGACAAACTACAAATGTGCATAGACTTTATAGATCTTAACAAACACTGCACGAATGATCCATACAACCCACCGAGGATTGATTAGATTATCGATTCAACAGCAGGTTCAGCATTACTATCATTCTTGGATTGCTACTTAGGATACCATCAAATTTCTTTAAGAGAAGAAGATCAAAGCAAGACATCATTCATAACACCCTATGGAGCCTACTTTTACAAATCAATGCCTTTTGGGTTGAAGAACGCAAGAGCAACATATCAGAGGGCCATACAAAACGTGTCTCGGAGATCAAATAGGAATCAATACTGAAGCGTATATTGATGATGTTGTGATCAAGACAAAGACACTAGAAACACTGATAGACGACCTACAAGAAACCTTCAAAAATCTAAAAGCTTGGAAGTACAAACTCAACCTAAACAAATGTGTTTTCAGAGTACCATCAAGACAATTGTTGGGATTCTTAGTCAGCAGCAGAGGAATCAAAGCAAGTTCAAAACAAGTCAAGGCAATACTAAACATGACACCATCAGAGAACATCAAAGAAGTACAAAAACTTATAGGATGCATGGCAGCTTTAAACAGATTCATATCAAGACTAGGAGAAAAAGGAATGCTATTTTTTAGACTTCTCAAGAAGACTGGAAAATTTGAATGGACAAAAGAAGTCGACGAAGCCTTTTAGAAATTAGAAGAGTATCTGGTATCAGCTCTAGTAATGGTGCCACCTCAAAGAAAAGAAGACATGATGCTTTATATCACAGCAACAAAGCACATGATTAGCACAGCAATCATAGTAGAAAGAAAAAACCCAGATATACCTACAAAGTTCAAAGGCCAGTTTATTACATCAGTGAAGTACTGATAGAATCAAAAGCAAGATACCCCCATATCTAGAAAGTATTATACACAGTGTTGATATCATCAAGAAAGCTGAGATATTATTTTTAAGAACACAAGATCACAATTTTAATAGACTTCCCACTCTGAGATATTCTACAAAATCGTGACTCTACAGACTTCATCACAGAATGGACAAAAATCAACCAGAGAGGACTGAAGGTTATCAACGATCATTGGAAAATATATTTTGATGGATCACTCAAATTAGGAGGAGTAGGAGCAGGAGTTCTTTTGATATCACCAGAAGGAAAGCAACTCAAATACGTACTGCAAATTCTTTGGCAAACCACAAATAATAAAGCAGAATATGAAGCACTACTACATGGTTTAAAAGTAGCAAAAAATCTAGGAATAAAAAGGCTACTCATTTATGGAGATTCAACCGTAGTAATCAACCAGAAAAACAAAGAATAGGACTGCACCAAAGATAACATGGGAGCATATTTGCTTGCTTGTTGACACCTCTTAATGTTATCTCTAATAACGGCGCCAAGAATGCTAGAATAGCGCACCGCCACTAGAATGCCAAGTTGTCATCCCCAAAGATAACACCAAGGGGTGTGGTATTAAATCATGCCACCATTTAGAATATAGAAATGTATCCGCAAGCGCACAGATCAAATACCATTGTAGCATTTTACCCGGAGTATTACGGGTTGTCATTTATATTTTCCCAAAGGAAGGTCTACATGGCTTGTGTAAAGGTAGTGTGTTGACCTAGAGTGTGACAAATAGGCATAACCATGTCCTCGCTACTCAATGCAGGGGTAAGTCACAAGATAATAGATAAGATAAGTATATAATCATCAGCATAAATAGATAGAGACTCCTAGCTATATCATTAGGGTTGCTAGTAGAACATCAAGAGATATTCATGGGTTATTCCTAGCTACATGTCAATGTATATTATGGTTAGTGCAATACACCTAGTAATCATGGCTAAGGTTAGCATAGAGACTCCTAGCTATATCATTAGGGTTGCTAGTAGAACATCAAGAGATATTCATGGGTTATTCCTAGCTACATGTCAATGTATATTATGGTTAGTGCAATACACCTAGTAATCATGGCTAAGGTTAGCATTACATTTATTCATAGTGGACATACTAAGGAGGTTTGAGAACATAGCTCGCCCTTCCGTCGTATACAAGCCTTACTGTGCCTATAAACGGGGTTCGGATTACATCCGCGATCTACCAAACCCGGGCTATAGGGTGCATTCGCAGATAAACAACGTATAAGCACCACGCTTACACAATGTTTATCACTCACCCAACGATCAATTAGATGAGTGCTATACGAACCTATGGATAAACCTAATGTTAATCTAGCTATACTAAGTATATAACCACAATAGACAAGGAACATAATAACTATGAATATAAGTAAATGAGAATTCATCAATTCAATTATAGCAATCATATAACTATACAATAAAAGAGAACAAAGGCGAGAGGAGGTAAGAATTATACCAAATCCAAGCTCTTGATGGCTCCGGAATCCAAGCCTGCGCTTGCCTCCCTCTAGTTCTAATCTAGCTATCTAGGCCCTAGCTAAGGAGCTCTGATTAGGGTTTCTGGCTGATGATCGGACTTCCAAATGAGAATGAATGAATGGGGTCTCCTCTCCCCAGGGGGGGTGCCTCTCCTTTTATAGCCCTAGGCGATGATCGTGAACCATCGGATCAAACCGACATTGACGGGCGGCTAGGATCAATCCTCAAAGGCGGTGGAGCGAACCGGGCGAACCAGGACCCGAGGGGGGCTAGCCCCAGACCGGCCGGTCTGGCCTGGTGGCCTCCAGGCCCCCGGCTCGGCATGGTGCCTTCTCGTCTCTTCTGGAACTTTCCTGTGTAGCCGTGGAGTCCGTTTTCCGTTTTCTTCTTCCGATAAGCTTGTATGTTTGCGCCTTTTCCGGTTTACGCCTGCAGAAATAATGAAACACCAAAACTCGTGGAATTCGATCAGTGTAAACCCTATATCTACTTTGGTGATCACATTTGCATCCTTTTCATGGCTAGTTGACGGTTGAATTAATACAATAGTGGCCGTCAACAACTCCCCCAAGCTTAACCTTTGCTAGTCCCTTAGCAAAGAAAACTCAGAAAAAGTTATTGAATATATATGTACGTTAAGCATTGTAGCCATCTCGAAGCAACTCTCTCTCAAAATATACCTGCAGTCAGACAGAAATTCTCCTCCAAGTTATGCAATAACTGAGCTAACTTTCAAACTTACCCATATTACCTAGGACTGTGGGGCTTATTAGCTCTTCCTTGGGTCTTGAGCACTTGATGCATTTAAAGATCCCATCTAAGCACTATGTCTCAAGTTCTTTGATCAACTATTATTCTGGAGTTTTTAGAGGTTTTCAAATAAAACTCAGAGCTTCCCATGTATGACACTCTCAAGTCTCTCATCGTATGTGGTATTTGTGGATTCTCACCAAGGCAGTAATGATGATTGCCTTTCTTTTCATCCTATAACTAAGGCTTTTGTGGAGCTCATAGGTAAGGAGAAAACTGAAAGAGCAAACTTGCAATGCATGTGTTGTTAGGTCAAACAATGGATCCATGGAGAAACAAGTCATGCAAATGATCAAGATATATAGGTGGATGGATATGGTGGATATATGGTGGAACCTAATTCTACTCAGCTCCTTGAATGCTTCTCTCTCCTTTAAGACTAACCGTAGGTTATGAGCTATCTTTTTTTTTTTTCTCATTTTCTTTTTTCTCTCTTTTTTTTTTTCGAGGGAGTCGGGTATCTATGTACCCATTGTTTTGCATTGGGACACTTGTCCATCTTTTTTTTTCTTCTCCCTTTTTCTCAAATATCTTTTGCATAGCTCATAGCACTCCTTTTTTGCATTGATGGAATTAGAGAGATAACACAGAATCATGGAGCATTTATTGGGTGGCTAACCTAATGGAATATTTTTTTTGGTGTTCTCTCCCAGTGTAGGAGGAAAATATTTTTGGAATGGATGTAGGTGGAATGGAATGTTGTTGCGCCTACTCCAATGTAGAGTAGGGCATATGAGGGTGAATCTTGATTCAAGAGCATGACAAATTTCTCACCGAGTCACAAAGGTTGACAAAACTCAATGCAAGACAAGCAAATATATATGTGGAAGTTGAACTAGCCTATCTCATCATGTTAGCTCTGGTGGGAATGTAAGATTTGTCATATAGGAACTCATCATATTTTTGCATTTTTCAAAAGATAAATCTCCGTAACTTTAGTGTCACTTAGAACAAGATAGATAGCAGCTCGGATTTTCTCAATCTTATCAATCGGGCACCTAGACTTAGTTCAATCATATGCAACCCACAAGTTTCAGGCTCAGAGCAAATTCTCATGTCAAAACAGTTGGAGCTAAAACTTAGGAAAACTTTTGTCTAAACTCTAGGCATTTCAGAGGTGTTGTAACAGAGTAGCTTATCATCATTTCAATTCATTCAAGAGCTTCCTTTTATTGACTCTAGACAGACAAACATTTTTATTTGGTTTTTTATTTCTCAAAGACTCAAATTACAAAACTCAAAAGACTCTAAGGACTCTTTAAAAAGCATGGACCTTCATGTGCCCACATATTTTTGGTATATTTTTTTTAAAATTTTCTTAGATACTATGGTGAACCTTCATGTGCTCACATATTTTTGGTATTTTAAATTTTTATGACTGACTCGATAATCGCGTAGGTACACTTACCTGGGTACCTAGGGGATGCCTTCCCCCAAGCTAATTGTTGTCGTGGTTGAACATTGAAGCTGAGCAGTCCTCTCGATGGAGCTCACGCTTGTAAGAGCTGGTGTAGCTAAGAACCTTCATCTCATCCGACAAGAAGTTGCTTCCTCCACACAGTGGTTAGTTGTGCGCAAGGAGGTGTACTTCGAAAGTGATGAAGATGATGATTCCTAGTTGAACTAGCTCTCGAGTCATCCTGCGAAGAAACATCTCACAAAACACCAAAACTCGTGGAACGGATTAGGATAAACAGCTTAGTGGTTAGCCATTCGTGGGTTGGTTATTGTGAGAGGTTTCCAAAGGTTATTACAAAGACATTCAATGCGACATGATGCTCAATGATTATTTTTGGATTTTTTTTTTCAAACGAAATGGAATATGTATGCTAATTTTTATTTTATTTTTATGCCACCACGGTGAACACTCCTTTAGCTTGCACCTTTGTAGGCATGTCACATGGGGCTTTGATGTTTTTCAAATGTTTTTATGGTTTTCTATAAAGATTAACTATGAATTAAAAAGTGCAAGAAAGTAAATGGATAACTACCATTGTTACCTTATGGCAAGGGTTCGAGTTTAAAGTCCTCCTGACAAGATTTCTCGTCTTCTTCACTCACGGGTGCTTCATCGGATCCCGAGGATGTGGGCCCCGATGTTAGACCTCCCGGTGACGATGACTCAGTTGAGGAGGTTATCTTTTCTTTCCATACTTTTGTAGGTTGTTGCTGTAGGTTCCTCCTTGATTTCCTCCTCCTCAACATTGCTCTTTTTGAGAGCGATTCCTCCCGCGCCGACGTCTCCTCTTGACCGGGTAAAAGCCGCTAATCCGGGAGAGTTATAATCTTTAAAATAACAGCGTACCTTCTCTCATGGAAATTGGAAGTGGACTTGGCCTGATCCATTGTAGATGATCGCGTTGGTGGTGCTGAGGAACGGCCTTCCAAGTATGATTGGCGTCTCATCTTCTTCTCCCATGTCCAGTATCATGAAGTCGGTCGGGGACGTAGTGGTCCCGGATCTTGACCATGATGTCTCTTGCTACTCCCTCCGGAAATCTCGTCGTATTGTCCGCCAAATTGCAAATCGCATATAGGTAGGGTATAGAGGTGTATCGAATAATAAATCATATACCTTTTTGGACATTATGTTGACAGTTGATCCGGTATCGCAGAAGGCGTTGTAGAATGAGCACTGCCCCATGGTGCAATCAATGGCTGGCGTGCCTGGATCCCCTTTCTTGGTTAAGAATGGTGAAGCTAAGAGGTGGTCATGCTTGTACTCAACTTGACCTTGACTACTCGGACTGCTTTCTCACTTGTCTTCTGTTCTTGTTCTTTCTCTTCCCATTTGAATTCCTCTTGGTTCCTTCGTTTGTTGGCTTGACTGGAAGTAAGCTCCTCTTGGATCTATGGGAGCTTCAAGGGTCTTGTTCTTGAAACTGAACTTCTCTTTATTGCCCTTGATGGTGAAGCAAATCTTGGCACTGTCCGTGTAGATGACAGCCTTTGCAGTACTCAGGAATGGTCGGCCAAGAATGATTGGACTCTTGGGGTCTCTGCCAGTATCCAGGACTACAAAGTCTATAGGGACATATGATCTCTCGATTCGTATGCACACGTCATCTAAGATTCCCTTGGGGTACTTGATCGTCTGGTCTGCAAGCTGCAAATACATATCTGTGTACAACAAAGATGCCCATGGAAAGATTTGGTCGAAGATTACCTTAGGCATGATGTTGACACTGGCGCCTAGATCGCAGACAACTTCAGGGAAGTCATGCTGCCCAATAGAGATGGGGATCACAGGTCTCCCTGGATCTCCTCTCTTGGGTGGCATGGAGTCATCCTTCCATCCTGATGATGCTTCAACGTAGTAACCTGCATACACATCAACAAGATTCGTGGTCTCGGGCTCTAGAGGTTGCTCTGGAATCTTACCTTCGTTGGTCGGTGGAACAGCGGCCGCCAGCTGAGCTAATTGTTGTTCTATCATTTTATTGAAGCTAAGCTAGTTCTTTGCTGGTTCCATCCTTGATCTGAGGACGATAGTTGTTATTGTTGTTGATGAAGTTCACGTCCTCACGGGTCTCAGGACAGCTGTTGCCTGAGTGTCCCATATTGCCACACACTTCACAAGTCATGCATGCATCACTAATGCGCATGACATCTTGTCTCTGACTCGTCTTGTCTTCCAGCTTCTTCATGAGCAAGTCTATCTTGGCAGACAGCATGTCTACCTCCTTGAGCTGGTGCATTCCTCCACTCCTCTTGTGGGTGGTCTGGCGCTCATCATTCCAATCTTGATTGGAGGCCATCTTCTCCATAAGAGCAAAGAGCTTGTGGTATGGTCGGTGACATAAAAAGCACCTCCAAAGCAAAGATCAACATTGTTGTGGGTGCTTTGTTGGTAAGCCCATGATAGAAAGTTTGCATCGAGGAGCCAATTCTCCATCCCATGATGAGGACATTCTGATATGTAATCTTGAAAGCGTTCCCATGCCTCGGGGGACCGACTCATCATGTTGTTCTGGAAACTTGAGATTTTCCCTCTTAGGGCACTCGTCTTGCCCATAGGGAAGAATCTTGCTAGAAAAGCTGTGGAGCACTTGTCCCAAGTTGTATGGTTGTCTTTGTTGACGTAGAACCATTGCTTTGCCTTTTCCAACAGTGAGAATGGGAACAGACGCAGTAGTACGGTGTCCTTTGGTACATCCTTCAGCTTGAAAAGTGCCAGAAATCTCCGTGAAGTGTTGGAGATGAGCACTTGCATCTTCGTGTGCTTTCCCACAGAACAGGTTGGCTTGCACCATGGTGATAAGAGCTGGCTTGAGCTCGAATCCATTCTCCCCAACTTCGACGTTAGGTCCAGTGCGGATGTTGTTGGTGTTCGGAGCGGAGAACTCGCGCAGTGACTTATCAGCCATTTCTTCGAAAACTGGTGCTAAGTTGCCCTCTTGTTGCTCTTCTTCTTCTTCTCTTGTAGGAGCTTGCTCCTCCAAAGAACGAACCTCAGCAGTGGGTGTCCTTGATGGAGATTCAAAGATGTCCCTCACTTGCTTGGAATTTCTTCCTTCGAAAGAGTTTCTCCGGATTTTCAACGTAGTTATCTGGCGCATCAAAACCACTCATTCATTACCCCGCATAAGATTTCACAAAGATAGAAAACACAAGGGTAAGCCTGCATTGAGTAGGGGTCTATGGTTTCCTCTAACTCATTAGTTTGTTAGGTCTATCGCTATCCTTTTTAATTGCCAATTGCCTTCCCCGGCAACGGCGCCAAAAATGCTTGTTGACACCTCTTAATGTTATCTCTAATAACGGCGCCAAGAATGCTAGAATAGCGCACCGCCACTAGAATGCCAAGTTGTCATCCCCAAAGATAACACCAAGGGGTGTGGTATTAAATCATGCCACCATTTAGAATATAGAAATGTATCCGCAAGCGCACAGATCAAATACCATTGTAGCATTTTACCCGGAGTATTACGGGTTGTCATTTATATTTTCCCAAAGGAAGGTCTACATGGCTTGTGTAAAGGTAGTGTGTTGACCTAGAGTGTGACGAATAGGCATAACCATGTCCTCGCTACTCAATGCAGGGGTAAGTCACGAGATAATAGATAAGATAAGTATATAATCATCAGCATAAACAGATAGAGACTCCTAGCTATATCATTAGGGTTGCTAGTAGAACATCAAGAAATATTCCTGGGTTATTCCTAGCTACATGTCAATGTATATTATGGTTAGTGCAATACACCTAGTAATCATGACTAAGGTTAGCATTACATTTATTCATAGTGGACATACTAAGGAGGTTTGAGAACATAACTCGCCCTTCCGTCGTATACAAGCCTTACTGTGCCTATAAACGGGGTTCGGATTACATAGGACTCAACAGGAATGTCACACCCGCGATCTACCGAACCCGGCCTATAGGGTGCATTCGCAGATAAACAACGTATAAGCACCACGCTTACACAATGTTTATCACTCACCCAACGATCAATTAGATGAGTGCTATACGAACCTATGGATAAACCTAATGTTAATCTAGCTATACTAAGCATATAACCACAATAGACAAGGAACATAATAACTATAAATATAAGTAAATGAGAATTCATCAATTCAATTGTAGCAATCATATAACTATACAATGAAAGAGAACAAAGGCGAGAGGAGGTAAGAATTATACCAAATTCAAGCTCTTGATGGCTCCGGAATCCAAGCTTGCGCTTGCCTCCCTCTAGTTCTAATCTAGCTATCTAAGCCCTAGCTAAGGAGCTCTGATTAGGGTTTCTGGCTGATGATCGGACTTCCAAATGAGAATGAATGAATGGGGTCTCCTCTCCCTAGGGGGGTGCCTCTCCTTTTTATAGCCCCAGGCGATGATCGTGAGCCATCGGATCAAACCGACATTGACGGGCGGCTAGGATCGATCCTCAAAGGCAAGTGGAGCGAACCGGCGAACCGGGGACCGGGGGGCTAGCCCCTGCACCGGCCGGTCCAGGGGCTAGACCGGCCGGTCGCCTTGGTGGCCTCCGTGCCCCCGGCTCGGCGTGGTGCCTTCTCGTCTCTTTCGGAACTTTCCTGTGTAGCCGTGGAGTCCGTTTTCGTTTTTTCTTCCGATAAGCTTGTATGTTTGCGCCTTTTCCGGTTTACGCTGCGAAATAATGAAACACCAAAACTCGTGGAATTCGGTCGGTGTAAACCCTATATCTACTTTGATGATCACATTTGCATCCTTTTCATGGCTAGTTGACGGTTGAATTAATACAATAGTGGCCGTCAACATGCGCAGAAATAAGAAAGATGGAAATTTTTTTCAAGGATTGGAAGTACACCATGTCTTAAGAGATTCAAACATAGCAGCAGACGTACTAGCCAAAATGGGATCAGATAGAGCCAAGGTACCACCGGGCATCTTTGTAGAAGAACTATCAGCACCATTAATCAAACAACTTGGAGATGCAAGTGTCAAAGCAAGTGTACAGAGGGTTTACAAAGCAAGTGTACAGAAGGGTCAAAACCAATACGACCCACAAAGGGTCAGAGTCACGGCATCGCCAGAAAATCAACTCAAGAACATCATATTTCTTTTCATTACTTGATACAAGAGTACAGAAGGTTTACAAAGCAAGTGTCCTCAACACGTATTGATTTGCACCGGACTACACGAGGGGTGCACAAAGACGACAGAACAAAAGTTTACGCCCAGACATTAGCTAGAGCACAAGCAGACAAGGGATACTGGACAAAGAAAGTGATAAGAACCCTGTGGAATTCGAGGTTAAGCAGGAACCCCCACCAAGATTCAATATCACCAACAGCAGGATTAGGCATCCTAGTTCAACATATTCATAGAAGAGCGAGGACGTGAATAAGGATGCCCAACATGTCAGGAACTTGCACTGGATGTCCGAGTCCTTGAGGGAGACAACCAAACAAGTGTCCTCAACACGTGCTGATCTACATACCACCACGCCGGAATAGCATGGAAGAAGATAGAACAATGGCTTACTCCGGAAACTCCACCGAAGAAGAGCCGACAACACGCATTGGCCCAATCCATAAGGATCGTCAGTAGCAGGAAGGAAATACGCTGGAAGATGAGGCAGCACAACAAACGCCACCCACGTCACAACCTCTCCAACATTTGCCACCACGATGCCCCTAGATGGACGACACGCCAAGATTAGCCTACTACTAATCTTGTTCACAATAGCTCCAATATTTGCCAAAGAAAATTACAGAAGAACAGAGAAAATACCCGGACTCTCATCTACTTCACTCATTACAACAGACATGACTTTCAAAATATCAAGAGGCTAAAAGGAAGGCAACACTAGCACAATGGATGGATATTATGAGCACATGAAGGCTCGCATTTATAGGCAGAACGCGGTGTACATGGACCAAGCTCACAGGATACAGAGAATCTGAAAAGGACAAAGTGACATGGAAGATAGGCAGGAGCACAGTTAAAGCTTACCACTCACGGAAAAACAGTACAAGCATGCCATAAAAGCCCAGCAAAGAAATGACCAGAAACGCAAAGAAGTAACTCCACCTTCAAAAGAAAACAGTGCATGCACTCAGAAAGACGAAGCAATGTCAGGAATCCAAGAGGACAACAAAGCATATTCGCAAGAATCTTCAAAGAAAAGAAGGCAAAGAACCCTTAACTGAGTTCTTCTTCAAACAAAAGAACCCGAAAAGGCTCGAGAGCTGCAGGGTACTCTCCAAGGTGATAATTTTTTAAAAAAGAACCCTAAAGCTTCTTTTTTCAAAATAAGCAAGAGGCTCGGGGGCTACACTTATTGAGTGCACTTAAAGTGCACCCAAGCAATAAAATTTTCAAAAACAAAGACCCTTAAACTTCTTTTCTTCCAAAAAGAAGCAAGAGGCTCGGGGCCTACACTGAATGAGTGCATTTAAAGTGCACTCTAAAGGATCAAAGACTAGAGGAAGCAAGAAGCAGATCATCTCAAGATTTCACTCAAAGGAAGAACACAGAGCTCAATCTTGAAATGCTCGGGGGCTTGTCGATGGGGGAACCTAGGGGTTCCTCACCGAAGACATTATGGAATACATCCATATGTATGATCAGGAAATCAAAAACAGAATTGAGTTTAGAACTCTATCCTATAGTCCGACTAGGACACAAACAACACTGAGCAGCATCTAGACTATAAAGGGCTACTAAGGGTACCTCTTGTAAACAGAAACAGAACCAAAACCAATACTCGCAATACAATCACCAACACCCTAACTGGACTAGGGTTATTATTCGAGATACTCGAGGGCCTGAACCAGTATAAAAGTCGCTCTCATCAAGCGCACTAACCGCCAAGTTCCGTTAGATTCGATGAAACCCGAACAAAACTGTCCAGGGTACCCCCGTGACAGGCTATTCGGTGATAAAATATCGACATGACCCTAACAAGAAAACATATGCAGCTAACAAAACTTTTACTAGTATATTATGCTGCTTTTGGGGCATCTTCATCCTCTATAGTCCTAGGATATGAGAGGGATGAGATAGACTCCGTCCCCTTCATTATAGACGCCACCACTAGGCTCGGTCCAGCTTCTCCTTCGGTTGTCATCGTTGTTGGTATTTCTTAACATATGCAGAAAAGTCCACAAGTGTATGGAATACCATCGTAGCATGCACTTCACCTAGAAGTATTCGGAGTATCATATATACATAGGGAACCGAGGTACTTCTTCTAGCTAGCTTGTCCAAGGACAACATAAGAGTAGAGTTGAAAAGGGTAGACAAGGATTCCTATAACTTCTTGATCTAAAGGCAGATAAACTATACTTTTAATTGCTTACTTCAGACACAGAATAACACTTGGTCTACTAAGCGTTGTTGGCCTATGGCTCTACGCTATACCCAAATGTGAGGGATTACGAGGGACGGACAGGGCTGTCACCACCTGTAGCCTACCCTCAACCGTAGGGTACGAAGCAAACGAATGTAGCCTCTAGCCTAGATGTCATGTCTATGCTATTAACTATTACTCTAGTATCATACAGGGTGATCCGTCTTTATCAGGATCCCTCTACTAGAACATCCGCTGCGAGAGCGGGCGACAAACCCAAAACAAGTGCAGGTAAAGCTCAACTAATCAAAAGACATAAAAGACCATAAGAACCATGAACACTTAGCCAAGATCCCGTTAAGGTACTTAGTACGTGTTCGTCGAGGTACAACCTTTGGGGAGAGATTCTCGGAACTCTCCCTCACATCTCGCCTACTCAATTCGACTAGCTAGCTAGGGCCTAGGCCGTTTTGGGTTGATACTTTTGTAGCGTAGCTCTTTGTCCTTGAGTGTTGTTATCAAATGAGGAGAGAGACTTCTATAAGTGGAGAGGAGTGGGTTTCTATGGAAGATTCCACCCCAAATCAACCTCCAGATACATTGAACCTGGACCACCATGTGAACCAACATTAGAGAGGCGGTAAGGGCCACCGACCAAATTTCGGACCGAACGAGGCTAGGGGCGGTGCGGCCACACCGTGGCTGGAGTCGATTTGGTTCAATTTTGTTGGGTGGTCTCCTGTCATATTCTGGACTTAGCACATGGTGGTTGCTCACGAAGTTGAGGTGTTTTTAGTTGGTTTTGGGCTCATTTTCTTTGTGCTCTGGCCTTGTCCCCTTGGGCTCATGTTAGGTAATGTTTTGATGGTACCTTGTATATTTTTTAGCTCATTTATGATAGTTTTCCTAGTTTTCCTCCTGCAAATGGTGAATCACCAAAACTTATAAAACTTTGTTAGGTGTAAGCCCTAATTATAAGCTTGGTGAACATATATGTTATTTTATGCGAGTGTTGGTGGTTACGTTTAGGAGTTAAGGACAGCCAATAGTGACTGCTCTCTGGCGAGTGGTGGTAGCGGCTCGCGATGACGCCTAAAAATGGCCTCCCGCCTGCAGCCCCCTGCCCGTTGCTTTCCTCCCTCATCCCATTCTCTTCCACCCCACCTCTTTCCGTGCAAGATCCGCCAGGGCAGATCCGGGCCCTCTAGCTGGATCCTGCAGCTATATCCCCTCCCGTGGCGTTTCAAGCAGCAGTGGCGGTTATGGACCCTGATCGACGCAAGATTTCTTCCTGTCCATCCTCTCTATTTGGGTGGCGTCGGCAGAGTGGATCCGGGCCCCTGTGGGCCGGATCTTGCGTCAGCACCCCGTTCATGATGGCGGTGTGGCGTGGCGACCATTCCCTAGTGTCCGCACCTATGCCTTTCTACTTTGCTTGGAGCATCGTGCTACCATACACGTCTGCCACCTTGCTGGTGACATGCTGCAGGGCATGGTGGTGCCGTTGCCGGCAGGTTTGCATATGGCGCCCCTTAGATCCCTACGCTGTCCCTCATCGTTTTGCAGTTTATCTGCATGTTGCTAGTTCTGTACGTGGGGTGTTGGTATTTCTCAACGCACGGATACCGTTGTAGTTTTCACTCCAGATTATTCCAAGGTATTGATTTTTATAGAGAACACGAAGTACACTAATTAAAGTTCAAGGTCGTCTAAGGGTAAACATAACAAAGTTATAGAAGCGTTTTTTGTGGCAGAGAGGAATTTCCTAACGTTTCCTTGCTAATCTAAGAATTAGGTTATTTCAAGATTACTTACTTTGGGACATGAGAACACGAGCACAGACAGAGATGAGAAAGATATTAGAAGTTCTGACTATGGTTCTACAAACATTAACCTGATTGCGTCATCTATCAGAGCTGTACCACTTGGACTGCCACAACTATCCGTTGAATTGGATGCAATCTCACGTAACAAGACTAGGCACCCTGCCTCCTCCATTGATTATACTACTATAGTTTCAAAAACCTAAGCGCTTGATGCAAGGAGAGATTCAATTCAACAAAAAAAAATTAAAGGCAACCCTGGCCATGGTGGACGTGCGGAAAAGACCCCTGATCAAGGACGAGCTCTCCCGCGTCGCCGGCTGGAAAGGAGACAATGTCACCGTCAACAGGGACTATACTACTGGCTTCGTCGAGAGCGGCGGCGCCCGCATCTTCATCCGCTGCCTCTCCACCACGTACGTAAATCCCATTACCTTCCTAGTCCCACCACAATCTCTGATTTAGATCTAGATTGTCCCTGATCTACTTGGATTCTTATCCTCTGTTGCTCTGCCTGGATCCTGAGTTTGGAATTTGGAAGAGAAAGTAAGTAATCTGATACTATCATTTTGTTGCAGGAGCAGTGAGGTACAGATATTTCGAATCCTGGGTATGTTTAGGGAAAATTGTAGAATGTTGCCATGGCTCAAAGCAACCGACAGTGCATTTTACTGTGGCTGAGTCCAAGATTCATAAGATATTATTGGAGAAAAGGGAACTGCATATGGAAAGAGTGTTACTGCTGGACTGACAAGGCAGATATTAGAAGGGATGTTGAGAGTCTGCACTCACCAATTAAGAGTTTGAAGGCTTGTCATGATGCTTATAACAGGGATAGGAATAGCCTCGTCGATCTATTTGAAAAGTACAATGTATGCAAAAAACTGTGGGATTTTTATTTTGGAGGAATTAGATTCTCTGTTGTTGAAAGATAGCATTAAAATTGAGCACCCCAGTTTGGCTGTTGAGGGAGATGATCGTGCCTTGGCTACCGATAGGTCCAGATACAGGAACCCTTGTTAATTTAGGTGGTTGCTTTTCCTTGTTACAGAAGTGCTCAAGGCTTTTCATGTTCATTCCTAGAAAAAAAGGTGAGCAGTCATCAGAACAGCCAGCAGAGAAGAATATACCTTTTGGTGCAGGACTAGATAAAGCAACACACAGAAATGGAGATTATGAGCAACTCTTGTCTATGAGGTAGTCGATGATTCTCTTGTCACGGACGATGATCTTAATTATTTTATATTAAAGGCATAGAGGCACCGGTGATGCTGTGGAGAGAGGCCGGTGCCACAATGGCGCCATGAAACAGCACATAGACACAGTGTCGGACGCATTGGCCTTGCCAGCCAGGTATGTCTGGATCAAAGAAATATGAAATTGCTTTGTTTTCCAATGGTGAATACAGATCAATATTTGTGTTGGGATTGTGATGTTTGTTAGGTGATGTGTGTGGTTTTCTAGGGCTGCGAATTGGAGTTGTGATCAAGGGAAGCATATGCATGTGCTGGTGTAGCAAGGACCTCTCCTTCATTTTCCTGCTGCTGCATATCATATTCAATTCATGGTATAGTGTCTGTGTTGGTGATGGTATTTACTAGCATTATCATGCTTTTATTTTTTATATAGTTTGAATAGATCACTTATTTTTCTCTGGACATATAGTTAATGAAACGAAGAAAAAGAGCTCAAGACAGTTGAGAAGTTGAGTTGGGTGACACATTTGGTGTTTGAGAATTTTCCACATTTTAATAAGAATTTACTTGGAGAGAGATGTTGCTATGCAGCCTGTGCTATAGTTTTCTTTTCCTTCTAATTATCACTGCAACAGTCATGAAAGACTTTTTCATTACACATATATGATAATCACATGTATTAGTTTTTCTACGTGACCATCTTAGGACTTGTTTGGATACATATTTATGAGCTAAAATCCTCAAAATATTTCCTCATTTAAACAGTAGCAAAGCGACTATGGTGTTATCAGATAAATCTTGTTAGTTCACTGAATATTTGGTGGTAAGAGCATGCTAGGTGATGTGTTGTTAATAATTTACTGGCAACTTAGGCATAACCCATGTGTAAATATGTTTTCCTTTTATTTCCCAATGCCAGGTTCCAACTTCCAAGTGAAGAAGAAACAGACCTTTCAAAACTGATTACTACAAAGTTGTTCTATGGATAGTTTGAGCACAAGTGCTCTAGCACTAATATCAAGGCTTAAATATTGGTGGACTTGAGCTTTGAGAGTATCTTGGTGAGTTCGTTATCCTGAAGTATGAGCAATTCTGTTATTCATATATAGTACTTTCTTTCTGACTGGGTTAATATTCTCACTCCTATTCATGCACTTCTGAATCTTCTCTTTTCAAGTTACACTATTCTGAACATAGATATTTGATGTGCAATGATTTAGTAGATTAATAATGGTTTATTTGTCATTAAAAGTGGCTAATGATTATCTTATAACCAATAGGATTACCCTAAAAAATCCATGTGTACATCATTTGTTTTCTGAATTTTAGTCCATGTGTACATCATTTGTTTTCTGAATTTTAGTGAATGGTTATCTTTAATTTTTTTACTAACTATATACACCACATGTTTTTATACCACATGATTGATTTTTCTGAAATTGCAATTCAATTCAAGAGAAAAACCAATTGAATCTGCATAGGAAATGTGGCAATAGAAAATCCAACAAGGTTTTTATTTAAGTGTTGGACTGAATATCAACCCATCTTAAAAACTAGAAAGCAGTTTTGAAGGCGAAATAGACACTATAGAAAAGGGGAGCATTGTTGACTTCACTAATACATTCAGATATCAGATATTACATTATTGATATTCAGTTCGGATATGTGGTGTTATTGACAATTTTGATGGTCTTCTTTTCTCTTCTAGATCTCTCTAATCTGTGACTGGAAGCTTCAGCAAATATAACATGTTGATGGGACTATGAGAGTTCTGAATGCTGCGCCAGTCATACTGAATCATGTTCGCACTCCAATGATCATTGGGTTCTGTTATGATTACTGGACCTGATGGCATGCCAGCACATAACCCACCAATGTTTGGTTGTGCCTGACTTATGTGTTTCCTCACTTATTTCCTCCCTCCATTATGTCATTCTTCTACTGCATAAAAGTTTTAATAGGTTCCATCTTTGCACTCTGCAGGAGTTTTCTAATCGATGGTCGATGAACATCAATATGGGAGGTAAGGGAAACACGTATCCCTTCTCACAATTGCTCAGATATTCAATCTTACTTTCCACAGTGCACCAATTTGCATTTGGAAGAGATCATAATTTGGTAACGCCTGGCAAACATATGTGATCTTAGGAAATAGGTGAAATACATTCTGGACCTGAATGTAAAATTAAGACTTTCAAGAGTACCATGTACTAGATTCAGCTGTAACATATGAATGGATGCTAGAAATTCCAATAAATTCATCGCTACAATTATGTGTGATTTTTGGCTTAGGTGACCATTACTATTCTCATCATTGCATTCAGTGCCCAATATATCTTCCCTTCTATATAGGACAAAGCAAGGTGCAGTTTTAACTTACTAAATTAGAGAACTAACGAAGACAGTATATATTATAATATTAGTGTATTTTGACACAACAAGAAATTTGGTAGTATTATAGCACTGGGCCAGCTCATTGACCTGGTGCTTATTAGAAAGTTGTGTCTTGCAGTTTTCATGCTCAGTTGCATTCAAGTGGCCCTCTTCCTTGATCTGATAGCTTTCCAAGCATTTTAGCCTTTTTCTTTTCATGTGCTACAGACTCTTGCCATTGTGTTAAAAATTCAACCATTGCTGTTTATATGTTGCTGCTGGGTTGAGTGCGAGGAGACACATCAATGAGGGACGAGTGTGTACCTCTTTTTTTTTTTTTTTTTTTGGATGATTGAGTCTTGGTCTCCTCGAATCTTGAAGAAATCTGCTGCTGATGGTTCCATCCAACAGTCTCCAAAGCAAAACACTGCCTTATTTATATGTTAATCAGGTCTTATTTTGATGAATTTCCAATAAATAGATAGTTTATTTGAATGTGGATTGGAATAGTATGTTTTAAAGTTGAGTTAAAATTTATTTGTCCAGACCCATTTTTTTATTTGTATTGCGTTCAAAATTTTAAGGCTCTGTAGCAACTCATAGGCATCTGCTAGTATTTTAAAATTCAACCAATTTTAAGTTTAATTATATGCTTGTTTGTAGAGTTTACTACATATATTTAATAGTTTGTTTTCCCAAAATCGTTGGTAACATTTATAAATATTCATAGACAACAAAATTAAATGTATATTCAAGGATGAATCCAGATTATCCAGTTTGTATTATATATATTTAGAGATATTGTAGTTTAGGACCTGCTTGGATCTATTAGCACTAAAAATCAGCTAACAGCTGCTATTTTTTAGCGTGCTAATTTCTAGTAGGTGTGTATTTGGATGCCCCTGCTAATAGCTGCTAATAGGTAGCTGGATAATAAGTTGTTGAATGTATGTATAAACTATTAGCACCTATTAGCAACTACAAACCTGCTAAAGGAACTAATAGTTAGCAACCCACTAGCTAATAATCAGCAGGTCTGTTTGGGTCTATTAGTACTAATTTTAGCTGCTAATTTTTAGTAGTAATGGATCCAAAGAGGCATCTGAATGGCATCGAAAAAAACACTTATCGTACATCTCATGTGTCTGATTTTTTATCGTTGTCCAGACAACATGTAATTGTGTCATTGTTGGCCTATGCAACAGATTGCAAATTGCCTCTTGTAGTTGCCCATTTTTTTTTTTTTTTTGAAGAAACTGGAGGAGCCTAGGACCCTACATGAATTTTATTAAATTTGAAAGACAAGGAAAAAAAATACTGGTAGCTCAGGAAACAGAAAAGGAAATGAAAAAGAGAAGAAAAAGCAATAAAATTACAGTAGATTTTGGATCCATAAATGAAATGTCTGGGTGACTCGGGCCTTTGCTCTTAGAGAAAGGATCTTTAATTCTTTCTGAAAAATTTCTTTGGCCACAGGCACACTTGGCTGTTCTCCCTTAAAGATGTTATTCCTTACTGTCCATAGGCCATGATGAGAATGGAAGCCAACAAAAAGAACGAAGGATGCATCTGATTTCTGATCTGTGAAATTGCCTCTATAATGCTGACTCATTTTTTTTTTTCCTTCTAGTTTTGGTGTTTTGTGGGATTTTGGGATTGGTCTCTCGACCCTTCCCTTGTAACGTTCTGGTGGGGGTTCAGGATTGGTCATCTAACCTCTCCCTTGCCGCCCTCTTTTTCTTCTTTTTAATGAAATGACACACAACTCTCCTGTGTCGTTCGAGAAAGAAAATAATGTCTGAACGTGTCTCAAAGAGATGCCAATCAAGCTCCAACAATCTTTGGCAAACTGACATTTCAGGAATAGATGAGAAACTGTTTCTTCTAAAAATTACTAACAGCGGACACAATTATAAGATTCAAGATACATATGTTTCCTTCTGAGGGTGTCTCTGGTACTGATACGATCTTTTAGCAGGAGCCAAAAAAAACACTTTATGCTTAGGTTGGCAGAAGCAATTCCATAACCAATTATAAACCTGGGAACTGTTTGTGTCCAATGAGGAACTTTATGTCTTTGAAGTTGAGAATTCCCTCCAAATGGATTTCCAGCAGTCTTTTTGCTCAGAGAAAGTGCTCTACGAAGGGAAAAAAAACAAGCTGGATTTGCTGAAAGGCTTCAGCTGATAGGGGAAGACTGAAAAGATCATGTATGCGCTGCTGAGCAAAATGTTTACCGACAGTGAGTGATTTGTTTCTAGCAAAAGAGAACTAGTTGCTTGTGTATGATGGTTGTCACAATTTTAAAAAATTCAGGCACTGACATCCGTATTCGATTATATGCTTGCATATTAGGGTGTGCTTGGTCCCGGCAACTGCATGCCACGACACAGTCTGGCAGCCACGAATATCCAAGCGAGTTTTTGGTTTATGAATAGACACTAGAAAGACGCGCGGCTTTGCCGCCTTTCGTGGAAGCGGACCAGGTTGTCTAGTCCATTGTATTTGTACATTATAGGCTAACAAAAGCTATTGGTGAGTTCCGTCTTGAGCTAGCCAATGGTGGTGGTGTATGCGTGGGATTTACGATGTTTAGAATTTCACATATATATTTTGAAAACTTGTATTATTTTAGCAACATATTATCTTAGTTGTTGAAATAGAACTATCATATTTTTTTGCTATATTTATTTTGGAGAAAGAAATATTTGAAGTATTTATTAAGAGAGAGGACCATTTTATTTTTTGGCTATATTTATTTTTGGAGAAAGAAATATTTAAAGTATTCATTAAGAGAGAGACCATTTTATGATTAAATGGGAGTATATTTTGTATAATAATGAATCGTAGAGAGAGGAGCATTTCATGAGTAATTTAAATATAATAATATAGATACGGTACGATAGATTTATATTTATACAAATTAAATTCCCTAAAAATATGTCATGCTATGTGTTTAGAGTGTAGTGCTAGTTGTGTAGAGTTCAACAAACTTGGTTTGGTATTTTTCTGATTTTTATTTGATTTGTTATGATTTTTATAATATTTTGGCCAGTTTAGGTAAAAGATAAATTCGCTGGAAAATGAAAGAGGCCATTGGGCCCAATTCGGCCCAACGCCGAGCGGCGAGGCAGGCCGAGGCCCACGAACGGGAGGGGAGAAGACGCGGACCGCGGGTTGATTTCCGATGAGTTCGAGGTTTTTTTTGCAAAAATTTATGAGAGAGGGAGATGGACTGCGGGTTGATTCATACAAAGTCTGAGGGTTTTTTTTGCAAAATGTCCGAAGGCACGATCTGGGCCGTCCGGCCGCCCGATCGGACGGCCGGGAACGGCCCTTGACGTGGCCATCGCCGTTGGCCAGAGCTTGGCTCTGGATTATATATATATATATATATATATATATATATAGAGAGAGAGAGAGAGAGAGAGAGAGAGAGAGAGAGAGAGAGAGATTGGCAGCCACAGAAACTCTTAGCAAATTGGAGAGAATCTCGTCACTTTGTGATGGCCATTTTCTACACCCCAACTGCAGCTTCGCCGTAAGGGCGGCGTGGCGTTCACTGGCAGCCAACCTGAGCATCGAACGGGCCAGGGCGCGGCGTATCGATCAGTCTTGGCGCCGCAAAGGTTGACTGCCATGTGCCTACTTGAGACTTCACGACCACATCTAGAAAACTAAAGGTCGTGATGAACCATCACTATTCAGCTTTGACGGAACGTGGACGTGGGCATCGCCTGCTGTCCCTCACATCAGCCGTGGCTATGAATGGCACACTTGCACCTGGCTTGAGATAGTTTGTCCTAGTTTTTTTACATCTTGGTGTAACGTTGTTCTTATGGTGACTTTATTCAATACTTACAGTTACCAGCAGGTCTTCTAGTGGATAATATCTGGGGACCAATGGAAAATCAAACTATCCAAGTACAAATTTGCTGAGTGATCGGTCTCTACCTAGGGCATATTATCGTGGTGATGGTTTATTATCATCTAATCCTTCCAAAATTCAAACTATTGTGTTGACTGGCCTCAGGCCACTTGTGTGAAGGATGTTCGTGGTTTCTTAGTCTCGGCATGTTACGATCGCAAATTGGTCCGACACTTTGTGATCATCTCCAAGCCATTGACTAGTATTCGATATTTCTTTCTTTGGATTGATGCCCACACTAATGCCTTTCAGTTACTCAAGAAGTTGAATGCGCTTGTGCAAGAGAAACAGGGTAAAACCCATCGGCTTTCTTGCAGGAACTAGGCCACGAACCAGGAGCACCAAGCCAAAGCATCACCCAGCAAAGCTTCCTCCACTAACATATCCTGTAGGCGAGAGCTATAGCGGAGTCACGAGGCACACTTGCGTTCGTCGTTTTCTCCAGAGGAAGGAGGATCGTCTGGTGCGGAAATTCGATGAACCAGCATCAGCAGCCACGCGAGGCACACTTCGATGTGGTGACAACAAGATCTCCACCGATATGGGTCCAAGATACCTCACTGTTTGTATATCAGCCCATTGCTAAATGGGATGGGCAAAAGACGACAAGGATGAGGGCCAATGCAAGCGAACCGGGGAACATCGTCTGACGTGGTGCACAAGTAACTTGGCGTAGGACACCGGAACCTATGAATGAATAATTGTTAAGATTTTCTTGCAACCAACTAGAAAACATATGTGTGAACTGATTAGGATCCATGTAACTCTACCCCTGCAATATATAATATAAGGCGGGGTAAGGAGCCCCTTATCAGTATCAAAGGTCATAATCAATAACCCCTTGTAAACTCGAGCATACGAGATAAAGAGATCTACTCTGAACTAGATGGAGGGTACCACATACCTGAACTAGTATAATCTCGACACCTAAACCTATGAATGAATTGTTAAGATTTTCTTGCAACCAACTAGAAAACATATGTGTGAACTGATTAGGATCCATGTAACCCTACCCCTGCAATATATAATATAAGGCGGGGTAAGGAGCCCCTTATCGGTATCAAAAGGTTATAATCAATAACCACTTGTAAACTCGAGCATACGAGATATATAAAGAGATCTACTCTGAACTAGATGGAGGGTACCACATACCAAACTAGTATAATCTGTGTCTTGTGTGTGACTCTTATGATTCCTTGTGTGTGGTATGCTAATCCGTACTGCTAGAGTAAACACTTTTGATATATAGGATATACCAATCAATTTTTGAATAAACACTATTAATTCCTGAATTAAGCATAGTGTCGCTGCCAAAATTCGTTCCCATAGCATGCACGAGATTCCTAGGGCATCCAAGAACGCCAGGATGTCTGGCTCTTGGCAGACATCCGAAAATGGCTAGCCTGGAAGATCTGCTTCGTCTCCAAGCAGGTCTAGCCGGTTTTCGAAGAGACGTCCAAAAGCATGTTAGTCAATTTCACTCTGTAGTTCACAAGGAGGAAAGAAAAAATAGTGAGCAACACAAGGGGGGCAAGGTGTCAGTGTTTGTCCAAACAGTTCCAAATATATGGCTCCATGAGCCACTTGAGAGTAAGCAGGCCATCAACTAGCGAATCGGCTTCCCATATAAAAGACAAGAGTAATCGGCTAACTTAATGAAATGAACCAGTAATAAGCCTAGCAACGATACTCATTGTGAAATAATTTATGAATATGCAATTTAAATATGACGATGACAGCTGCTTGAACTCAGGTTTAAAGTTAGCTTAGAATGAAATCCAAAGCCTGAAGCATCAAGCAATCGTAAGCCTAAAGCATCAAGCAATCGTCGGAGCAGATCGGCTCACAAGCCGATGTGGCGGGTAGAAGGTGTATAACCCGCAAACAACCAACCACTATAAGAGATTGGGCCTTCTGTGACCATTTTCATATGACCACTATTTAGTCATAGAGAGGATGCGTTTATGACCAATTTTCTTTGGATGACAAGCGTTTGTGACTATGTTGTGATTTGGTCATAAACAACCATCATCATGTGGCTTTCCCAATGTTCGTGACCAAAAAAGGTCATGACCAAAGTGATGAATATAATGGTCACAAATTAAGAATCATTATTTTTTTTAAAAAAAAAGAACACTTTGGCATGTAGCCGCATGGATGCAGCATGCCTAGGTGGAATGGTAGGAGCCACGTTGATGCTAGATGGAATGATGGGACCCACCTGTAAGGCAGCCTATTAAATAAAAAAGAAAAAACTGGTGATAACAGTAGGAAGAGGGAAACGAACTGGAGCTAGGCACCTAGATAAGGGTTCTAGGCAACTTTATTTTACTGTGATTGCCTAATGACACTGATGGTATATATAATAGCCACATACATGCTACAAGTACAATCTCTATGGCTTATAAAATATCATCGAACTGGAGCTGGGTTAAAAGATGCCTTGCCTGAACATTACTTTTGTGTCATGCTGTGATTCTGAAATTTTTCACAAGCACATTTCTAAGCTTGCTGCCTATACTATATATGTACCTACTAGCTAGGCTCCCCCAGTTTGTTGCTGGCTGGATGCTTGGCTATACTCTACACGTCAAGCATCAACTGATCTCTGTTGGATGGCTGCTCGGCTTCTGCAGCCACCGCTGCAACCATGGCTGCTGAACACCTCCAATTTTTTTTTTGCAATGACAATATATGTTTTTTTTAACTTAAAAGTTCTGATTGCTATGTATGAGACAGATAATGTATTTGTTCATTTCTTATTAGTGTTAATTCCTGATACCATGTTCTTTGCAGGCTGTTAGACTCATTTTGGTGATGTGTGAATGGAGTTTGGTGTGACTTTGTGGCTGCAGTCTGACACCATATTTTTTGGCTTCTGACGTGACTGGAGTGTGGCTGCTATTTGCCTCACTGGAGTGCCTGTTTACTGATGTCTTACTTATTTTGTTGCCGTGATTTCAAATGTGACTGGAGTGTGGCTGTTGCTGTTGGTGTACCTGCAATGCTGCCTTGCTGGTGTAGGTGTACTGGAACAGGTAGAACTTCGGTGGACCTATTTTGTTGTGACTTATGTGTTTGGCTGGTGAATGGTCTATTGAACTGTATGACTGTTGTTGGACCTATGATATTATGTATGCTGCCACAACCGTGTTATTGTATGAACCATTGTATTGTATGGCTATTGATCTATTGAGCTGTTGTACGGCTGTATGGATGAAATGATTGGTTTAGATATGCAACTATTATTGTTGATAAAATGTCTGGTTTATTTTGGATGATGATTCTTTATATGGGCTTGAACTGTAATATCAAATGCAAATTTGGCTGAAATACTACTGGGCCTATATGGAAAAAAAGGGCCGCCAATAATTGTACAAAAATAGCAGGCCGGCCCATAAGCTTGTTGGGCTTAGTTCATTTGAATTTTAAATGTCAGCCCATGGGACAATTGGGCCAAATTTATTTTTATTCAAATATTTTTGTGCCATGTCATGTACCACGTCATGTGCCATGTCAGCACATGAATACATGTCATCATCCCATCTAATGTACTATGACAAATATAGTGACCAATACACTAGTCATAATCTAGTGACAAACATTGTAATGGTCACCAAGATTGGATGACTATTGGGTCTGTTAGTCACAGGAGGGGTTTTATGACTCACCTTCTATGACCACTGTCATATAGTCACAGAAGGGGTATAGTGACTTAAAAAAGGCTCTAATGGTCATAATTATTTAGTCACAGAAGGCCTAGCCTCTTGCAGTGAACTGTTCATCAAGATAAACCTACTTACTAACCGATTTCAAATGTAACCTCGACCAGTGGGGTTCGAACGGGTCGATGCAATTGTAGAGGAGTTCGACAGGCGCAAACAATTAGTAAATGAACTCACCCATGATGTTGCAGCATCTGGAAAGCATGCCATGCTAGTGAAAGAGCCGATTCGAACATAGTAAACAGACGGGGTTGTGTCCTTGCATGAAGTGAGCCTGTTAGCTAACAATCTGAATCCATTGCCATTACCAGTGGAGGTCGAATGGATCTATGCAGCCGTAGAAGATGACGTTAGACTAGGTACTGCTGACTAAAAACTAACTTGATGGTCTTTTTTTTTGAGGGAACTAACTTGATGGTCGAGCACGCCCCGAATGCGTACTGTGCACGACCAAGGTCGAAGAAGAACAGTCGATCTAGCGCAAATATCCATCTTAACTATGTGTACTGCATGCAAGACTGGAAAACGACTATTTGATGTGATATGCTGCCATCTAGTACTTTGACCTTGATTGGGATAAGTTGGTGATAATGCCACAATTAATGAGTCATTAATTATAAAAGGATCGATAGCTGATGATTCTACCCAAAACAGTAACGGACCCTACTAATCTTGAATAGATTCAATAACTTGTGATTTACTCCCTCCGTCCCAACGACAGTGTCGTTTGAAATCCGCGCTCCTCTCTCATTCCCGGTTTACAAGCGACAGAGACCGTGGGACAGAGGGAGTAGAATAAAACAAACAGTGGAGCTCGAATGGACCGATGCAGCCGTACTTGGCCTAGGTAAATCGATAACTGGTGATCCAATCTAAAACGAGTAGTGGAGGTCGGACAGACCGATGCAGCCGTATTCGATCTACACTAAAATCGATATAACTACCTTATACCAAATCTACAGTGGAGGTTGAACGGACTGATGCAGATAAGATACAAGTCATGACAATACTTACTGCAAGCAGTGGAGGTCAGACGGACCGATAGACCGATACAGCCGTACTTGATGAAGAACTCACCAAGATCTACGATACTCCTACTCCTAATGCAATAGCAAAAGCTGTAAAGGGGTTTGTATTGATTAATTGTTGATTTTTTTACAACAGCCAGAGATCATTGGACCTATAAAATTTGAAATCCTCCAAAATAATCCGGAGATCATCATCTCCAGTAAATATCTAAACTGTGGACCAGTTAACAAAAACATCCCTGAGAGGCTGCCTACAAGGACCGTAAACCACAACAAGGGTCCATTTTTCTAGTTTATGGGCTGAGGTGCAGGACAGCTTTAAAGCAAAAAGGGTGCTTTTCTATAATATTGACAGAGAAGGAGGAGCTAGCCCAACAAACCAGTACCCTAGAAGTACCAATTGAGGGACTAAAATCAAATCGATCAAATTGTTTAGGAGCAAAATTCCTGATATAACGCAAATCAAAGTCTTCTCGCTTTGTTTCCTGGAACAAAAGATAGGCATCACTTTCATCTATTTTATTATGGATGGAATTCCATTTCTCTCTATCATTGACTTCCCTCACATTCCAACAGAGAATATTCCAAGAACGATTTCTAGAATTCATTACAAAGCCAACTGTTTAAATATAGCAAACTCCATGGTAGCACAACTACCAGAGTAAAGATCCCAAGAACACTTAACATGAGCTTTAACATCACAGATACCAAAAGCAACGAGGTCATAGAGAGACAAAAAAAAAAGGTCTCAAGCAAGCTGCTTGGATGGCAACTAATCATTCTGTAACTTCATGTAGCAGTTCTTTGAGTTCCTTAGGAGACACAACACAAACCAGTTCTTAGATCCACCAACACGCTTGATGATATTGGCTCCACTTCATCAATCTCCATGGTTTGACTAAGCTCTCGACTGATAACGCTCTTTTTTAGTGTTTTAGCTTCACCTTTCCTCCTGCTTGGCTCTGCATCAAATTCCACAAGAACTTCACTTTCATCCCTCCTCAGTCTTTCACTTCTTCTAACCTCATTATCAACAATGGGCATGTTAAACTTGGATCTCCGTCTTCTTTTCATTGGTGTTACAAATTGATTAATATCTATGAAATTAGACTTAGTTTCCACATCCATGCTCTGTTCATTATTTGAATCACCATAGTGGAAATCAAACCCAGGGTGCAAATTTTCCAAGATCTGTCTGACTGCAAACTGCTCGTCATAAAGAACAAGCTCACCCTTGTTAACTTTTTTTAATGTGTTCAATTGGTGGATCTTCATTTGCTATGCCAGAGTGAGCAACAGCTCCAGTAGAATCTGAGCTCATCAACATAAATCTTGGTGCAATGCTAGTACAATGAGAAGTTGAAGCCTCGGCATTGTTTCCCCAAAGAGGATTGTCAAGTAGAGTTTCCAAGTATCACTAGAAACAGGGCTGAAACCCATAGTTAACATCCTTAGAGGCCCCTTCAAGGTAAGTTGCTGATGCAGTGCTATGCCCATCACTTTAAGCCCAACAAATAGCATTTCCACAGATGAAGCTGGTCCAAAATTGGTGTGCAGACCAAGGTTTCTTGCAAGCTCCCTAATCTGATAATCAAATCACTCTCAAAGAAGTGTCGACTTTGATCGGCAAGCACAATGGACCTATTTGCAGAAGGTAGAGGAAGCTCAAGAGTAATTGGAGTGCATTCAGCACTGAAAAATTTCCTAGTGTTCGAGCTGATAGAGGAGGACTCTTGTGATCTGCTAAATTCTGCACTTGCTCCACATCATTCTCATCCACCATTCCCCCCCTTGTACTGGCCAATTTTCCTAGCCCTAAGCATTAAACTGAACTACTCGGGGTGGGTTCTGATTTGGCTCCCAGCCCTGATCAATATTGGCTTGATGCACTTCATTCAAATCTCTAATATCTTCAAAGAAGCCAGCAGCTCCTGGCTTATTACTAGGAAAAAAGGGCCATTGACAGGATGTGGATTTGCCAGAAAACTATATTTGATTCAGTCTTCCTTAAAGGTAAACCGCTAAAATTACAAAGGATCAAGTAAAACATTAGAGCTCATGCATAGATCATGAAGATCAATAATTATTTATGAAGAATAGAATATCATGAATAATACATGACCTACGTGTACATGACCTATGTGAGTCTTTACACCAAGTTTCCCATACAAGATTTTTTTATGAGGCAACACGTGCAATTCAACGTGCAAATGAGATGCACTCTTTTCTCCTAGAACCATTTCTTTCTCACTAGATTTTTGGATAGAGTTTTTAATGAGGCATGTATATATCGTGATAATCGTCCAAAGGAGAGTGTTATAAAATATATAGATTTTTTCATAGAAGGAAACAAGGAAATCCTAATCCTAGTCTATTTATTATGTGGACCCTTATCAAACTCTTAGGCTTTGACAGAACTATGTATGTGTGGGTGCATCTATGTTATAATCACCAACATGTAGAGGAATAAAGAATGATTTATGCATCTATGTGTTCTTCTACTTTTATATATTGTGTTCATCATAACTGATGGAGAGGAAAAGATCCTAACAGCTGAAAACGTGTTTTACAACATAACTAACTATATGGTTGTTCTCGGGTGTTTTTTTTTTTACAGCAAACATTTATTACTAGCAGCAGCGTGCTGCACGGATTGATACATTGTTCAAGTCTACGTATTGTAGAACTTGTAAAAGCGGGCACTGAGATACATGATGCTCAAAGGAGCAATTGAAATCAAAAACTAGCTGCTCAGAGTTAAAGGATGATAAAGCTTGACGAGCCAGTGCATCCGCAGTGCAGTTGAGCTGCCTGTTGATCTTGAATATTCTGTAGTCCCTGCTTGTTGCACAATTGGAGAAGAACTGGGTGAAAGGTTTAATTCTCCAGTCAAAAGGGTTTGATTGGTCCGTTTGGTTTAGGAAGTGGACCAACTGCTGGCAGTCCGATAAGAAACTGATGTTGTTGAGGTTCAGGTGATCAGCGATAGCAGCTGCGAGTGGCAGACATGCAGCTTCGGCCATTGGCACCGAGGAGCAAACAGCAAGTGCTGCTTGGATGTAGAGTGTCTGTGTTGGTTGAACCTGCACATTGACAAATAGGATTCCTAGACCGGCCGGTCTATGTGGCATCATCGGTTGGTCTGGATAAGTGGATGCGTCGACGTAGCACCTTATGCCAGTTAACAGGGCTGGTGTGGCCACCGTGTACCTGTGCGTCATTATTTTCTGCAACACAGAAGCATTCAAACCTGAAACACTGGCCTGCGTTGAAGATTGAGTCGCCTGTACTATCATAGGCTCCTGAGGATTTGCTTGGACTCCGTAGTTAGTCATCGGTCCTGCACTGGAAGAGGTCATACCTCGGTGGCGGTGGTCAGCATGTTGAGGCAGCTGTTCAGCTTGAGGAGCGTCAATAGTTTGTAGTTCCCGCGCCTGTATGTGAGTGCTGATGTGGGCAGCAGCAGCATTGTGAACCTGCACAGGTGTCCATGTTTTCCTGTGGAAACGGTTGTCATTTCTAGCTTTCCAAATGTACCACATTGTGGTTAGAATTTTTTGGAGTAAGAAGTCAGGAGTGGAACTGGAAATAAAACTTTGAAGAATTAGTTGTACACCATCATGTTCCTGTGGCAGATTATCTGTTCTCATTGGTGGATCAAAGGAAAACCAAACTGCTCGAGGGAGAGAACAATGGAAGAAAAGATGGGCATCATCCTCCACAGCGCCACAGTTTGAGCAGTGTTTGTCAATGTGTGTGGTGTACCTGGCCGCACGTTCAGCTATTGCAAGAGCTCGACGGATCAGTCTCCATGCAAAGACCTTGATGAGAGGGTGTATCTCCTTGCTTTTCCACACGCGCTGCAGAATCTGGTTTGTCTGGGGAATGATACTTCTAGATCCTTGCTGTGGCAGCTGGACCATCCTTTGGGATGCCAGATACCTATAAATATTTTTTGTAGTGCATATACCATTTCTTGTAGGTAGCCATCTGAGAACATCCTGCTGATTGTTAGGAACAGGTTGTATATTGGTTATGGCTTGAATAGCCTGATGGTCAAAAGTGTCAGATAACAGTTGCATATCGTGTTGTGGCTGTGGATGTTATTTCTTTAACATGTCTCTAGCAGCTACAGTGCTCCTAAGTGAAGGTTGCTGTAGCAGCGCTGCTGCAGCAATCTCTTTCAAAGTACAGTTATACCTCCTTCATTTTTAAATAAAGAGTAAAATCCATCACTGGTCCCTAAACTTATACTGTTGTGTATTTCGGTCCCTAAACTTGCAAATCGACTGTTTAGGTCCTCAAACTTGTTCGATTGTGTCATCCCAGTCCCTAAACTTAAAATTATCCGTCTAGATTCTCAAACTTGTTAATAAGTTGTGTCATACTAGTCCTTAAACTTGATTTTGAGTCTTACTAGGTCAATATGGTGATCTAACTATATCAAAAAATAATTAATAACTTTTTATATGAATTTGAATTAAGATAAACTTTATATCAAAATTGTAGCCGCCGACGCGATCTACAACTTTATAGTTGAAAATGTTTTGAATTAAAACTGTTTAAGGTCCCAAAATATTATTATATATTTATAGATTTTATAATTTGAAATTTAAAAATTATCAAACAATTTTGGATATTACCATGGTCTTTATAAAAGTTATAGTTTTCAATAAGATCTACAGACTTTGTAGCTGAAAAGTTTTTATTTAAAGTCGTTTAGTATCCTAAAATTTAATTTTAACATAGATGAGACTCAAAACCAAGTTTAGAGACCCGTATGACACATATGAACAAGTTTGAGCACCTAAACTAGTGATTACCAAGTTTAGGGACCAGGATAACACAACTAAACAAGTTTAGAGACTGGGATGAAATAGCCGAACAAGTTTGAGGATCTAAACGTTCGATTTGTGACTTTAGGGACCAGGATGACACAAACGATACAAGTTTAGAGACCGGTGATGGATTTTACTCTTAAATAAATGTACATCTTGTATTTTTTAAAAGTTAATCAATTTTAAGTTTAACTAGATGCTTGCTTGTATTTTGATATCTTGTTTGATAGTTTGTTTTTTTTATTTTGAAATTCTTGGTAAGTTAAATGATCTGAACCATGATCAAAACTGTACAAAAAAGAAGTAGAAACATTTATAATACTTCCTCCATCCTAAATTATAAGACATTTAACTTTTTTGAACCCAAGTTTGACCATTCGTCTTATTCAAAAAAATTTATACAAATATTGCCAAATTTAAGTTATTTTTTAAAGAACTATTATTAATAAAGCAAGCCACGACAAAAGATGCGATGTTTTGCCAAATTTTTTGAAAAAAGACGAGTGGTCAATAACTTGGTGTTAAAAAAGTCAAACGTCCTAATAATTTGGGATGGAGGGAGTACAAAATATGTATCATTACATTGATTATAGAATGTATTTTCATAACAAACTTAGTAAAAGATATAAATATTTAATATTCTTCACTAGAAATTTTGTCCAACTTAAATTTGTTTGACTAACATGAACTCCATAATTATATTCTTTTCGGGATGAAGCGAGTAATGATTATGGAATCCTTATTGAGATATAAATATTGATATTATTATATATTTAAATAAAAAATACAGTGCATCTATGTGATCTTGAATTCAGACCTACGACTACCAACTAGATCAAATGCTTTAATAACATCATTAGAACTTATCTTTCCAATCAATTCCTTTTCAACGTAAGCTGTATCGTGTAATGGAGAAATTTAAGCTTACTGAATTGCGCGCCCATGTTAAAAATTAGGTCAAGAGAGGAGAATACACAAGTCAGCAGAACAGCTTCAGGCGGCAGACCGGCAAAGGCAGTATAGTGAGAAGAGGAAAAGTCCGACGGTGCTTCCTGCTCTTCTAGTCTTATTTTTGGACGACGGACTCGAAATGATGGTTCCGGATGGCTGTAGTAGCTGGACGGCAGGGTGGGCCAAGTTCATTTACGGTGACTTAATTAGCACAAGAATGGATCAGGATGGCTGTAGCTGGACGGCAGCATGGCCAAGTTCATTTACGGTGACTTCATTAGCGCAAGAATTAAAGTCATCCCCTGTTGCAAATACAACAAATTGTAAATACCTCTTGTGAATTGTTTATTTTTAGTTGTACTAGTTGCTTGTGGGCAAACGGGCTTATCGATCAGTCTTGTCACCGCAAAGGTTGACTGCCATGTGTCCACTTGAGACTTCACGACATCCTGAGGCTAAAGTTTACTCCGTATCACAATAAATAGCAGGATGCTCTTTAGCAGAACTGAATTTGGTTAATATTACAAAATTAATTATATATATAGGTTAATTCGTGAGACAAATTTATTAATACTAATTAATCCACCAGACACACATGTAGCACCAGATTATCAAATCATGAACTATTTATGCTCAATAGGTTCATTTTGCAAATTAGTTTTAATTTCTATAATTAGCTTTATAATTGATGTATATTTAGTTTTTTATTTAGCATCAAACATTTAATGTGACAACTACAAAATAGTCAGGGGAGCCGAACACCTCAAGTCGTCAACCATCGACTACTCAGCTTTGCCGGAACATGGGCATCGCCTGCTTGCCGAACATGGGCATCGCCTGCTGTCCCTCACATCAGCAGTGACGATGCCATCATAGATTCCAAAACTATATAAGCGAAGCTACCTCTTTCACCCAACCCAAACGGCAGCAGCCCAACACTGACCATGTCGACGCCCGCGCTTGCGACGGTTGCGGAGGGAGCGACGCGCATCATCCTGGTGCACGGCACGGGCCACGGCGGCTGGTGCTGGTTCCGGGTCACCACGCTGCTCCGCGCCGCGGGCCACCGAGTGGACGCGCTGGACATGGCGGCGTCGGGCATCGACGCGCGCCAGCTAGGCGACGTGCCCACCTTCGAGGACTACACGCGGCCGCTGCTCGACGCACTCCGGGCGCTCCTGCCGGGAGAGAGGGCGGTCCTCGTGGGCCACAGCTTCGGCGGCATGAACATCGCGCTCGCCGCGGAGATGTTCCCGGAGAAGGTGGCGGCCGCTGTGTTTGTCACCGCCTACCTTCCGGACTGCACCCACCCACGCTCTTATGTCATCGAGAAGGTACGTGTAAGTTTGTTGTTCTTTAATTTGGTTGTTCGGTTGGTATAACTTATCTATACATCTATTATTTTATTTTATTATTTATATCTATATCTATATCTATATCTATATCTATACCTAATAATAAAGAGGCAAAATTTCAGCCCATTTTTTGGTCCATCCATTTTTTTATCCGTCTCCCTCTAACTACTGAGGGCAATAGAATTTCTTTTCGTCCGGATTTATATATAGATAACCCGTGCCAAGAGTCTGAATAGCTCTTATTTTTTTTTTTTTTTTTTCTAATAAAATATCTCTTGTTTTATTATATGAAGTATAAAGAAAATAAATAAATAATAAATACAATTTTATAGATCTTTGAACTTTGATAATCTTTATCCTTATCCTTCATAATTAAATATTCTCATCACTATGTTTGTGATGTAAATTTAATTAGAAAATAGAAAAAAATTGTTATTATTAGAACGAACTGAAACCTTGATTAGTTTGTCAAATTCATAAAAATATAAATGTATCAGCAAGTTATACGTATAATGCAATCCTCAACAAGGGTTGCTATGTGAAAATTTAATCAAGAGATGTCTTGACAACAACTAACTTCTTGCTGATTTTAATAACACATTAGAATTACATATTTTTTAAAGATGCCACGTAGAAATCAAGGTCTTCAACAACAACAAACTCATTGCCTATTTTAACCGGATATTAAAATTGTATAGTTATATCTATCCTAATCCTAATCCTAATTCTAATCCTAATCTATCCTTAATCTATATCTATATCTATATATATATATATCTATATCTATATCTATACCTAATAATAAAGAGGCAAAATTTCAACCCTTTTTTTGGTCCATCCATTTTTTGTCCGTCTCCCTCTAACTACCGGGCAATAGAATTTCTTCCGTAATAAAGAAGCAAAATTTCTCTCCACCTATTTTTTGGTCTATCTCTCCTTTAACTACCCCCGACAATAAAAATTTTCTTCCATGTAAATTTAAATAACCTATGCATATAAGAGTTGTGATAGTTCGCTTCTAGCGCAATAGTTGGAACAGTTCACGTCTAGCACAATAAGAGGTCCGATTCCAAGATATATTAGGCAGTGTATACAACTCGTTTAGCGATGATATGGAGTTCGATTCTAATATGTATTGGGTTCTGCTGGAATGCACAGTCACGTGCCATATTAAAGTTTTGATCCGGCCAAATCAAAGTTTGTTTTCCGTGTTTTCTTAATCTCCGTATCATTATATCCTTTTTTAACGCTTTCATGCAGATCTCTATTTTTCTCCTGTTTGATTTACCTCTGGATCGTGTGGTGTCTCATAGGCCAGGAAAGTGCCACACTTTCCCTACATTGCGGCCCTTGTGTGTGATATTTTATAATTTTCTTTTCTAAAGTATCTTCGTTTGTTTATAAAGATAATAAAAATCAATAAATATAGTAATCTATACCTACTAATATTTATTAATATAATTTTATTAATATTATATTATATTATATTAATCTATGTCTATATCTTCTATACCTCATATTAATGGGCCAAAATTTCTCTCCACCTATTTTTTGATCCATCTCTCCTCTAACTACCCGGATAATGGAGAGTTTCTTTTCAGATATATATATATATATATATATATATATATATATATATATATATATATATATATATATATATATATATATATATATATATATATATATATAATATGTGGTCCAAATGTGATATGAAGTCTAATTCTAAAATGTATTCGATCGTGTATGTAACCTAGACTCATAAGTCGTGCTTATATGTTCGTCCATCTCCTAATTCGACTAGATCTAGAAAAATGGTTAGTTATTGTCAGCGAGTTCAAACAGGAGTAATGCTCATGGTGCTATTTGTTTTCGTATTCCTTCTTACTTCTAAACTTTCTTTTTATATATGTACGCTGCTTCCTTTTTTAAGTCTCTGCATACCCCATATTCATAACTTACACACAAAAAAAGGGCGCAAAGTAAAGGGAATTGATTGTGAGAAAAGAAACAAAAAAAAAATCATAATGTGCAAAAAAAAAAAAAATAGTGGAAAGAAAAAAAGAAAAAGAAACCGAGATGGAATGGTACCATGACTCCGATGAAAACCAACATGGAAAAATCAGGATAGGTGTTTTGTGTTCGGTTTCATGAAAAAATAAAGAATTGAAACTTGGTAAGAGAAACAAAAGGCCTATAAACTCTTTGTGGCTTTTTATATTAGGATAATACATAAGATTAGGGTAATTTCTATTCTTATTCTTTTCTATTTGGATTTAAATTTGGATTAGGATCCATATAGATATAGATATAAATTAAATTTATGATATATTATGAATAAATATTTTTGTCTTACAATTGAAAAAGAAATTTATACCCCTCCATCCTAAATTGTAAATTATTCTAGATTTTCAATATTTTACTATAGAACCTATGTATCAAAAGTCTGAATGAGTTACCACTTGGGACAATGGGAGTATTTTAATTTGTTAGACTTAATAGGGCATTGTCATATTATTGGATATCATGATCATCATAAAATAATCTATAGCTATTAAAATTTACAAAAAAGGTAAAATATGAATACTTATATGATATTTTTTTATTTTTTCTCTCTGTTGCAACGCACGGGCATATTTCCTAGTCTAATAATAAAGAGACAAAATTTCAGCTTATTTTTTTTTCGTCCATCGACTTTTTGTCCACGCCCTCCTAACTAAAGGATGATGGAATGTTTCTTCCACCCGAGCTTATATATATGCTCTATACTCTTACAAGTTAGAATAGCACTTGTCTAAAGCGATATACAGAGTCCAATTCAAAAACATATTATGTCGTGTATATGATTGGGACTCACGTAAAGAAAAGAGGCAAAGAAAAAAATCAAAGCATATTTGGAGCCAATGCAGCTTTTTTTTTCCCGTTCAGCTGGTTTTCCGCTGCAGAAAAGAGTTGGAGACGGACACAGACAAAATCCACTCTATTTCGTAGCACTGATAGTTCACGGAAATACATACGGTTCACAGAAATCCCCTATCCTAGGTCTGGCTGCTACGTGATGATTTCCATATATCAAATCCAAATCTAAGGACACATATTCTCATATATGAAATCTCAAAAATCCAAATGGATTAGTATTCATAGATCTAAGTTAAATCAGATACCAACCGGACAATAAATACTAGACAATGACGCCACCACTCATCAAATCAAAGCCACAGCAGATTAGATCAAGGAACAAAAGAACAGAATCAAAAATCCACCATGAACAAAATTAGACGAAATCAAAAGAGCGCAATGAGTTGAATCGAGACCACCACAGACATGCCAGGCACCATCCATACAATGTGCCAGACCCACCCTAAGTGGAGGAGCTGCAGCTGCAGGGTCGAAGGCCGAGGCAGGGGTGGAGAGGCATGGAGGTCCAAGACGCAGACAAGTCATAAGATTTGGGTAGCTTGGCGGCGCATGAGCGGGGCTTGCGGTGCGGAAGGATGAGGCGAGGGCCACGTCCCGCAGGAATGCTGAATCGAGTTTGTGCGGTACTACTCCAGTATACTTATACTCGTGGAGTTTTTACGATGGTCCTTTTTCATTTTCTTTTTCTTTCACCGGTGGTTTTTTTATTTAAACAAATACATCACTCTGTCTGGCTTGGTATTTGGGGTTTAGGATTTTTGTTTCTTGCACACGCTCTATCCGTTTTCTGTTTTCTTATATTATATAGCGTAGAGAAGTATTTTTTTTTGTCTTTTTTCTTTCATCGTTGCTTAACATCTGATTGGGTTTTATCTTTTTTTTTTCACGGTGCTCCTTTTGGGCGTCTTTTTTTTCACGGTGCTATTTTTGGGCATCCTATTGGTTTGGAAATGCATACAGTTCATAGAAATCGAAGCCACACTTGTGGCAAAGTTTGCTAAAACATTAGTTATGTAACGTTCTTGTTTCCACTTTTCATAATATTTGATAGTTTTTTTCTCCTGTTGCAACGCACGGGCAAATTTGCTAGTCTATATACCTAATAATAAAGAGGTAAAATTTCAGCCCATTTTTTTTTTTTGTCCACCTTTTTGTTTCATCCACCCCTCCTAACTAATTCTGTATATATAATATTTGGGCACATATTTTCTGAGCTAACCTGAATAACTATGAATTGTAGTTGTAATCCAAATAGATTCCTCAATATTCCCTTCTAGAATCCTCGGTGGCAGTAAACATGGAGCAGGTGGTCACGCCCCAAAGAGATTAAATACAAGTACAACTCCATACATGAATACAACTAGGATACGAGTTGTATTAGATAAAACTAATTTGTAAACTAGGATACGAGTTGTATTAGATAAAACTAATTTGTACAATAATATAATATGAGATATACTAGGAAGTCCTAATAGGACAGTGACTTTTATCGAAACCTAAATAGCTACAAACTGTAATCGTTTCTGGTTTTATTTTTGGTGTTTTTTCTTCTTGGTATTTGTATATCACTCCTCTTTTCCATATTCCTCTCAATCATGGCAGCAGATCAAGGGACAGAGTCCCATCCCCCTCTCTGTCCACACAACCCGTTAATAATTAATTAAATAGATCTTCCTTCTTGAGTTGGTATCTAGCTATACATGGGCCTGGACACAAAATACATTGTCTCCTTCGGAGTTCAATTTTTTTCATATTCTTATTTTTCTTCTCTTACGAATTCTTCTCTTCTTTGTTAAAGTTGTCCTTTTTTTCTCCATCCACTCCTACAGAGTCGAGTGTACGTAGCATGTTCTTTTTTTTTTCTTTTCCCTTAGCACATCATAACTTTTTTTTTGAGATTTGCCTTTTTAATTTCTTCCTCTTCTACATGGAAATTCCATAATGTGCCTTTTTTCTTTCGTTTGATTTTTGGTGTCCTTTCTTTTTTTTATTTTTCTTTTCTGACTTGTTTTTTTCTCGATTACTCTCATTGTATTTTCTTTCTTTTATTTTCTCTTATAAATATACGAAAGACATAATAACTGAAATCATCTCTTTCAAACAACACTTATTTTTATTAAAATTTATATCAACCCATGCTCTAACTAATAATCAAACAATTGGATAGTACGAAGATCTATGAGTAAATATTTTTTTTGTCTTTAAAAACTCTCGCCACGTAAAAGCCAGGTCATGCGATGGCTGAGTGATGAGTGAAAGCGACATCCATCATCTATGTGAGGACTGATGACCGAGGACCATCGACGAGTGAGGACCGGGGCGACCAAGTGACGGGCAACGCCTATGTGAAGACATGCTTGAGTCATGCAGGACCGGGTGCGCGGGACTTGGCGTATGTCATCGTGAGGTACGGGAGTCATTTTGCCACGGTAGGCCCTGGGACTTGGCCTGCCTTGTCCGTTGTTTCAAGGCTCAACATCAATGCTCACCAGGCTCGGCGTGCACTGCCGCGGGGCTCTATGTTGAATCTGAGTGAGGGATGTGGGTGTGTGACAGAGTTTTCACAACAGCGAAGGATGTGAGTGTGGCAAATTTTTTTCTCCCGTTGCAACGCACGGGCATGTTTTGCTAGTAATAATAAAGAGGCAAAATTTCAGCCTATTTTTTTGTCCATCTATTTTTTCATCCACCTCTCCTTCTAACTACCGGACAATAGAGTCCATCTGGACTTATATATATGAGGTATAATACTTCTTGTCTAACGCAATACAGAATTTGATTCCTGTTTCCATATTTGAATTCAACCTATAGCGCTAATCCTAATTGATACGGACTTCCAATTTTTTTTATCCTGTCCGTCCGTTGTGGCAGAACCTTCTAAATTATATGGCCCACAAACACCTGACATTGTACCTAAGACCTCTGTCGGCTATGCTTGTGTACCACATAACTTAAAAAGTTCTGTCGGGTGAAACCCCGATGACACCACGATCCTCCAGGATCGACTTCTTAAAAGATATTGTAGTATTACAATCATCTTTATTCAACTACAACAGAGTAGCGGAAGATTTACAAAAGATATTACAATATTTGATCAGAGTTTGATTAAACAAAACTTAACTGAGTTTACGGAAGTAAGAAGGAGATATAGAACACCTGCAGGAGAACACCTCAGGTGGGAGATATTCGATCACGCCAAGCCCACTGGCATGACCGAAATTAGCAGCAACAGTCAGTACTTGTAACAGGGGTCAAAGAACCCTGAGTACAAAAAGTACACCGCAAGACTTACCCGACTAAAAATTGGGGAGAAGACTCAGGAATGCTGGCTAATAGGAATCAAAGTGGGGCTTTAGCAAGAATCAAAGACACATTTGCCAAAAGCAACTAAAGTTGATCCTTACTTTTCATTTTGATTACCCTACTCTATATCAAACACTTATCATCCATATAACAATTTCAAAACTTTCTATTCTCAACAACTTTCATCATTACTACGATGCTGACGCTTGGTCAAGTCTCCCATATCGTGGAGCAACGACGATTCGAATCGCTTTATATACCCAGCTAGGGCTTCCTAGCCACACGATGTATGCAGGACCGAACATCTTACATACATCAACTCACGCTTGCATTTCTCCCTGCCAGAACGGGTCCTAGCCACGAGAGTACAAGACACCATCTCCCCTACGCCGCCGGTCCCGACCGGCCGACGGTGCGCTCCAGTAGTGTGGGTACATGCTACTTTCCGTCCCTTGTTGTCCGTTTTCGCATGAATCATACAAGGGAGCTTACCGCCATTAGCATGCGACTAGTACTATCCAATAACCCTCTTGACCACAGGATCACCACAACGAACGGTCCTTAACCGACACAAGTGGACGACACTACACCAGGGCACTAGCCCATCCTGATGCAAGTCACTCCACTGGCGTCTCGATTTACTCATCATGTTTTTGTGCGTACCCCTGACCCGGCCAAGGTGAAGAGTAGGCGACAACCAACATCAAGTTTTGAATACTTTCTCAGAGATGATATTGTTATCAACTTTTAAAACATTTCACAAAAGCCTATGCTAGTAGCAGGACTAAGCATGTACTAACATTTTTGAAATCAAAACAGGTATCCAGGATAGTATCACAAGGTACGGTAAATGCATCAAATAGGATAGCACGCAACTCCTATACCTAATGCATCATATCATAAACATAGAATTATAAAGAACTTTTGAAATTCAAGGAAGGGTTTAATGCATCCGGGGCTTGCCTGTGTTGCAGAGAAGGTTAACTGTTAATTTCGATATCGACATCTTCAGTGGATTCACCTCTTTTAGACTGGATCAACACGAGCCTTCTCCGAAGCTTGATCCACGGAAACCTTCACTCTCACGTACACTACACGTATATAAATGATGCATACTTAACATAATGACATGTATGACATGATGCTAGATGATGCAGTATGGATGAAACAACTTAATTTCACATCATCTTGAGTACAACTTTTCTTCACGGTAAAGTTGTATTACGGAAGTATAACTAACTAGCGTCGACGACGACGGACTAACGATACGCAATCAACATGAAATGCCGAAGGTCATTAGGGTTAATGACCTAGGGTCATCACTCAATTCTAAAAATCAAGCAACCCTAATAGTGATTAAGATTAATTACTAATTTATTAACCATTTTTTTACAGTTGTTGAAAGCCGCTAATTACACTTACTTAATTAACTAACTATTTCTACACATGTGATGATAACCACTAGTAACACCACCCAATCAAGCCATGACTCATTAGGGTGGTAGTGATTCATGGTCTTCAAACAATATCAAAAACATCCAAACCTAAATGAATTCTAGTTTTGCTACTTAAGTACTTTAATTATTTATTAAGTATATGTGAGCAAACTCTACATTTAGTTTACATAAAACAATGCCATGGACCAGGGAGATTTTGCTGATCCATGGACTTCAAACAATACCACAATTCATCCAACATTTTAATTAGAAAACTAATTAAATAATAGTTATTTTATTATCCATGTTTATAATCATTAAACAAAGTAGAAATTAGTTATTGAAATAAATTTCTTCAAAATAATACCAAAATTTTAGTGGAGGTCATTTTTCACATGAAAAGCTTAACCCTAAATTTTTATGATTTTTGGGTTATCATTTTGCTCTACAAAAATAAAACATCATGCATTTATTAATTAAAGCATGCAATTATTAAACACGACAAAATTGATTAACATGCTGCACACACATTTTTCCATGAAACTATACATCATGAGGATCACACACATATTTTTGTCATATTTTTAGTTGCCCAAATTATTTAATTATGAAATTATGAAAACTCAGCTCAGGAATTATTTGGAAAAAGAAAAGCAACTCTTTACCATGATTGGGCTACTGTGCGGCCCAGTTAGCTCACATGCAGCCCAGCTCCATCTCCTCCCCTCTCTCCCCCCCCCCCCCCTCGCTGGACCGGGCCACGGCCCAACTCGGCCTAGCAACGGCCCAGCTCGGCCCTGCCCTCCTTTCCTCTTCAGCCGAGTAGAGCACGGCGGCCGCCGGAACCTGGCCGAGGTTGGCCGGCGGCGGCATGACTGCGGCCCACGGTGGCAACGCGAGCAGGAACGGGCTACGGTGCACAGCGGACTCGTTGGTGGTATTGGTTTGACGGAAGGCGAACCGGAGATGGCTGACCGCGAGCGAGACAGAGTTCGGCGGCGGAGACGGGGAGCGCGCACCGGCGGCGTGATCGCGTTCCCACGCGTCCCGCGCGGTAGCGAGCTCGGAGATGAGCCTATGGTGACTGAGATCGGAAAGCGGAGCTGAATCTTGCACTGGCTCGAGCAGGGGTTCACCGGAATGGCCTGGCCAGGGTGAGGTGGCCGGCGGTGGTGTTCTGCTTGCCGATGAAGAAGACGGCGGTGTTCCGGCGGAACAAGAGCGGTGACAGTGAAACGGATAGGTAGGTGAGCTTCAGTAGGGCTAGGCGAAACTTCTGGTGGTGTTGGATGGGCATGTGAGGCTCTGGGGGTAGTTGGCCGTGGCGGAGATGAGCTCAGCGGCGCTCCGCCGGCGCTGTGGAAGAAAAGCGTCGTGCGGCTGCTACTGGCGGCTTTGGCTCTTGATTTGTGGCTGGGGAGTGAGGTGAGGAGGTGACGGATCTGTGGGAAAGGATGACAGGGGTGATGAAACGGCGAGCCACGCCAATTTTGCCGGCGAGTGAAGCTCGCGGTGGTGGAGCAGAAGAAGAAAAGGGCGACTTCGACGGCCGGCGCTTGCTATTTATGGAGCATGGGCAAGGCAGTGAGGTGGCTAGGAGTCTCGCGAAGACGAGCAGGTGGTTGGCCACGCGCGCGGGCGCGAGAAGGCGCGACCACGCCATGGCGGCCGGCCGGCGACAGTGAGAGCAGAGAAGAGAAAAGGGAGTCCCCCCCGGTTACTGTAGCAGAGCATCACCTTTTTCTCCCTTTTCGAAATTACTCTCAAAAATTGAACTGCACTGGAAAAACTCCAAAAATAAAAGTTGCTCAAATTTTCATGCTCTACAACTTTGGTTAAAGAAGTTCAGTCAAATTATAAATATTTTTGAAAATACAGTTTGAAATTGAAAAAGAGAATAAATTCTAAACTTTGAGATTTCAAAATTACTTTCAAATTTTGAATAAAAGATGAAAATCTCCAAAAATAAAAGTTGTTCCATTTTTCAAGATCTAAAACTTTTATTTAGAAAGTTTTTCATGAAACCAAATAGATTTTGAATTGGAGTTTAAAAATCAGAAGGGGATAATTCCCAATTTAAAGAACTTTTGAAATTAGTTTAAATTTTATTCAAAAACTTGAAAAAATTTATATACCAAACTTGTAGAGATCAAATAGATGCACAAACTGTATTTTGGAAGTTTTTCCAAATTTTGAATATTTTGAGATGAAATTGAGAAAGGGGTAAAAACACCTTGAATTTGAAGCTTTTGAAAAGGATTTTCAAATTAAATCTTTGGGCAATTAATTAATGGTATTGTGGTGAGTTTCAAACCCAACCAATGGCACATTTTCAAAGTACAAAGTTCATACTTTGAAATGGTACCAAAGTTTGGCAACTTTTATTTGCAAAATTAATCATGGTTAGCTCCCAAAATTGAAAATGAAATTGAAATTCCAACACTTAAACCAATTATGGAAAGAGTTGGCATTTGAATTCCAAATTCAAATTTTGTTCTTTCTTTGCATCATTTGACTTGTAAAACAAATTTAGAAAGTTAAACATAGTTAGCCAAACACTTTTACACATCAAGGTTGATTTTATGTTGGTAACTTTTATAAGCTTAATCAAACATGTAAGTACAATTTAAGTGTTTTTCACTTTATTAGCAAACACATCAAGTTATGATCATAAAGCAGAATCAACACCTTATGCAAGAATCATTAACACCATGAAATGCACTAATGTACTGAATGCTTGGTGATCAACTTAATGATGCATATGATCATATGTTAATTGCATTCTCATTAAATTGATAACCATGATGCTTAATGCATAATATGATGACATGGTGGGGTTTAGGTTAACGTAACACCATGGGTGTTACATCCGTAAAGGCTTCCAACCAAGGAGTTTTTTTTCCTTTTTCTTTTATCTTTTCCAAAGAACTGTTTTCCATGACCCTATGATTATTTCAACCGTATGATTATTTCAATTTTTCTTTTTTCTAACAGTATTATTTTCTGTGATTTTCTATTGATATATATTATGGCATAATTTCAAACGGCTTGATTTTTCTTGAAATGGCATATATAGTTTCCCATGATTTCCCTTACAGTCACATTTTTTTATTTTTCCATTGGCAAATTTTCTTTTCCGATTGTATTTTTTATGGCTTTTAGTTTCTATATTTTGCTAGCCCAATCCAAATCCAACATGAGACTATTTTCAAGTAGCGTACGCCTCGACCATTATGAGGAGTTCGAATTAAAGGCATATAACCTTTTAAGTCGAAAGTCACAAGGTGACGACAAAACATGTTTATGTTCGGTTGCAACACATGACCACATTTACTATGGACTTAGATATCACTATTTCTAGATGCATAGTAAAATCAACGTATGTAAAAAAGTTAGAATGTCTTATAGTTTAGAATAGATGGAGTGGTTATGTAGCATTTTTGTGTAGAAAAAGTTTACATAACTCCCTTAACTATAGAGGGCGGACTACTTAAGCCCCTCAACTTTAAAAACCGTATATTCTATCCTCTCGAACTTTCCAAAATCGGTTAAATAACTCCCCCTGGAAGTGGTTCTGAGCGGTGGTTTTGCTGCAATAACGTGGTTTTGTCTTTTTTTTTTTTTTTTATTTATTTTGGCTAAATCTTTAAAAAATTATAGTAAATCACAGAAAAATTATAAAATAGAAATTTAAATTTTATTGGACTCCACACGGCAGATCTACACAATGAATATATAATATAGTATGCTTTAGTATAAACTTTTTTAATATAATTTTAGATCTATACTTTTCTGTAATTAATTGAAATAAATTCATAGCCACAGTTTTATGGTCGAAACATGGTCAAATTTTTTATGGCGTGCTTATTATTATATGCTTGAACTATGGTAAAAATTTAATATTCATTATATATAACTTAGTTATAAATTTATTTACATTTAACAAGCATAAATCTATGTATTTCATGAACATTTGATAGCTTTGTTTCTCCCGTTGCAACGCACGGGCACATATATATGCTAGTAACAATAACTTATAACTGGCTAATAAGTTAAAACAGTTGATTTATTGTGAAAAAAACATTATTAGTTGGTTGATAAGCCGAGACGTAATAGCTGACATAAATAGTGTTATGCTCTTCCGATCCTGACCGTCTTTGTCTATTCTCGAAGTTTACCGTGTCAAACCCCCTTTGGAAAGTGGAAAACTTTCCTATTTACTGTGTTTTTTCTGTGAAAATATACTAATTTTTGTCAAATTCTTGTATAACTCATATGAAATTCCTGCATTCTAAAGGGACCTTCAGACCGAATGGACACCATTACGGATGCAGAGCACGTCCCACCCTCGGTGTTTTTAGGTCCTCAATTTCTACGCCATAAGCTCTACCAGTTGAGCCCACCGGAGGTATGAACTTTGATCTCTTCATGTACAGTATTTTACAATTGATTTATTGATTGGTTCATCTTATGAATCAGAAAATATCTAGTAATCGGTTGTGTTGTGTTATTGTTATGGATCTTGGCAGTACTACACGTTGTCCCAGAGCCTGGTCCGGGTGAGCTCCTTCTATGTGCCCGACCTGCAGAGCCAACCTCTCCGTTCAGCGAGGCTAGGTACGGTGCGGTGAGAAAGGTGTATGTGGTCTGTAAGCAGGATGAAGCCATACCCGAGGCGTGTCAGCACACGATGATCGCCGGTTGCCCTGTGGCGGAGGTGAGGGAGATAGCTGACGCTGACCACATGGCCATGTTCTCCACGCCAACTGAGCTCGCTGGGCACCTCGCCGATGTCGCCAACAAGTACACTTGATACCATTACCAATGTTTTGTTGTATTGTCTCTCCTTCCCGGTTAAAAATGGCAACTTACTCCAGTAATTCTTCGGACATCAGACTTCGGAGGCCATCTGCGAACTTCCAAGAGTGGAAATGTAATATGATATATAAATAAGTCTCAAATGGTCTCTTTTCCAAACTTCATTCTTTTGCGCACACCATGAAAATTAAATTTCACCGGGACAAACTCTTTCAGTCAATTTGTTTTTATAAACTTATGTTGCTGAGAGCTGGACACTGTTGTTGGTACCATTGAATGATCTGAGAGTAACATATGAGAAATAAAATGAGCTATGATATTTTTTTTGAAAAATATTGTTAAAAACTCCAATTTTACATGAGAAGGAGAAGGTATCTTTATCTTCAAGTCAGAATTGTTTCATTTCTGCCCAAAGTGATGTTGTAGTCACTTTAAAACCCACACATGTGTGAGCATGTTACATGGAATAACCCTTATGCCTGCATCATCCTTTTCTACCTTAGTCTTACTCAATTCTTTTCTATGTTCATGTCCTTAACTCATGACAAGCAAAGATCTAAGTGGGTGGGTGAGTAGGGTGTTTGTTGATGGCCACAAACTCCTTATTCCATACATCAACTATGCTTAAAATGAAAGTGTCAATGCCATCCACCATAGTCATAGGGTTTAATTGTAATCAATACCACAAGATACACGACGGAGCTTTGGATCACCGAATTAATAGTCCAGACAAGAAAGTTACAGTTTCTAAAAGATCGTGACATGGGTTAAGCTAGAATGGAGAGAGAGGGTTGGGTGACCCCAATAAAGGTCAAACGACGTAGGGCTAAACCCAATTTCCTCAAACTTGGTCTAGAGCATCTCTACTCATGATGAAGCCCAAGGGAAGAGGTGTGAGCACATATACTAGAATGGGATGTCGGTCAACCCAACCAGAGGCCCAACAGAAGTCCACTTCATCCACATATAAAAGAAACACTCAGGACATATCTCACTCACTGATTCAGTGTTGGTTCACATCAACGGACATAATGAAGCCAAGTGGAGCATAAGGATCCATGTTTCCATCCATCAGGTTTAAATGACTTCATTTTTGCTCAAAACTTGCACCCAAGCTCATATATGGACTATAGAACAATGCATCAACAAAAGATAAATGATGGTTATGTGGTGGTGCTAGGTTGGCCGACCCTATTGGAAGGTCCTAATTGGCTAGAGGGGGGTGAATAGCCTAATTTAAAAATATATAAACACATTAGAGCAAAGTGGTTAGCGACAAAAAAGGCATGAAGCATTTTGCTCTAGCTCTAGCTACTCAAAGGCAAGCTACCTATCCACAATTCTAGTTGCTATGATCTCTAAGCACAACAAGAACTAAGTTTCTATTTGCTACCACTAGAGCTAGAGCAAAATGCTTCATGCCTTGTTAACTAAGTTTCTACTTGCTAACTACACAAGCTAGCCAAACTAACTAGTGCAACGAATGTAATCACAAGTGAGCAATTGTGAGATGCAAATTGTGCCTTGTTGATTGATGCCAATCACCAAATAGATTCCAATGAGAATACCAATATGATCCCTAAGGATCAATCTGCACAAGAACAACCAAGCATGACACCATGATTTATCCTGAGGTTCACATGCTTACTAGCACGCTACTCCTTGTTGTGTCGGCCACACATTTGGTAGCTCGATGGCTAATAGGGTCCACAACCTAGCCCACAAAGGGGCCACAAAGAACTCACCCCAAAGTGAGGGTAGCTCAATGGCACAAGGTTTCCACTAAGGATGCCTTTGACGAATCTCTAGCAAGGAAGGCTCTAGAACCCCTCACAATCCATCAGATGTAGCCAAGAACAATCACCAACACTTGCCAACACCTTCTTATTGCTCCAAGCCATCTAGATAATGGTAATCACCAAGAGTAACAAGAAAACCCTCATGTCGAGGGCCAAACAACCGACCTGTTAAACCCCCGGCTGAACAACCAAAGTAGGCCGTCATTAGCACTCTAGTTCAGCCCATCGAAAGGCCAGACCTCGCAGGCTATCACCCCGCTCCACGACAAAAGGCCCAACTAGGCCGAGGCGGAAGGCCCATGAACGGACCGCGCCGCGCAGCCCCGGGCGGAGGGGTCGAACCACGACCTCCAAGCGCGTGGCTCGCATGACCCCCGGCCGAACGGGAGGGCTCACGGAGCCGCGACCCAGGATGTCATGATTCGCATGACCCCCCACGCGCACCTTCGCCCGGAAGCAATCCAGGCTTGCGCCACAAGCCTGGGCGATGGCGCTATAGCCAGATGCCTGCGCGATGGAACGACCAATGTCCACTCAGCCTGTGCCCCGCGCAGGGCATGGACGGGGACCTTTTGACCACACTATGGGCCAGAGCAAGGTATCGAGCGTTGTTTGACTGCACTGTTAGTCAAGTGCAGGGCATGGCGCACCGTCTGATCGTCCTAATGGCATGAAAGTCCGGACGACCCGTCCACCACGACCCGCACCCGTGCCATATGATGCCATTAAGCCTAACCCGATATGACAAAGGTTCTAATCAACTGCTCATCCTCTCCGTCCATTGTGAGGGCATAGGCAGGCGCTCCGGCGATGCGATAACACCGGTGAATAGCTCACGGCGACGTAAGCGACACAGGGAAGAAGGACGCCCCGACCCCAGGAGGACAGACGAGCCACTCCACCACCGTTCTTTTTTCTTTCTTCTTTTTCTTCCTTTGCACGGCACACCCACTCCTCCTCTATAGAGCACATGTAAGGCAACCCCCTCCCTTCATCTATAAAAGGGAGGACGAGCCACCCTTCAAGATCATCGCAGATCCATCGCCTACATCTCACACATGCCACGATATTGGCATCACGCTCAATCACAGAGACTTGGGAGCCCCTCCCTCTCTCGAACCGTTTGTAACCCCTACTACGAACTGCCACTAAGTAACACAACCCATTCGAATTGGACGTAGGGCCTCTCGCCCAAACCAGTATACTTCCCTGTGTCCTCTTAGCGAACCATCCGGGCATAAACGCGCATCTATAAATTTACTAGTTGGTGCTTTTATGAAACACTGACACCTTGGCAAATCATAGATCCTCAAACTCTAAGCAAATGCAACTGCTAGGATCACTCTGAATTTCACTTTGTATCAAGATGAGAAGGAAGGAGTAGGCATAGCTCAAGAGGATGGATCAACGGTCAAATTGTCAAATAGAGTGAGCTAGAGACGACCAAACACCTTAAATAGGCACCCCAAACAATAGAGCATTACACTCAAGGGGTAGTCTATGTGTTGACCAGACGCACCTATTGAATTGACTAAACCTACTATGGCCAGTGTTTGGTTGCTAGATCATCGCCATGAATTGACATCGCTCGCGCACTCCAAATAGCTAGAAAACTTCCCGTGCCTCTTTGAGTTGCACTGGACACGCCTGAAGAAAACGACCAGACGGGCCACTACAGGGCGCCCGATCTAACACAGAGAGGTTCTAGAACATGTTTTTTGTGACCAAACATGTTCGATCAGGAGTGACCAGACTCACCTAGTGTCTAGTCAGTTTACTGCCCCTACCGAGAGCCTAAGTTAGCACTACCGAACGCGGCACGGTCACGTGCGGTTGGTTCAACCAACTAGCGTCTAGTCGAGGAAGCAAAACTACCTAACCCTAGGGTGAGGCACTGAACGCGTCTGGTCCACTCTAGACCAGCGTCCGGTCGCTTTGATCTTCCTCGATCTCTTCTCTAACTTCCACCCTTGCTCTCATGCACTAACACCGAAGTGTTGTACCACTTGTGCACATGTATTTGCATTTTTAAAGCATTTTTAAAGTTTAGCTCGCACTAGGTCCTAATGCATGTTGGTATTTCTTAACGGATCACTAAAAATAGATAAAATCCATCCTTAATAATAAGTCTAGAAACACATAGTGGCGTTATCCTTAATAATAAGTCCAGAAACATTTCTATAATACACTCTAGGAAATGGGGTCGGAAAATGCTTGATGCATTTCTACCATGAATGTATCCCTAGTAACAATGTTTAGATAACTTGTCTAGGTAATTCTTTATGATTACAAAAGGTTCCAGAAGCGCATAGATTTACTACTGTAGCATTTCACCTGGAAGTACTTAGAGTATCATTATTTATATTTTCCCAAAGAAAGGATTTTGATAAGGTTCTAATATAAATTAGATAACATACTGCATTATAGACCAATGATCAATATAGTTATGCAAAGAATAGTAGACACACACACACACACTTGAGCATATCTTAGAAAGAAAAGGGAAAGAATAAAGAATAATCTAACATGGAGCTATCATATCTTAATATAGTTACACTACTACAAAAAATCTTTTGTGAGGTGTTTCATTTTGGGCCTCGGCGGCGAAGCGGTTTTATAAAATCGCCTCGGTTAATGCATGGGATTAACCGAGGCTGTCGTTTTTATTAACCGAGGTGGTCATAAGCAACTGCCTCACAAAATCGGTTTACCAAGGCGGTTAAAAACAGCCGTTTTCTAAAATATATTAACCGAGACGGGACTTATAAGAGGTCCGCCTCGAAAGATGCCTCCATTTTCGGAGGCAGACCTCCTAAAAAGACCCGCCTCGATTAATAAGGCCAAGCCCATCCCAGTCTATCTCGGCCCATCCTGGCTCGACTGCTAGGTCACCATATTTTTTTTTAGATAAAGGATATATTATACCCGGCTTCATCTACCAGGAGGTAGAATCAGGCCAATTATTACAAAGTTCTTACAGCACGATAGAGTTTGACGCCAGAAATGTTTACACGACAACTGCAAGATAACAAAACTGATAATAGAGTTTTGACTACACTTGACCAATAAACCTATGCGATAGCCATCCATTGGAGGTGAAAAATTGTAATGCTGTCGTCTCTAGGAACTGAGCAGCCTGTAACAGTTGCCCCTGTATCCCATCACACCGCTGCAGTCTTGCCCACTGTCGTAGCTAGTGAGTTCTCCTAAATAGTACATGCAAAAAATTTTAGGTCTATGTTTGTCAAAAACCACGTCATTTCTAGTTATCCAGACAGTCCAACACAATGCCAATGCTGCTATTAATAATACGCATTTTGATCTTTCCCGCCCCTCTTAGACCAGTTAATGAACAAGTCCTCTATGTCAAGTGGAGGGGATAAGCCAAATAGTAAGTGTACAGCGCGCCACAAAAACTTGGCATAATAACAATCAAACAATGTTACGAAACCCTAGCCTCACAATCACTCACCCGAGCCGATCCCTTCCCCTCTACTCGCACGGCTCTTTTCCTCTCCCACCCGCACGTCCCGACTCCTTTCCTCTCCCTTCCCCTCTCCATCTCGACTGTGCCTTGGCGAGCACAGGACCTAGGGGTGGGACGGTGAGCGGTAGAAGCTGTGACGGCGCAGTGACTGCGAGACTGGGGGCGGTGTGGCGAGCAGAGCGGGGAACCTGGCATGGTGCGGCGACCGCGGGACCTGGCGGTGGCGCGACACAAAGACGGGCCGTGCAATGCGGAGCGGGCCGGCGCAGATGGCGGAGGGATCTCCTATCGCGATCCGGCACGGGGCAGCGCGGCGCAGCACCACGCTGGCCAGCAACAAGTGGCTCCTCCACAACACTAGAGCGGCGACGTTGGATGTGGGTCCTCCAACGACAGCGCGTCGGATCCGGCAGCACGACTGCAGTAGTTCATGGATGGGCTCGATAGGCTTATCCACGGTATCCTATTTTTTTTATTTTTTCTGTGCAATAACCAAGGCAGGCAAACAACCGCCTCAGAAAAGGTCCTATTTACTGTGACCTTGTGTCCGAGGCAGTTGCAAATACTGCCTCGGTTAATTAGTTTTGACCACCTTGGTAAATATTTTGTGTAGTAGTGTTATGCAAAGAATATTAATGATTACACACATATATGAATAAGAACTAGAGCTAGGCAACAAAATGGATCGGGAGGCCGCCAAGTACTACTTTGCCAATAACCTCATGTGATAATTTATACGTACTTGTCGGTGTTTTGTGAAAGCACCAACTAGTAAATTTATAGATGCGCGTTTATGCCCGGATGGTTCGCTAAGAGGACACGGGGAGTATATTGGTTCAGGCGAGAGGCCCTACGTCCAGTTCGAAGGAGTTGTATTACTTAGCGGTGGTTCGTAGTAGGGGTTACAAACAGTTCGAGAGAGGGAGGGGCTCCCAATTCTCTGCTTGAGAGTGGTGCCAATATCGTGGCGTGTGTGTTGGTGTGTATGTGATGGGTTTCGGTGATCTTGTGATCCCTTGTCTCGCAGAATGGCTCGCCCTCCCTTTTATAGATGAAGGGAGGGAACGGCCTTACATTTCTCATGGAGAAAATATGGGTGTGCCGTGTAGAAAAAGAAAGAAAAAGGACAATGGTGGAGTGGCTCGTCTGCCCTCCTGGGGTCGTGGCATCCTTCTTCCTTGTGTCGCACGTGTTGATCAGGAACGGTTGCCGGTGTAGTCGCGTCGCCGAAGTGTCCGCCCATACCTTCACAGTGGACGGAGAGGCTGAACAGTTGATTAGAGCGCTTATTATACTGCCTGGGAGTTAATGACGTTGTACGGCACTAGGGTGGGTCGTGACGGACGGGCTGTCCTGACCGTCAACCGGCAGGGTGATTAGACATCGAGCCACACCCTGCCCTTGGCTAACAGTGCGGTCAAGAGCCAGGCCACACCCTGCTCTGGCTAACAGTGCCGCTGGTGTTCGCGTCCATCCCTTGCACTGACACACAGTGCGGTCAAGATGCTCCTCGCCCATGCCCTGTACGGGATGCAGACAGAGAAGACACGGTTTGACCAGTCGTGCTGGCAGCGAGGTCGCAGCTCACACGTTGAGTGCAAGCCTCGGTTGCTTCTTCGCGAAGACGCCCGCGGAGGGTCGTGCGGGCCGCGGTCTCCCGGGTTGCGACCCCGAGTGCCCTCTCATCCCGTAGGGGTCGTGCGAGCCACGCGTGCTGGGGGTCGTGCCCTCGCCCCAGGGGCTACACAACACGATTCGCCTGTGGGCCTTTGTCGTGGTCCTGTTGGTCCCTCCACAGCCCATCGGAATGCCAGCCCACAAAGTTCGACCTTCATTGGGCCGGATGTGGTTTCTTAATGGCAGTTTGCTTAATTCTGCTTAGCCGGGGGCCCAACAGGCCGGTTGTTTGGCCCCCGACAGTAGCCCCCGAGTCCTTGCAGGTGTGGGTCCACGCCTGCAGGGACTTGTCATCGAGGGGTCGCTTCGAGTTCTCCGGTGGGTGCGCGGCGCCTTCCGGTGTAGCCCCCCGAGTCTCTAGGGATATGGGCCACGTCCGCAGAGACTGAAGAGTTCGCTTCGGGGAAGTGGGGTGCGTCGGTTTCAGATGCGCTGCTGGACGGTTCGCCCTCAGCAATAATGTTGCCCTCGGACCGTCGGGCAACCGATGGGTCGCGTCGGTCTGCTGGGCCTCGGAGCCCGCACCGGGACTTATCCGGGGGAGGCGCGTTCGCAGCGTCGCTGCCTCGGGCCTGGCGTTGGAGTTAATGCAGTAGGTGGCGAGATGGCGGGGCATCAGGCGGGAAGACGAGGGGTCTTCCCGCCACTTGGTCGCAGCGACCCTTGGGGTCTCCACGGCCCCTATAAAAGGGGTCGCAGTGACCTCCCCTTGCCCCTGCCTTTGCTGTCTCACCCTCGTCTTCCTACTCCTCTTCCCCTCTGTTCTTCCTTTGCTTTGCTGCTACATGGAGAGGGGTGCACCGGTGAGGAGGGCTAGGTCGGAGGAGTCGGTAGCGTCGCCGGCCCGCAATGTGCGCGGCTGGGGGAACGCCGGAGGCTGGCTGCTCCGTACTTGCAGGATCACCTTGGTGGGCTACGTCCCCGCCTCCTCTCGGGCGGTGGCAGGACCGTCCGTCCCTCCTCCGGTGGCGGCGGGGCCGTTTGCTCCTCCGGCGCCGGTCGAGCCATCCGTCCCTCCACTTCCGCTCGAGGAAGTCCTCGAGCGCCTCGCCGCCCTTTAGGTAGTGGTGGAGGTGCTCGAGGAGGAGAACCGGACCATCCGTCACCAGCGGGAGGAGGCGGACCGCCATTGCACTGGTGAGGGTTTTTTCGTCGGCCTTTGTCTCGCGCCTTTCCGGCATTCTTTTTGACTTGATGTCTTTCTCTGTGTTCCCACAGAGGCATTGGCGGAGATGGAGCCCATGGCGGTCGCCGGGATGGCCCTCGCCGACCTCGTCCACGCCCTCACCGGTGGCGTCCGTGAGCGCCTCGAGATGGCGCAGGTCTGCATCAACACCTCGGCGGCACGCTGTGTCTGCTGGGGCGCGGTCGTCGCTCGCGATGGCGGAGGCGCACACCGCCGTCGACCTGACCGACGTCGTCGGCCTCCCCGCTGGCGAGTCCTTAGAGGACTAGATCGCCATGTTGTCGGCGTACGAGGAGGCAGTGGGAGTCGCGGTGGAGCTCTCCCCGATGGACCAGATCCTGGCCGGGGGAGTCAGAGGCTTAGGACAGCGACCTCGCCCCCTTCCCCCTTTTTTCTAAAAAAACTTATGTAATGCAGAAAAGGGGAAAAATAAATGAAATCGTTTGTTGGTTCGTGCGTTTCTTGTGTTCTTATCGCATAATTAAAATATCGAAAAAGAAGTCGTAAAAACGATCGCGAGAGAATGAGTAAGCGTAAAGAGGTACGTTCAGGAAATCAACCCCCACGAGCTGAGGGGTCGCATTAGTTCATTCGTTTTGGGGTTGTGATCATGCGCCGCGTTTCCCGGGGCACGGAGGGTCGTACGCGTTCGTCCCCGGGGTCTCTTTTAGGTTAGCGTTTCAGGCATTTCTGCCCTCGAGCCCCCGGCGCCCTTGCAAACGCAAGGGCCCGGTCTGGGGGTCGAGCCTTCTCCCCACGCGACCCTTTTGTGGGGTTAGAGGAGGTGGGCAACGCTGCGTCTTCCCTTCGGTTGGGTCGAGACGCAGTGCCCGGTAAGTTGCTAACGGGTAATTCGAGTGAGGCCTAGGTTCCCGGCCTTTGCGGCGCGCGGCATGACCAGCCTTATAAATCCAGGTAGCTGATTCGTACTTTTTCCAAGCCGTCCACGGGCTCATGGGCTCGATGCCTTTTCCATAAAAATTTCTGAATCAGAGATCGACCTTGGACTCGAACGCGGCCCAAGAAAGCCCTAATCACTTCGCGTGCTCGGGAAATTAGGCCGCTAGTAGGCTTCTTTCTCGGGTCGCCCCTCACTCTGTCGGCCCGGGGCAGCCGTGATCCCTTCGCGGGCAGGCCTGCGAACCCCGGTCCTTTTTTTGGACCTTGTTACATATGATTTAGGTTTTTACAATTAAGTACAAATCCACGGTATGAAATTAATACAGGAATTTAATCGTTACATAAAGCGAGTAATGCGGGGTAATCGTAACGTGCGCGAGAGTTTAGCCAAAAGGTGGGTTCGTTGGTCTACCGATCGTGGCTGAGACTATGGCCAGGTGAGCTCATAGCCGTCATCGTTGTCGTCGCTACCGTAGTCGCTGAGGAGGTAGTCGTAGAGGCCGAGGAAGTGGAGAAGCGCTTCCAAATCCTGGAACTCGTCGCCGTCGGTCGGGATGTAGTGGGTGCCATCGGGTCGATTGTCGTCGTTGTCCCTCGGGCTGGGGCCGGCGGCGGCCGTCGCGGTGCTAGGCGTGGGCGTGTTGAAGAGGCGCCGAGGCTCCTTCTTGGGCCGTGGTTGTCGACGATGAGCGTCCTGGTTCCTGTGGCGGTCCTTCCTCCTGTATCGTGTGCCGGAGCGAGCTGACCTAGCGTGGTTGGCGTTGTCGTGCCGGGCCGGTTCGTTGGCGTAGAGGCGTAGGTCGGCGAACGATGCAGAGACGGCGTCGACGTTGGTGTTGGGAGGAGGAGCACCATATCGCAAGCCACCCCGATGCTGATGAAGTCGAGGTTCCCGAACCGGACATGGGTGCCCGGAGGGAACTGAAGGTTGTCGGATCTGGCCATCTGGATCTTTGGGTTTAAAGACAAAACGCGCAAGGCCCCTACCTGGCGCACCAACTGTCGGTATTTCATGAAAGCACCAACTAGTAAATTTATAGATGCGCGTTTATGCCGGGTAGTTCGCTAAGAGGACACGGGGAGTATACTAGTTCGGGCGAGAGGCCCTACATCCAGTTCGAAGGAGTTGTGTTACTTAGCGGCGGTTCGTAGTAGGGGTTACAAACGGTTAGAGAGAGGGAGGGGCTCCCAAGTCTCTGATTGAGCATGGTGCCAATATCGTGGCGTGTGTGGTGGTGTGTATGTGATGGGTTTCGGTGATCTTGTGATCCCTTGTCTCGCAGAATGGCTCACCCTCCCTTTGTAGATGAAGGGAGGGAATGGCCTTACATTTCTCATGGAGAAAATATGGGTGTGCCGTGTAGAAAAAGAAAGAAAAAGGACAATGGTGGAGTGGCTTGTCTGCCCTCCTGGGGTAGGGGCGTCCTTCTTCCTTGTGTCGCCTGTGTTGATCAGGAAAGGTCGCCGGTGGAGTCGCGTCACCGGAGTGTCCGCCCATGCCTTCACAGTGGACAGAGAGGCTGAACAGTTGATTAGAGCGCTTATTATACTGCCCGGGAGTTAATGACGTTGTACGGCACGGGGGTGGGTTGTGACGGACGGGCTGTCCGGACCGTCAACCGGCAGGGTGATTAGACAACGAGCTACGCCCTGCCCTTGGCTAACAGTGTGGTCAAGAGCCAGGCCACGCCCTGCTCTGGCTAACAGTGTCACTGGTGTTCGCGTCCATCCCCTGCACTGACACACAGTGCGGTCAAGATGCTCCTCGCCCATGCCCTGTACGGGACGCAAACGGAGAAGACACGGTTTGACCGGCCGTGCTGGCAGCGAGGTCGCAGCTCACGCGTGGAGCACAAGCCTCGGTTGCTTCTTCTTGAAGACGCCCGCGGAGGGTCGTGCGGGCCGCGGTCTCTCGGGTTGCGACCCCGGGAGCCCTCTCATCCCGCAGGTCGTCGGCGAGCCGCGCGCTGGGGGTCGTGCCCTCGCCCCAGGGGCTGCACGACGCGGTTCGCCTGTGGGCCTTTGTCGTGGTCTTGCTTGGTCCCTCCACGGCCCATCGGAATGCCAGCCCACAAGGTCCGACCTTCATTGGGCCGCATGTGGTTTCTTAATGGCAGTTTGCTTAATTACGCTTTTTTAGCCGGAGGCCCAACAGGCCGGTTGTTTGGCCCCCGATGGTACCCCTGAACCATGGACTATAAAATACATTTACATGTCCCTGTATACCTAAACACCATGCTTGCATATAAAGAAACTATCCAAATCTCGTCGGGACTCTAACTCTATGGATCGACAAGTAAAAGACTTGAGCACAATGTGAAGCACGGTAAACTACCATCTCAACTTAGCTCTAATCATATTAATACATGAATAATAAATGATTCAGCATAAAATCATATATGTTGATATCATGACGTATAAACTATACCTCTGTCCTAGAACAATGGACATTCTAGCAAAAGTAGCAGTTACTAAGGTGAAGGGTAAAACATGATAGTAACCATATAAACAATCATCACACACTCTTAAATTGAAGTAACATGTTCATTAATATCTCCTTCATTTGTATGTGGAAGACAAAGACATGATGGATGGACGCTAGAATGTCCTTCTTTCTGATACATTTTTTGAACCCAGAACATCCTCTATTGCGGGATGGAGGGAGTAGAGACTAGTTCAGATGCAATAACTATAACATCTAGACAATACTTTAATTCCATAGCATTACTATATGTTGATAAAATAAGAACATGAACAATAACTTGGAGAAATGATATATCTTATTCATACCGAAGATCCTCTCCATGGAGTCACTTCAAGATAGCTTTGCTAGCTCTGCTTGCTCCAACTAATTATACTAAAGATAAAATACAAAAGAAGTGGAAGATAAAGCAAAGTGTTGGTGTGTTCTATTGAAGGTGCTCTTCCCCTTTGAAGTTGTTCCTTAGAACTTATAAGCCGGTTGATAAGCTAAAACAGCTGGTTTTTTTAAGAGAAAAACATTGTTGCAAAGCTGAGCTGAAGTTGCAAACACTGGTTGCCACTATACCAGTAGTTTAATTAATATCAACTTGTATTTGGAGTGCTCAAGTGAGAAGTGGCATAATGTTGAGCTTGCACTGCCTTTTTTTTTATGTTAATTCTTAAATTAGTCCATATTTTAAAATGGTAGGTCTATTCCAAATCTTGAGCAAATGACATGAAAACAAATCTGGATGTTGCAACAACTGAGGTGTGCTTGATAAGCAGCTAAATAATATATCATGTCATAGAATTAATATATTTGTGGGTCTTCATATTATTCTTTAGCAAAACAAAGTATGTGACTTGCAAGATGCACCAATCATATGCAATTTACTTCACTCAGTAGCATTATTTTTCAACCAAAGGCTTCAAATTCTTGACTCCCAAAGTGAAGCTCAGCATTATTTCCAAATAATCTGTAACTGCAAACTTACATTCAAATGCTGTAACTCTGTAATTTCATCTGATGACCTCCAAACATGAAGTTCAAGAGTCATACCTGAGCAAATGAGCATCCAAGACAGCAACGCAGTGTTCAAGTCTGAAACAAACGCTGTGCAAAAATTAATGCTTTCGGAATAGCAAAATCCGTCAGTGGCTCAGTGCTGTCGGAGAAATGTATTCATCACTGCACAAAAATCGGCATATGAAAAGTATCATTTGTGCTTGTATTACTGTTGGTTTAGTTAGGCTAGCAGCTCTACGTTGTAATACGGGTAGCGAATATGCATCCAGTCTACGTACATAATGGTGTTTTGTTACATTTATTATACAGTATGGAATGCAGAGGGTGGATTTGTATATATATGCGGCTTGCGCATTTTTACAAGGTGATTTCGTTTCACTGGGGTAACCAGAGGGGGATTGTAACAACCCAGATTTTTCAAAAAGCCAGAAATGCAAACTTTTCAAATTTTTCTTGCAATTGAGTGAAGCATGTAGTTGCTAGGTCAAACGGCGGAAGATCTATTATCGAACCGTTGCATACATGTAGAATTCATTGTAGGAGTTTACCTCGGTTCCTATGTTCGTTTCGGGATTTGATTTCTGTTGGAGTTTGGAGTGCACAAAACCATAGCAAACATACCAAAAAGGAAAAGTCCCTTTTTCTTTTCCGTATATATATTCTCTCTCAATCCCCACGTACCCTCCTTTAGTTTTCATCGTTGAACCCCCTTTCAAATATATCCGAGAACCTCGCCCTAATGTTGGCCAACCACTATGCGAGGAATCCCTAAACCCTAGGAGACCCCTAGTAGACCCCACTTGGAGGCGTACATGGTGGCTGTACATATAATTACGCAAAGGACCTAGGTATGAAATAGGTTTGGAAATATAGAAAAGAAATTGAAAATGGAAAAAGGAATGGAATTAGAAAAGGAAAATCATTTTCCTTTTCTCCTACCAAACCAGCCCAACACTTCTCTCCACTTCCTCCCATGCGAGCCCAATAGAGCCACCGGCCCAACTCGCCCTCTCCCTCCGTCTCACATGCTGCAGGGCAGCAGCACAGCCACCGCGCGAGGCCCACACCGTGCACAGGCCCGCATGGCCTTTTTCCCTGCACATGGCAGCCCAGCCAGGACCCCTGCTTCCCCACTGAACGAGCCCATCAGCGCTACCCATGGCCCGATTGGCCACGCCAAAGCGCCCCTTGGAAACCCTAGCTAGGAGCGCCCAGGAGCCGCCGCCGCGGCTGGCGCGTCGCGCACGCGCTGCGCCTCCGGCATCCGTGCCCGCGGGATGGCTGCCGCGTGCCCCGGCGCGCCTCCCGACAATCACCGCCGCCCGCGCAAAGGAACCCCTAGCCGCGTGCACCATATGAAAGCCAGCCACCGTCGCTCTTCAGCTTCATTTCCCACTAGCAGCCACCGCTCCCTCCTGCGTGCAGCCGCGCCGAGCCGCCGCGACGGCCCGCTGGCGCGCACGTCGTGGAACGCTGCGCGTCGCCACGCGCGCATGCCAGCCGCCGCCCGGACCTCATCGCCACGCCCGCGCCTTGCCAGCGTCGTGTTCCGCCACGCCGAGCCTCGTCAAACCCACGGAGAGCAGCGCCGTCCCGACACCCCACCCCGTCTCCACAGCCAGCTACCGCCATCAACCGCCTCGCTGCAAACCACAGCTAGATATTAGGATCACCAGATCCCTTGTTTTATCTTTCCACTAAAGCTTATCGGTGCTGACCATGGCCTGCACACATCTGACGGTGTGTAGATTTACTGCTTCTCAGAGATGTCAAATAGTGAAGGATTAGAAGGCCTCGTGCCTGTACTTAAGTTTGGTTCGGAAGATGGAATCTACGTCGCTGACGCTCTACTCTGATGATGCCCGTGAAGGAGGAGCCTTCACCCGATGACTCATTTCCGCCGACTCTGATGATGAATAGATATACTTCCACTAGAATTACTCTGTAATAGGTGTGAACTCAGTTGATGTTTTATCTTGTTAAGTTGTAATCTCACGATGTATGGCTGTGATATCCACTGATATATGATAATGTGATGGAATCATTCTTTGGTTTTATCACATTATAGCTCATTCTGTGGATTTTTCCTTCATACAAAATCGAGAATGTTTCAGTTGATATCAGAGTCATACTTGACCCTAGGACGAGACCTTTAGTACCAAATATTAGTATAGAAGCCAAACAGTATATCTGTAGAAGAGTCATAAGCTACTAACAGTTGATTCTCTCTCTACCTTGAATTCTACAACTAACTGACCGATTCCACTCTTTAAAGTTGACCTTTAGTAAATGATCCCCTTCTGTCGCCCACGCAAGGTCGGTAGATGTGCGAGACTCAAAGGCTTAGAAGTCGCCTTTAGTCAATACTATGCATATAGGAGTTGTAATGCTGCTTGATTGCTTGGATCTTTTAGCCTCTTATGCTTCTTATGCTTATATTGTCTGAGTGTAGACTATAAGAATAATTTATCTACGTGTAACTCTAGGCTAAAACCAAGGTCACGTTGTAGCTAGATAAGTGACCTTGACCGCCACTTGGATATACCGGACCAAAGCATCATATCTTTACTCGACCATTTCAAAATTGAATTTAACTTCCAACTGTGCATATTCAAAATGCTCTTCCCCTGATCTAAAACTTCTCATGATTACCAAAGCAATTCCATTTTGAAAGGAAAATGTTTTAAAATCTTCTAAAGTTTTAAAAGAAGAACGGTTTGACTCCTTTCTCGACCCCTTTCTAACTTCAAAAGGTGTAAGAAAAGCGATTTGAAAACCAAGGTTCCTTTCAAAATGCCCCTCTACTTTGAAAAGTCTTCACAAATAAAAGCAATTTCATTCCAAAAGGTTTTGCGAAGAATTCCCCTTTAGAAAGGAAAATAGTGTTAAAACCTGGTTTCAAAACTTGATTTGAATTAAAAAATAATTTCCAAACAGTTTGGAAACCAACTCTCTTCAAAGCACGCTATTTATTCACTTTTGAAAACAAATCTTTACTTTCCAATCAGCAAAAGGAGTTTAATTGTGAAAAGCCTTACTTTTCAAATTAATAAAGAAACGATTTCACCATTTTCAAAACCGGTTTTGAAGTAAAATTGTATCTCAAAAACTTAACCAAGTATTTGAAAATCTTTCGATTTCTAATCTTCAAAAACTTACTACCAAAACGTCCTTTGGTCCCAACCTATTTCAAAAAAATCTGATTTAATTTGGATTTTAAATGCTTTCAAAGTGCTTTTATAAAATAAAAGTCTCCCGTGTTTATCTTCCCCGCCTTTCTTCAAATGGATTTTTGAAAACTACCCATCTTCAAAAGCTTTGCAAAATATGGGGTATTTATGAAACGTTTTCAACAAAAATGATTTCGAACTCCACGTACATCCACGTTTTCAAAACCTCTTTCATTTCTAAAAAGACGGTGCGTGAGTTTCTACACGACTCAAAACCTAAATCTCCCCCTCCATTTCAAAGGAGATTTGAAAAGCAAATAGTTTCCTCCAAAAGGTTTCAATTTGTTTACAAACCAAAAACCTGTATAAAGACTTTTCAAAATCCCCGGGGTTGCTCCACTTTTATCAAAACTAAACCCTTTGATTTAGAAAGCTTCTAGAGCCAAACCAGGAGCAAACCCTTAATTTGATAAAACTTATCGTTTTTTTCAGAGAAACCCAATCTCGAAAGTTGTTCTAAAAATCTTTTCCATCTTTTCATAAAATCAAAAGGGACGCTTTTCTTCAAAAAAGATGTTTTCTAACCAAAGGCTTATGAAAACTTTTTCCAAAGTAAAAAACTATTTTCAAAAAATGGGGTACAACCTACTTTAAAAAGTACTTTATAATGATTTCAAATCTCAGGGTTGTAGCCTTCTTGCTTAAAAAGCTTGGCAAAGCAAACTATTTGGAACTATGTTTTAAAATTCTTCACCAATACTTCAAAAGAGCTCATCTCAAGTTTTTTATGAGGAATTCTTTTCTAAAATATGATTTTCATAAACACCGATGCGACCCTTCAAAAGATCTCTCCCCTCTTTATAAAGTAAATATCTCCGTTTCACAAAGGTCTTTTAAAATTCTTTTGCAAACCAAATGCATTGGTGCATATGACTTAACACCGAGGACTATCCTTTCTAGTGACACTAACACCTAAATCTCGAGGACGAGATCCTTGTAAGGAGGGTGGACTGTAACAGCCTGGATTTTTCAGAAAGCCAAAAATACAAACTTTTAAACATATTCTTGCAATTGAGTGAAGCATGTAGTTGCTAGGTCAAACAAATGGAAGATCTATTATCGAACCGTTGCATACATGTAGAATTGATTGTAGGAAGTTACCTCGGTTCCTATGTTCGTTTCGGGATTTGATTTCTGTTGGAGTTTGGAGTGCACAAGACCATAGCAAACATACCAAAAAGGAAAAGTCCCTTTTCCTTTTCCGTATATATATTCTCTCTCAATCCCCATGTACCCTCCTTTAGTTTTCAACGTTGAAACCCCTTTCAAATATATCCGAGAACCTCACCCTAATGTTGGCCAACCACTATTTGAGGAATCCCTAAACCCTAGGAGACCCCTAGTAGACACCACTTGGAGGCATACATGGTGGCTGTACATATAATTACGCAAAGGCCCTAGGTATGAAATAGGTTTGGAAATATAGAAAAGAAATTGGAAATGGAAAAGGGAATGGAATTAGAAAAGGAAAATAATTTCCTTTTCTCCTACCAAACCAGCCGAACACTTCTCTCCACTTCCTTCCACGTGAGCCCAATAGAGCCACCGGCCCAACTCGCCCTCTCCCTCCGTCTCACATGCTACAGGGCAGCAGCACAGCCACCGCACGAGGCCCACACCGCGCACAGGCCCGCATGGCCTTTTTCCCTGCACACGGCAGCCCAGCCAGGACCCCTGCTTCCCCACCGAAGGAGCCCATTAGCGCTACCCGCGGCCCGACTGGCCCACGCCAAGGCCCCCCTTGGAAACCTAGATAGGAGCGCCCTAGGAGCCGCCGCCGCGCAGACGGTCGTCGCGCCTGCGCTGCGCCTCCGGCATCCGTGCCCGCGGGATGGCTGCCGCGTGTCTCGGGCACGCCTCCCGACAATCACCGCCGTCCGCGCCCGCAGGAACCCTAGCCGCGTGCGCCGTAAAAAAGCCAGCCACCGTCGCTCCCTCCCGCGTGCAGCCACGCCCGGGCGGGCGACAGCGCTGCCGGCGTGCACACCGTGGAACGCCGCGCTTCGCCACGCGTCTTGGCGCCCGGCCGCCGCTCGGACCTCATCGCACGCCCTTCAGCCGCGTCGTGTTCCGCCACGCCGAGCCTCGTCAAGCCGCGGAGAGCAGCGCGGTCCCCGACACCGCGCCCCGTCTCCATAGCCAGCTACCGCCCGTCAAGCGCCTCGCTGCGTCGCGTTCGCACCGGAGCACCGCGCTGCAGCCTCACCACGATGCCACGCTGAACATCGCCACGCCCGCGTCGCGCCACGCCACGCCAGACTTCGCCCAGCGACGCCGCCACCACGTCAAGCCTGGCGCCAACCGCGACGCGATGATAGCCTCCACCACGCCGCCAACGATGACAAGCCACCGGAGTTTGCCTTGGAGCACCACCATGCCGCGCGTGTCGCGATCGACCCGCAGCGCGTCGACACCGAGCCGAGCACCATCCTCGCCCATGACCATGACGTCGGGCACCTTTACACACCGGCTTTCTCTTCTTCACCCTTGTCTGCATCGCCAAGAACGCCTCCGAGAACGACACCTCCACCACCGAGCCACCCGTGCCGCGACAACCTCGCCGCGCCGACATTCTACGCCTCGCTGCACAGCCTCACCGTCGCCTTGCACTAGCCCTACAACCTCGACGCCGCCTACTGCCCTCACCGCCCTAGACGCCTTCACCATGGGCAGCAGCATACACCTCGCCCCCGCCACAGCTAGCTGCCACGCATAGCCAATTGACGCCCGGGAACGTCGTCCTCGTCCAGATCATGGACAGCAGCACCACACCGCCGTTCCACTCTGTCGGTGAGCCTTCGTGCCCATGCACGTCATTCCCCTCCCTTCCATTGATCTTGCAGATGCCTCTGACTCAGACCGGCCTTCGTGCCGTATGCTACACCTCGCAGGAAGGCCACATCCTATGACAAGCCTCTTCTGGCCGCATCCAGCCTGCGTCGGCCAGCTATAGCCGCTGCTGGCCACCAGCAGCCAGCCGCGGCCAGCCACACCCAGCCGCAGCCGGCCAGGGCTGGCCAGAGCTGGCCACGGGTGGCCCAGGTGGCTACCGCTGGCCGGGACCTACTCGGTACCTAGACACAACTCCGTGAAAGCCCCGTCGAACCCGCCACACCAAGCCAATGTTGATTACCACTACAACGTGACCCTCCCCTACATCGACTACGACAAGCCTTGCACCGAACCGCTACGCCACGATGCACACGACCTTGACGCCCACGCCTCGCCGAACGACTCCACCATCGGTGAGCTTCCAAAACGCCATGACCGGCCCTCGTGCCATTGCCCACATGGAACACAAACGCACACACACATGACCGGCCATAGCCAAATGGATCCACGGCATCTGTGATGCCAGGGAGGACATGATACCCTTGACCCCGACGTGAGCCCCAAATCCCAGGACAACCTTAGTCGTGTCTTGGACATCATAGCGGTGTGCAACTCATCTTGGACTATAGGATCTCTCTTTGGTTGCCATAGCGGATGTCGAGGAACCCTAGCCGTGTTACCATGAATTGCCACCGCTCCGGTTACCTCGAGACACGAGGATGGGCATCTTGGACTGTAGGATCTCTCTTTGGTTGCCATAGCAGATGTCGAGGAACCCTAGCCGTGTTACCATGAATTGCCACCGCTCCGGTTACCTCGAGACACGAGGATGGGCATCTTGGACTGTAGGATCTCTCTTTGGTTGCCATAGCAGATGTCGAGGAACCCTAGCCGTGTTACCATGAATTGCCACCGCTCCGGTTACCTCGAGACACGAGGATGGGCCGTCGAGAGTCCCTACGACCCCTGACCATCGCAAGTTGTGACCCTCTGGAACCCCTGTCTCCTTTTACATTTCCATGTACATGACTATACCGTTGTACCCTGTCCTTACGGCCTCTTTTGTATATACATTTGTAATACAGGACCCATCCATTATCATGCTATGGAATTGTGCTACTCCGATCTTGTTGAGTTGTGTCGTGTCTTTTATTGTATCGATGATTCTTATTGATGGATGTTTGTGTGTTTACCTATGGACTGAGCCTTCGAGCTGGTCGAGGGATCTTATCTCGTTCGGATATTGCGATCGCGAGTTTGTCCCGCCATGGCCATAATGCCGAGTGTAACTTGATCCCTCGCTTTTGGTTGACCCCATAGTGCTACGAGCGTTAGCTCCTGTCTTCGGCCCTAGGACATGTCGTGAAGGACTCGATATCGATATCAAACTCGATGCGGATCTTACCCGCTCACATCAAGCCTTTCGTGACCTAGTCCTGTGGGAGATGACCTGGGAGACAACAATCGTGGAACAATGGATGCCAACACTTGTAGGTATAGCTTGTGGCCGCGAGTTCATCTCGCTATGACCATGGAGCTATGCCTCTCTTCTGCCTTTTATTTGCTTTTTGTGCACAAACCCTCATATGATTGTACCTCGTATGACCGTCGCGTTTCTACGATTCTCACGGTGACAACCGCACGCTATGAATCTGAGAGATGTCCTAGTGCTAGTGCACCTTATGAGGGTACCCTATGGGTGGTTTGCGCACTTGTATTCTTAGTATGTTGCTCCTTTCCAATGCCCATCTTTTACCGTGGTGTGTGCATTGGAAGTAGACTACCACTCTCTGGTTATTCTTGTCTTTCTTTTTCCCGATAGCCAGCTCTATTCAATCCCATCTTGTCCATGACGAATGGATCAAAGATCAAACTATCCTTCTTTGGTTAGCAAGGCTATGGTCGATGTCATGCTTTGGACCGTGAGAGTCGACTCGATCAACCGAGTGAAACTATCTTCACTAGAGATGTGACCGAGAACATGACATAGATGTGCCTAGCTAACCCCTCACTTCTCGGTTCCCGACGTTAATGTGTCGTGTGGATCGAGAAGACCGTAGCCATTGCCTAGTTTATTTTGCACCGACCACTTCTACTACCGCTGGTACTATGGCGGGAGAGTTGAAGTACATTAGCGCCAAGTCACAATAGCATTGTTAGATTCTATTTATTCAATTGTGACTTGTTGGGTAAAGGTTACAAGAGCTAAGCCCCGTTGTTCTTACCCTTCTCCTTGCTAGGCCTGTCTTCCGATTCCCGTCAACCCCGTGATGCCTAGATCGAAAGAACGTGAGCCGTGGTGTATGCTAAGAAAAAGCTTTGGCTTAAACCATTTATATTTAAAGCCATATTGGCTTGGCCGCTCAGCTTATGCGTAGCATACCACCACTCTTGTCTCTTTGGCCCGAGGATTCAGACATCCGCCGAGAGGGCTAAGTCGTGTACCTTTTAATGTCTCTTGTATTTATGGATCTTCCTATGTCTTGTCATCCTTTCGAGTATTGTGTGTTCCCTTGTCTTGCGTGTTGTTTTGTGGAGTAGCAGCTACATGATCAACAGTGCTCGAACCAGGACCCACTGGAGGAAGAGAACGTGGACGATGAAAGGACCTGAGGAAACCCCGTTGAATGACTACCACAATGGATGGAGAATTGTACCACTACTTCCACGACATCGCAGGTGTCATAGCTGCACCCTCTTTTAGAGAATCCTATTAGACATTGCAAAATACTTAAAACTGCTAGCGCTTTATATTTATTCCTTTTGCTAGTAACTTGATTGCATGCTATTGCTTGATCCTTTATTACTTGATTGTAACCATTCTACCATGTCACCCAGCTTTGCGCTCGTGCCCACTTACTTATATTATTCCACCTGCTTGCTTGCATGTTATATCACCATACTTACTTAAACTCCACTCGCATTGTTTCTGTGATGTGACGCTGGTGGTGAACCCCTGGGAATGGTTTGGCTTGGGATGCCGGACTTGGTGGATTGGGGAGCGTGCTGCGTGTGCCTTGGGTGTGTGGAGAGTGAGGGTTGTGTCGACCGAGCTAGAGTATATGACGAGCCTAGGGCGAGTCTTGCCATGATGCTACCTGGGCATCCTGTGATGAGATTACCTGTGGCGGGTAAATGTGTTGTGATGAGAACCCTAGGTGTGAGCCTTTGAGAGGCGGAGCTCGGGGAGGAGGTGCTATGGTGGCACGTAAAATGGTAAACCTGATGAAGACATTCTGGCTTGGTCAAACCCTAAGGACTTACTAGTACTCAGACTCACCGGGAATCCCTTACATCTCACTCGCTCCCTAATGGGAAGGGAGACGGCTGGACTACTTGGTAGGACGGTGCCACTACTATTGGACGAAAGTGTGTAGGGAGGTACGGGCATGAGGGACTCGCACCATTCCGAGACAACACAGTTGCTGTGACATTTGAGATGTCACGCTGTATCTCACAGTATCAGCCATTCTAGACTATACTTGGGGTGTTCCAGGCCTGAGAGGTAGGGTGGCATCATTCTAGGCTAGCAAGTAGCCGGAATTCTGCCTAGAAAGTAATTAATCCGAGGATGGCTAATCTTGTGAGTATGTAAACCTCTGTAGAGTGTTGGTTGATCGATCGATACATATGCCGATTCATTGGCTATAGACCTTTCCTGGAGACCTACTTCACTAGATAGGAGATGAGTCTTCTTTTCTCCCCCTAGGTATGTGGTATGTCGGTCGTGAGCCTTGGAGGCTGCGGGCCGTTGAGACAGGCCGAGAGGGAGTTGGCCTGCCGACTATGGTGTGGTGGCGGTGAGGTGGTGATGGATTTGGATGGATGGATGTGTGGATATGTGTGGTTGGGAATGTGTTAAAACTTGATGAACTATTATACTATTTACTACTTGATACTATTTCGCATGCGCTAAGGATGCAAACCACAACCAAATATTAGGATCGCCAGATCCCTTGTTTTATCTTTCCACTAAAGCTTATCGGTGCTGACCATGGCCTGCACACATCTGGCGGTGTGCAGATTTACTGCTTCTCAAAGATATCGAATAGTGAAGGATTAGGAGGTCTCGTGCCTGCGCTTAAGTTTGGTTCGGAAGATGGAATCTACGTCGCTGACACTCTACTCTGATGATGCCCGTGAAGGAGGAGCCTTCACCCGATGACTCATTTTTGCCGACTCTGATGACGAATAGATATACTTCCGCTAGAATTACTCTGTAATAGGTGTGAACTCAGTTGATGTTTTATCTTGTTAAGTTGTAATCTCACAATGTATGACTGTGATATCCACTGATATTGATAATGTGATGGAATCATTCTTTGGTTTTATCACATTATAGCTCATTCTGTGGATTTTCCCTTCGTGGAAAATCAAGGATGTTTCAGGGATCTTGGCTCTCAAGGCATCAACCACAGGCCTAGGGTAATTAAGTTTTATCTCATGGGTTCAGGAAATTTATGCAAACACAAAGTTTGGGATAACTAATACAACAATTAATATTATGGTCATTTGTATTTCTAATCAAAAGTGTCAAGTGTCCGTTTTTAGTTATCATGGGCTAGCTATTCATCCCATCTAGCCGCTTCCTAGATTCTTAGCAACCCCTTACAACAATATACTGGCCTTCCTACTACCCGCATTTGCAACAATATACATGGGCCCGTTTGGCAATTGAAAGTTAGCAATCAATCAAACATCTGGTAACTCTGGCCTTGCACTTACAGAAAGGATGTCCCTTAAAGGTGTTGTTATTCCATACTGCCCATATAGGCCAACACATGAGAATGGAGGCCAACAAAAGAACGAAGGATGCATCTGATTTCTGATCTGAGAAATTGCATCTATAATGCCTGAACCTGTCTGAAAAGAGAAGCTAATCAAGCTCCAACAATCTTCGGCAAACTTACATTCCAGGGAAGAGATGAGAAACCGTTTCTTCTAAGGATTGATGACAATAAGATCTAACAGAGGACATAGTTATAAGATTCGAGATACATATTTTCTCCTTCCGAGGATGTTTCTGGTACTGAGACGATCTTTTATAGGAGCAAAAAAAACACTTTATGCTTAGCTTGGCAGAAGAAATTCCATAACCAATTATAAACCTGGGGAACCTGTCTGTGCCCAAGGAGAAACTTATGTCTTTGAAACCGATAATTCCCCCCAAATGGATTTCCGAGCAAGGTGCTTATGAAGGAAAGAGCAAGCTGGAGTTGCTGAAAGGTCACAGTTGATAGGGGAAGATTGAAAAGATCATGTATGTGCTGCTGAGCAAAAAGTTTACTGATAGTGATGGATTTGTTTCTAGCAAAAGAGAACTAGTTGCTTGTGTAAGATTGTTTTCTCACAATTTTCAAAAATTCAGGCACTGTCATCCGTAGTCGATTATATGCTTGCATATTAAAGGTGTGCTTGGTTCCCATCCACAGCACGCCACGCCACAAAGTCTAGCAACCACGGATATCCAAGCGAGTGTTTGGTTTATATAAATAGATATTGGCAACCACAGAAACTCTTAACGTATAGTCACACTGTGATGGCCATTTTCTACGCCCCACCTGCGACGTCGCCGCAAGGACGGCGTGGAGCCAACTAAACAGCCCATAAGGTCGTCAACCATCACTATTCAGCTTCCACGGAACGTGGACGTGGGCATCGCCTGCTGCCCCTCACATCAGCCGTGACGATACATCATAGATTCATTGTACTACAAACTATAAGCGAAGCTACTAGCTCTTTCCTACCTTAGTAGTTATCACTAGAGACTAGAGAAGACCCAACGAAAAAAGCAGCAGCAGCCCATCACCATGTCGACGACGCCCTCGCTTGCGACGGCTGCCGAGGGAGCGACGCGCATCATCCTGGTGCACGGCACGGGCCACGGCGGGTGGTGCTGGTTCCGGGTCGCCACGCTGCTCCGCGCCGCGGGCCACCGCGTGGACGCGCTGGACATGGCGGCGTCGGGCGTCGACGCGCGCCAGCTCCGCGACGTGCCCACCTTCGAGGACTACACGCGGCCGCTGCTCGACGCGCTCCGGGCGCTCCTGCCGGGACAGAGAGCGGTCCTCGTGGGCCACAGCTACGGCGGCATGAACATCGCGCTCGCCGCGGAGATGTTCCCGGAGAAGGTGGCGGCCGCCGTGTTTGTCACCGCGTATCTGCCGGACTGCACCAACCCACGCTCGCACGTCATCGAGAACGTACGTGCTACCATATACGTTTGTTGCTGTTTGCTCGCTGAGATAGCTAAACTAATAACTGACATGAATGGTGCCGTACGTGCTTTTCCTCTTCCGGCCGTCTCTCTCGATTCTCCTCGAAGGTTCCCGTATCAGACTGGATGGACACCGTCACGGATGCTCAGCACGTCCCACCCTCGGTGTTCTTGGGGCCTGAATTCCGGCGCCACAAGCTCTACCAGCTGAGCCCACCGGAGGTATCACCAACTTCGATCTCTCTATGTACTATTTTGCAATTGATCGGTTGATTGGTTCGTCTCATAAACAAGAAAATATCCGGTAATCGATTGTTGATCTCGGCAGTACTACACGCTGTCCCAAAGCCTGGCCCGGGTGAGCTCCTTCTACATGCCCGACCTGCAGAGCCAGTCGCCGTTCAGCGAGGCTAGATACGGCGCGGTGAAGAAGGTGTACGTGGTCTGTAAGCAGGATGTGGCCATGACCGAGGCGTACCAGTACACGATGATCGCTGGCTGCCCGGTCACGGAGGTGAGGGAGATCGCTGAGGCCGACCACATGCCCATGTTCTCCGTGCCAGTTGAGCTTGCTGGGCACCTCGCTGACATCGCCAACAAGTACGCTTGATACCAGTACCAATGTTTCATCACGAATGTCTCTCCCGGGGCGAAATTGGCAACCTACTCCAGTATTTCTGCGAGTAGGCTTCCATAAGTGGAAATGAAATAAGTTATAAATAATACTTCAGTCTTTTTCTACACGACCACACCATGGAAATTCCACCGAGACTAAAACTCTTTTGGTAAATTTGTTTTTATAAACTTATATGTTGCTGCGAGCTGGACACTGTTGTTGGTATATACAGATTTTGTTTTCAGTTCAATTAGTATGCTTTTGTGCAAGGATTATTACTTACACAGACTTAAGTTATATTCCTACGGAGAGCAAGGACTACTTTGGTATAGAGCGCTCCCGTCCTTCTTTTTTTTTTTGGCTTTATTACTTTGTGATTCTTTGATGGAGTGATTTTAGTGGGAGGCAAGATGAAGAGCATGTGAGAATTGATTGTGAGGTGATTCTATTGGTGACTGAACAAGAAACAGTGGAAAGTTGTGGAAAGCGGCTTTGTATTCCACCAGAAGCGTTTGGAGAAACCACCGTAATCTAGTTGCATTTGAAGCGTTTAGAGAATCCATAGAATCCGCTCTAAAATGCTGCCAAACTGCCCCAAGTATAGGTTGCTAGCTTTTACTACACCATATATTATTTACATACACTACCAAAATTGGATAATCCCTTTTAGAAAATGGTACTAGTTTGATTTTTTTGCGGATGCCAGCAATTTTCTTCACTGGCGGTTCATAAGAAGTAGGAGCCAGTAGACACCATCTGCACTCAGGGGCTCAAAACCCACTGAGAGAAGGCAGTGGCTAGCACTAGCCACGACAACCTCACCGACACTCCATGCACAGTCGAGTAGGCAGGCTCATATGGATCATAGATAAATGCATCGACAAAAGATAGACGACGGTTATGTGGAGGTGCTAGGTCAGCCAAACCCACTTTTGTGCCATGAGCCATCCGCCTTCTTGACGAGGAGTATGGGTGGAGAAGGCCAAAGAGCTAGGGCTAATGAGGCCTTGCTCTAGCACAGTGCGACATTATATATTGACACTCCAGCTTGTCCTTATGCAACAACATGTAACAGTATGGGTGCACTACCACCGGTGCCACGCCTAGCAGCGAATTGATGCGGTGATCATGGGATTAGGGATGCGGTAGGCCCTAGGGCTTGTCAAAGACATCGTGGAACTTGTTGAGCAGCGCGCCAAGGAGGCTGCCGGCCGACAGCAGACACGTGTAGCCATCGGCTAGTAGGGCAGACAATGCCACGCTAGCGCATGTATGGTAATCTCAGTGCTAGAAGGAGAGCAATAAGGACACCACCAATGGAGGAAAACATTACTAGTGGTTTTGGTACAAATAAAGTGATCCACATAGACTAGAAGATATTAAGACTACTATTCACATAATGAAAACTACCATTACTAATGGTTTCATAAAGAAGTTTTTTCCTTTCATCATACCTCACTTTATTTCCTCTCCCTCTTCTTTTTTAGCACGGACCATCTTCTCTCTCCCTATGCATATGTAGCTTCTATAAGACACTATGATAAGTTTAGAGCACCTACTTTTTTTATTCGATCCTACATGGACCTTGGGGCTAATAAAAAAGTGTTGGATTGGGGAAGCCCTAAGTGCCCAATATCATGAAGGATGGGACCCAGCAGGGCCAGCCACTAAATGCTTAGCACAACGTCATAGCCAGCGAGCCATAAAAAATGTCATAGCGAGGGGCAGGACATAAAAGTCCATTGTGAATGCCTCTATGCCGATGAAGAAAGCAGCACGACAGAATACAATGACGCAGGGCACGCGTGCATTGTCAGCAACTATGATGCACAGCTTGTTGCACCAATATAGAAGGTGGCCCGACACGAAGGGCTATCTTTGACGATGAAGTTGTGTGTGGAGCCACTATCGAATTGATCTTCATGGTTTCGCTTGTTCGGACCTCCAGCAATGACGTGGTGGGAGATTTGGGGCTCTTCCTCAGTGGCCTCCGCGTCCTTAGCGCCACTATCGTCCTCTTCTTCCGCCAGGTCCAACAAGAAGAGCTGCATCTATTGTTGTGACTGAATTTGTCGTTGCAGTTGTAGCAGAGGCCAAGCCTTTGGCATTCATCCCTGATTAGGAGAGCTTCTTGATCTGGTAGTCCTCCACAATGACGATGGTTGATGATGCTGTGGCTGCATCCATGGGCAAAGCATGGGCATTATGTGTTGCCGGTGGTAGGCCCCAAGTCATGGGTCATGAGGGAACGATAGGAGCTGCCAGTTGCTCCCAAAGCTCCAGCTTCTTGGCTAAGATCATGGCCACCACTAGGGACTACGGATTGTGTACCTCCACATCAAGGCTTAATGGTGAAGAGTTGGATGAGCTAAGCCTCTGTCAGTCTACCCACACATGGTTGGAGGGCCCGAAAGCAGTCGTAGAATTCAACCAGCGTTCTTGTGCGCTTGAAGGTGACAAGCTCACATAGTGGATTGGAGTGCAGTGATAGACCAAGGCAAAGGTTCTGGAGCTCATTGAGGCACCATAACGGGGGAGTGCCCTCGTCCTGCTGCACCTAAATGAACCACATCTAGGCAATGTTGTCCTGGTTGTATGAAGCCATCCACACCTTTTTCTCTTCAAATGATGTTCTACTAATAGAAGTAAGGTTCACATTGGTTTATGAATGCTACTAGATCAGACTTAATTACCTTCATGCTTCGGAAAGACCATCTTCTAAAGTGACTGGTCGATCATTGTGGTGTTCACTGGTGTGCTTGGGAGCACTGACTGAACTTGTTGCAGATGAGGCTGGTGGCTGCTTATCCGGGTGCTAAATGGTTTGGGTATTGCTGTCGTCCGCAACCTCAACTTGACATTCTCATAGAGTGCGAGGATGAGGTCCTTGAGATCATCTTGATCAGAGCCTGGCATGGTTGCAAAAGTGGACGATGTTGATGAAGTTGTAGGGGTAGGGAGGTGCGGTGAAGAGATTGTATGGTCAGTGATATCAAGGTGTTATGAATCAGATAAGAAGGCAGAGGTGGTGCTAGTGACAGTGATCCTTGGCTACACGTAGCCACAGTTAGAGTCAGAGTGAGGTTTTACCCTGGGCTCCCTTTGTTGTTGCCTATTGTTGAAATAATAGGCAATTTCTAGATTAATTCCATAAAACAAATCATGATGAACTGAACAACTAGATTAAGCATGTTAAACAAATTTGCATGATACAAACTTATATCATAGATCATAGCATGATTCAACATCATATAACATATCAAACATAGCATGATCATAGCAATAGGTGTAAGCACAACTAGCACACCAGATAGATTGAACAGATTGAACAATATAAACAATAAGATTAGATCACAGGAATAATACCTGATGTTCATAGATGATGGCGTGATGGAAAGGTTCCTGAAGGCGAAGTCGAGATCCTCCAGGTCGCTGTCACTATCGTCGATCAGCGGTGGTGGGAGAGCTCGAAGAAGCTAACGATGAAGACGACGCCGAGATGTAGCTCCTCCTGTCCTCGATGGTAGACGAGCCGTGATGAAAATTGGGAGCAGTCGCGCGAAGAGCGCTGACGGCGGCGCAGTAGCGAGAAGAGGAAACTATTGATTTACTACTTCAGGATTTTCAAATTGAAACTCCTGTTTGTAGTTTTTGGTGTATCTTTTTCCATGAGGCTTGGCACATATATATAGAGAGAAAAATCCCCTACTTTCACATCAACTAACAATATGGTACTATTGATGTTGCACCTTTCCACCTCTTCTCTTGGGCTTAAACAATAAAGCCCATTAGGGAACACAAATATTAGGTCTTTGAGATTTATTAGGAATTTCTAAATTATTATTGGGTCAAGCCTATATACATAAATTCCTATAATCCCCTACCAGATCTCAAATACCCATTTAGAGATTTGCCTGTTCTCACAACTGTTTGATATACCAGTGTTTCGGCAGAGACTGTTAAGTTGAACTTCCGCCTAGAACTTTAAGCTTGTTGACACCAAAATTTGGTAAGCCGAGAAGTACTATTGGCAAGAAAATATTTTTGGTAAAGCAAGACATCTGATGGCTGCTAGCGAGATCAAGTAAAGAAAATATATATACGCGTGTGTGGTCACCGGATTCAGAATCGGCAAACTCGACTCAGAATCGGCAAATGGTGATCGGCTATCAAGGAAGCCCGTTGCATGTGTGTGAACGATCGGCATGTCCATTGCTAAAAATAGAAGGCATACGCATATACTTGGCTGGATGTCACAAATCACGTGCAAGGCAGGCAGGTCCAGGAGAGATTGTCAATCAGTTTGATCTTCTATGCCGAAGAAGGAATATTTTTATCTGGAACAGACATGAGGCTCATCAGGATTGGGAAACGTGGAAACATATCATGTTTGAATACAAGACCGGCTACGTGTCATATACGTACTCAGCAAAATGACATGTACACGCGAGGAGGCTCAAGACGTGTAGGTCAAAGGAAGATTTTCACGCATGAAGATATGGAAAGCAAATATGGACACGTATCTACTAGTACGAGGCATGGATGTCTTTCATGGCCGAATTAGTTAGGGAATAAAGATTTATTCTATATTTAGCTTGTACGCAAAGGAACCTTCCTTGCATGTACATGGACGAGAAACGTCCTCCTGTATCGTCCAAGACCGACATCCCTATAAATATAGGGGGCACGGCACATGTAAAAGGATATTATTCACAATCAAATCAACACAACCGCCCCGTGCCAAGTTTCGAGTCCTTTTGTCGTGTCGCCGAAGTTCTTCGAGAGGAGCCATCGATCCGTCGACCTCCGTAAGTTCCGCAACCTTGCTATCATGTCTAGTATCATGCGGTGGATTTAGATATTGATGCAAGTAGTCTTGTTTGTCTCGACTGGATGGCCGTGGCGGCAGCGCCCGCTTGACGATCAAGAAGTCTTTGCTTATGTTTTGTTTATCTCGACTAGATGGCCGTGCGGCGGCAGCGTCCGCTTGATAGCTTAGCGAAGTAAGATAGTTATCGGCTCTATTAGATTTTGGCAAGATCTAGTAGATTCATTAAGTTATCACGTGTTGCATGTGTTTAATGCTTTTATTTATTTGTAACACTCTTTTGCCCAATCTAGATTGGTTATTTTCGGCTCTTTATTTTCATAGATCTATTTGCTCTTTGACGTACATATCATGTCACCATGAAAGATAGCTCATATTCCTATATAGCCGAATAAGATCAATCTAGATTGTTACATGTTGCGGGTTCTTGCACGTTAGAAGCGTTTGAATCTTGATAGGACCGGGTGTCGTGCGGCAGATGCAAGTTCTTGACGGGTTTATTCGTGATAGCTTGTTTGTTCCTTCTTCATGGACCCCGAATCGGCTGGACTGCCGAGCTTGGTTATGCTTTTAATTCATGATCAATTTTTACTTGTTCAAACATGTCTTCTCATACATGCGCGTTCGGCAATCAAATGTTCCACGTGTTTTGTCTTCATATTAGCCGAATAAATCATATGCATGATTGGCAGACAGCTTTTGATGAGGACATCAGCACCACACCAACTCCAGTGCCTATTGCTGGTCCTCTCACTCGTGCTCGTGCTCGTCAACTTAATTATCAAGTGAGTTCTCTCTTAAGTGTATGTCCATCTTGTTTAGATCTTGGAGACGCGTGCACTCTTGTTTTGATCAGGAATCAAGGAGAACAACTAAACGGAGACGGACTCGCTGGCTGGCTGGATTCGGACTGCAGCACAACTCCAATTTCTGAGAGTCGCCATGGTCACTTACGGAGTCGGATTGGGACAGTTCAGGACTCTTTGGAAAGCTTATCAAGTCTACTTTCTTATGGATCCAGCCTCAAGTACATATCTGCTCCGAGCTGGACGCAGCCCTCAATTTACTTGAGAGACCTATTTCTGTCCAGGTGCTTTGCGACACCTTGTTTTAGCCCAATGGGCTATGTATCGCCTTAGAATCCATTAAGGATGCGTCTTAGGGTTAGAGCACGAACCCAGCACCCTTGTGGTCATCCTCCTCATGTCATATACCCCTTGGCCGCCGCCAAGAACGATTGGGTTTTTGTTTTCGCAAGTTAGCTCTCGCTACTTCCTTGTAAACGCGTGCGAGTCCAGCCGCCCGTCTACTTGAATTCGAACCCCACCATAATTGTGATTCATCTTTGATTTCTTCAATTCGCGTACACATTTAGTGCTTGTTTACTTGTTCTTGCTGGTTCTTCGATTGCTTGCAGGACGAGTGCCCTAGTGGCCGGTTGTCGCACCGCAGGATCGCGCCAACCATTGGAGGTGGTGTATCGGTCGCTAAGGCGCAACGTCTTGGACGGTTGTAGTCGGGCCGTGAACGCCGTCTCCTTCCATCAATCGAGTTATCCACGCCCTCTCATCGAAAGATTGGAACCAAACCCCAGCCGGTTTCTATCGATTGGTAATCGAGCAAGGTTTATCGGTGAGAGATTTACGTTCTTCGCTGTTTTAATTTCCTATTGTCCGAAAAAAGCCCCAAAAAAATAGTAGATTAGTCCTGCAATCCTATGAAACCTTTGAGCCTTTGCTAGTATTGCTTAGTTAGGGCTTGTTGAATCGTCGGTTTGCAGCGGTTGTGTCGTGTTGCTGGTCTTAGTTGTAGTCGATTAGAGTTTCGAGTTCTTGTCACGTTCCAGTCACAACCGTGCACTACCATATACATACTACTCTCTGCTGGCCAAATCCGAGTACTACACTGGTATTCGTTTCCACCAAGTCTGAGTGGAACTCGTGATCAAGTCGGAATATCGATATAATATATACCATATCACGCGGGCCTTACCTTACTCTAGAGAGAGAGAGAGAGAGTATCTTCTTGTTACTGGAATACCCCTACTCTTTCCAAAAAAAAAGTGTTTGTGGTGGGTTGCTCGTTTTCGTTAATTGGTTCATATAATCAGTTTTTGAGGTTCCCCTGAAAAAAAAAAAAAAAAAAAAAAAAAAAGAAGAAAGAACAAGAGAAAAGAAGGAAAGGGAAGATATTAGAGAGGGGCTGCTCATTGTGATCTTTGTTTCAGGTGGTGTGTTTGTGCTTTCCCTTGTGTCCGGCTCGCGTCTCTAGCACTTGTCTAGGCTAGGACCAGCATAGTACCACCGTTGAACGATTATTCAGCTTGCTTTTATAACTAACGTGGTGCTAGTGTTTTCTTGTCCATAAATTTCAGCCCACCTATAGCTCCACATATCCCACTACAGCTTGACAGGGGTTGCTGCTACGGTAACGATACACCACTTTCTAAGGTTGCGCACTGTTGGTTGCGTAGACCTCCCCGTGAGTAAGGGTAAGAATTGGTAAGAGCTTGTGTAACAGGTTTAGAGTGAGTGCCTTGCAAGAGCCACATCCTACTAGCTGTAGGGTTTTTATTACTTCACCTGTTTTCTTGTTCTCTTTTTTGTTGTTTCACCATGTCGGGATCGATGATGATGCGTTGAACAAGATGCCACAAACCTCACGCACCAAGGGCATCATACAACATTTCACCGTGGCAGGTGCAGCTGCATTCGGAAGGATCGATAAAGACCTCCGGTGACCAATGACAAGCTCGGGCAACCGGAGGCGAGCCAACTTGCCACCAACACCAAGCTTACAGGGTTAGAGACATCGGTTGCTCGCGTGGACAAAAGCCTTGCTGCTCTTTTGAAGCGTTTTGATGACTTCCACATGAAGGATGACAAGCTGTCCAATGACGACAACAAGAAAGAAGAGCGACACAAGTATAGTGGTGATGATAGCTATACCGCTGATACTGAACTTGATGATAGAGAGACTCGGGACCGGCGTCGCCTACATCGTAATACTAGAGGTATGGGTCGTCATCACCGTCGTGAGGAAAATACCAGGGATGAGGCTTTTAGTAAGATTAAATTTAAGATACCTCCTTTTGATGGTAAATATGATCCTGATGCTTATATTACTTGGGAGATTGCTGTTGATCAAAAATTTGCATGTCATGAAGTCCCTGAAAATGCACGTGTTAGGGCTGCTACTAGTGAGTTCACCGATTTTGCTTCGCTTTGGTGGATAGAATATGGCAAGAAAAATCCTAATAACATGCCACGAAAATTGGACTTTGCTTTGAAACGGGTCATGTGGTCTAGATTTGTTCCCTCTTACTATGCACGTGATTTGTTAAATAAGTTACAACTTTTAAGACAGGGGTGCTAAGAGTGTAGAGGAATATTATCGAAATTGCAAATAGGAATGCTACGTTGTAATCTACAAGAGAATGAGGAACCTGCTATGGCTAGATTTTTGGGTGGTTTAAACCGTGAAATTCAGGACATTCTTGCTTATAAGGAATATAATAACGTAACCCGTTTGTTCCATCTTGCTTGTAAAGCTGAAAGGGAAGTGCAGGGAAGACGGGCTAGCACCAGGACTAATATTTCTGCAGGAAATCTACATCATGGCAGCAACGCACAACCACGACTCTTACCGGCCGTGTACCTCCTTCCACTTCCTCGGCGAGTCGGTCGGCGCCATCTCCATCAACCGACAACACGCGTCTTTGCAGCACCTTCAATTTCAGCAAACAAAGCGGCACCAAATCCAGCCACAAGTGCGTCTTCTTCTGCTTCCATAGGTAGAACAAGAGACGTTCAATGCCACCGTTGCAAGGGCTATGGACACATGCAGCGTGATTGTCCTAGCGCTCGAGTTTTGGTCATAAAAGAAGACGGTGAGTATTCATCTGCTAGTGATTTCGATGAAGACACACTTGCTTTGCTTGCTGCTGACGATGCAGGAGAAGAGGAGCGACCTGAGGTGCATATTAGCGCGGATGATGGACAGCGTTATGAGAGTTTGATTGTGCAGCGTGTACTTAGTGCACAAATGGAGAAAGAGGAGCAAAATCAGCGACATACGCTTTTTCAAACAAAGTGTGTCATTAAGGAGCGCTCTGCCGCATGATTATTGATGGAGGTAGCTGCAACAATTTGGCTAGCAGCGATATGGTGATGAAGCTTGCACTCATCACCAAACCACATCCGCATCCATATCATATACAATGGTTAAATAGCAGTGGTAAGGTCAAGGTAACTAGACTGGTGCGAATTAATTTTGCGATTGGAACATATCATGATGTTGTTGAATGTGATGTTGTGCCTATGCAAGCTTGTCATATTTTGCTAGGTAGGCCATGGCAATTTGATAAGGATACTGTGCATTATGGTAGATCAAATCAATATTCTTTGCTGCACTATGAAACTAAAATTGTGTTACATCCTATATCTCCCGAGGCCATTGTGCGTGATGATGTGGCTAAGGCTGCAAAGGCTAAAACCGAGAACAATAAGAATGCTAAAACTGTTGACAATAACAAAAATGAGATAAGATTGAAAGGGCAATGTATGCTTGCTACCAAATCTGATATTAATGAATTGATTGCTTCAACTTCTTTGCTTATGCTCGGTATGCAAGGATGCCTTGATCTCGGTACAAGATATGCAGAATTCTTTGCCTCCCCGCTGTTGCTAACATTTTGCGGGGAGTATTCAGATGTGTTTCCAAGCGACATACCACCGGGACTACCACCACTTAGAGGGATCGAGCACCAGATTAACCTTATTCCCGGTGCTTCACTGCCTAACCGTGCGCCATACAGGGACTAATCCGAAAGAGACTAAAGAAATACAGCGCCAAGTGCAGAATTACTCGACAAAGGTTATGTACGTGAGTCTCTAAGCCCTTGTGCTGTTTCCGGTTATTTTAGTGCCTAAGAAAGATGGGTCATGGCGTATGTGTGTGGATTGTCGAGCTATTAATAATATCACCATTCGATATCGTCATCCTATTCCACGCTTAGATGATATGCTTGATGAGTTGAGTGGTGCTTGTTGTGTTTTCTAAGGTTGATTTGTGTAGTGGGTACCATCAGATTCGTATGAAATTGGGAGATGAATGGAAAACTGCTTTCAAAACTAAATTCGGGTTATATGAGTGGTTAGTAATGCCTTTTGGGTTAACTAATGCACATAGTACCTTCATGAGATTGATGAATGAGGTTTTGCGTGCTTTCATTGGGAGATTTGTTGTTGTTTATTTTGATGATATATTAATTTACAGCAAGTCTTTACATGAACATCTTGATCATTTACGTGCTGTTTTTTTGAAGCTTTACGAGATGCACGTTTATTTGGTAACCTTGAGAAGTGCACCTTTTGCACCGATCGAGTGTCTTTTTCTTGGCTATGTTGTGACTCCACAGGGGAATTGATGTTGATCAAGCCAAGGTAGAAGCTATTCAGGGGATGGCCTGTACCAAAGACTATCACGCAGGTGCGGAGCTTCCTAGGACTTGCTTTGGGTTCTATCGCCGTTTTTGTGAAGGATTTCAGCACCATTGCTGCACCATTGAACGAGCTCACAAAAAGGGAGTGCCTTTTGATTGGGGTAAGATACAAGAGAACTCCTTCAACATGTTGAAAGATAAGTTACCTCTCCTCCAACTTCCTGATTTTAACAAGATCTTTGAGCTAGAATGTGATGCTAGTGGTATTGGCTTGGGTGTTTGTTTTTATTACAAGAAGGTAAACCTGTTGCATATTTTAGTGAGAAATTGAGTGGTCCTGTTTTGAACTATTCCACCTATGACAAAGAATTGTATGCCCTTGTTCGCACCTTAGAGACATGGCAGCATTATTTGTGGCCTAAAGAGTTTGTTATTCATTCTGATCATGAATCTTTGAAACACATTCGTAGTCAAGGAAAACTGAATCGTAGGCATGCTAAGTGGGTTGAATTTATTGAATCTTTTCCTTATGTTATTAAGCACAAGAAAGGGAAAGAAAATATCATTGCTGATGCTTTGTCTAGGAGATATACTTTATTGAATCAACTTGATTACAAGATCTTTGGGTTAGAAACAATTAAAGAACAATATGTAAATGATGCTGATTTTAAAGAGGTGTTGCTGCATTGCAAAGATGGGAAAGGATGGAACAAATTCATTGTTAGTGATGGGTTTATGTTTAGGGCTAACAAGCTATGCATTCCAGCTAGCTCCGTTCGCTTGTTGTTGTTGTAGGAGGAGGCGCATGGAGGTGGTTTGATGGGACATTTTGGTGCCAAGAAGACGTTGGACGTCCTTGCTGGTCATTTCTTTTGGCCAAAGATGAAGGGTGATGTGGAGAGATTCGTTGCTCGTTGCACGACATGTCAAAAGGCTAAATCACGGTTGAATCCACACGGTTTGTACATGCCTTTACCCGTTCCTAGTGTTCCTTGGGAAGATATTTCTATGGATTTTGTGTTGGGTTTGCCACGTACTAGGAAGGGGCATGATAGTGTCTTTGTGGTTGTCGATAGATTCTCTAAGTGGCATATTTTATACCATGTCATAAAACTGATGATGCTTCAAATATTGCTGATTTGTTCTTTTCGTGAAATTGTTCGTTTGCATGGTGTGCCGAATACAATTGTTTCGATCGTGATGTCAAATTTCTTAGCTATTTTTGGAAGACTTTGTGGGCAAAATTGGGGACAAAACTTTTATTTTCTACTACATGTCATCCCCAAACTGATGGGCAAACGAGGTTGTGAATAGAACTTTGTCCACTATGTTAAGGGCTGTTTTAAAAAAAGAACATTAAGATGTGGGAAGATTGTTTGCCTCATGTTGAATTTGCTTATAATCGCTCGCTGCATTCTACTACAAAGATGTGCCCATTTCAGATTGTCTATGGTTTGTTGCCTCGTGCTCCAATTGATTTAATGCCATTGCCATCATCCGAAAGACTAAATTTTGATGCTACTAAGCGCTATTGAATTGATGTTGAAACTGCATGAAATAACTAAGGCAAACATAGAGTGTATGAATGCTAGATATAAACTTGCTGGTGATAAAGGTAGAAAGCAATTAAACTTTGAACCTGGAGATTTAGTTTGGTTGCATTTGAGAAAGGAAAGGTTCCCAGATCTGCGCAAAATCTAAATTGCTTGCCTCGGGCGGATGGTCCGTTTAAAGTGTTAGAGAAAATAAATGATAATGCATATAAGCTAGAGTTGCCTGCAGATTTTGGGGTTAGTCCCACATTTAACATTGCAGATTTAAGGCCATATTTGGGAGAGGAAGTTGAGATTGAGTCGAGGACGACTCAAATGCAAGAAGGGGGAGAATGATGAGGACATCGGCACCACACCAACTCCAAAGGCCTATTGCTGGTCCTCTCACTCGTGCTCGTGCTCGTCAACTTAATTATAAGTGAGTTCTCTCTTAAGTGTATGTCCATCTTGTTTAGATCTTGGAGACGCGTGCACTCTTGTTTTGATCGGGAATCAAGGAGAACAACTAAACGGAGACGGACTCGCGGCTGGCTGGATTCGGACTGCAGCACAACTCCAATTTCTGAGAGTCGCCACGGTCACTTACGGAGTCGGATTGGGACAGTTCAGGACTCTTTGGAAAGCTTATCAAGTCTACTTTCATATGGATCCAGCCTCAAGTACATATCTGCTCCGAGCTGGACGCAGCCCTCAATTTACTTGAGAGACCTATTTCTGTCCGTGCTGCGACACCTTGTTTTAGCCCAATGGGCTATGTATCGCCTTAGAATCCATTAAGGATGCGTCTTAGGGTTAGAGCACGAACCCAGCACCCTTGTGGTCGTCCTCCTCATGTCATATACCCCTTGGCCGCCGCCAAGAACGATTGGGTTTTTGTTTTCGCAAGTTAGCTCTCGCTACTTCCTTGTAAACGCGTGCAGTCCAGCCGCCCGTCTACTTGAATTGAACCCCACCATAATTGCGATTCATCTTTGATTTCCTCAATTCGCATTACATTTAGTGCTTGTTTACTTGTTCTTGCTGGTTCTTCGATTGCTTGCGGGGACGAGTGCCCTAGTGGCCGGTTGTCGCACCGCAGGATCGCGCCAACCATTGGAGGTGGTGTATCGGTCGCTAAGGCGCAACGTCTTGGACGGTTGTAGTCGGGCCGTGAACGTCGTCTCCTTCCATCAATCGAGTTATCCACGCCCTCTCATCGAAAGATCGGAACCAAACCCCAGCGGGTTTCTATCAGCTTTTATAGCTGTATGTCGTCGTAAGTGGCTTCAGGGCCGTATATACGGAACTGTCTGGTCTCATCCGGCATGTTCCGATTTTGTATTTAACAATCTTTTGTCCCTTGTCGACTTTCGGGTCAAACCGACCGCACGCTTCCGGATTTCCAAACTGCGGGGCTTCGATTGAAGCCACGCTTTTCGGCTTGTTGTGTGAGGCACAGTGCGTCGCATTTTGTGTCAACACACTTTTTGGCACGCCCAGTGGGACCCATCACAATCCTTTGATCGGAAGTCAGATCTACTCTAAATATTTATTACCTTCCCGATCACGGTGAAGTGCCGTTAAACTTATATTTCATCGACAAGGTTCGGCCGAAAGAAGAAGAAAATATAAACTACAATATTATCTTGACGAACGATTTTCCAAAGAAATTGGTTCGATGGCCGATATCATCAAGGGCGACGAGAATCCAGGAAAGGAAATATTAATTATTCCTTGGAGTTGAATCGGAAGATATTGCTGAGCTTACAAGCCAATTTTTTTTCATACGTGTCATCTTCATGAAAGTTGTGGCATATGACAACACGTAATGAGCATAGATCCAAAAGATGTTTCTTCCGCTCATAGATTTATTATATTGTTTGGCTGAAATAGCCGGATATAAATGATAAAAAGGCATGGATTGATTAGTTGAGGCTTCCAGATTTAACCAACAAGTCAGAAGGTGCTTGAAGATATATACATCAAAGTCTATCAGCCGTATGATGATCAACAAACAAGCAAAGAAGATGTGTCACTAACACAGGATTTGAAGATTTAATCATTTTTTGGAAGCTGATGATAGTCCTACAACGTGAAGGGCAATTAAGTGATTCTTATCAAATCAGAAGTGTGCAACACCACGTATCTGCTGCATACTACTCTCTGGCCAAGAGCAGCTTCTATAGAAGGTCACGATTCACCAATCTCAAAAGAAGGAACATGTGTTATCGGCTAATCACAAATAAGTGGCCAATGAGATATATGTATCGGCTATACGCAGTGTACTATTAAGAAGCAACTACCAAGCCGATCAGGCTATGAGTAAGTATGGCCAGCTCAGGAAAATCTGTTGGACTGCTGCAGTACCTTAATAGTGAACTACTATGTATGATGAGCTGGTCGGGAGAGCGTGGAGACACGTGTTGTAAACACACAATCGGCTGTGAAGAGCCGATTCAGCCCTATAGGACTCTACTGCCGAATAGAGGTTATTCATTTGGAAAGAAATCGAAGCACAGAGTCCAGATGCCCTTTGGTCTTCATGTAAAGCAACGGGAGCAGGTTCAGGAAAAATAGATATGTCAATTGATGACTGGACGATTACTATGTTCGGCTCGCAGATGAGATGGTACAAAGGTCAGATATGGATCACTCCAGCGATCAATAGAAAATATTTCTTATCAGCTAATCGGCTCCCACATGATAGCCGATTGAAAGGAGGAAGCCAAGTCTATCAGGAATGTACGTACATGTCATACGAGATATGGGTGTATATATATGGTACATATGCAGCTGATCGGTTAAATAAATCCAATATGAGCGCCTGGAAATATTGTTATGCCATACATATACGATACAGCCACCGGCCGATCGGCAAAAGTCTAAACATGAAAAGCAACAAAGGGAGAGAGCCGACGACAATTGTTGATTCAGTGCTCAAAGGATATTGTGGATTCAGCTAAACCAGAGATGTTACTCGGCTTAATAAATATCGTCACTGGTCATATTACAGGAGGATCGATCAAGACCAGAAAAGGGTATAATAAGGCATCAGATTTAGACGGCTCATGAAGAAGGAGGTAGAACCTCAAGGATCCAGATGCATCACGATAAACTGAGTTAGCTACTCACCTCCATCGGCTCCACGGATAGATATACATCAGCTAGGGGGCCGGTTCAGTTTTCAATCTGAATAATGCATCAGTTCAAGAAAAGGTTACCAAATTAAATATTCGAGTTAATGACGCCGTCAGAATTCAGAACTGGGAAGGCGATCAGAAAAAGATGAACATAGGCGATCGTCAAAGCTGAAAGTTGGAAATATGAGTCCACCATAGGAACCAACGCCAAGAAGACTTTATAGATGAAAACACTCGGCGCCTCGACCTCCCCACATCGATAATGCGTCGGGAACTTGGACCCGCATCGCGCAATGTACCTGCACACCAGGCTCATCTCTTCCTCTAGTCTTCTGTATCTGATCACTCTGCTTATTAGTTTCGGCTTTGTCAACCATTGAGTTCGTTAGCAACAAGAACTACTGCGTATGTCAGCAGTGGAGTTTACATATCAGCAATTCGACATCAACATACTTTATGGGCTACGCGAGGAAATAAGGAGACTAGAACGATGGTACTGACAGACCAATTGGAGATATTTAGGAGTTGGCTAAACTACAGGATGGATGATGAACCCAAGGATTTCCCCATCAGAAAGCCAGGCGTACTTATGTCATCATCACTTTGTCGTACAGACCATCAGAGACATAAAGACCGAGGAGTAGCACATCAAATCAATCGGTCGTGAGAAAGTAAAGCAGAGCATGAAGTAGGAAACGGAGGAAGTTGCCAGCGGATTGGTTACGTATACCTGATCGGCAAAATTAGTTCCAGGTGCATGCCGATTGCTTTTCCTAAAATAGAATCGGCTACTTCCCTCAATCCATATTGACTAATCTTCAGCTCTATTGACTAATTGATTTTGGGAAAGATAATACAGCCGAAGACAAGATGATCAGATACTAAAAGTTTTGGTAATGGCTCTGTTGGATTGACTTCTGCTTATGCAATCAGAGTCATGAAGAATAAATTAATTAATTCCGAGAAAGTTGAAGACAAGATCAAGTTACCACCGATGATTAACGATCGTTGTCCTGGCATAGCCGAGTTTGAACACTCTGGCTAATTGGAGGTTACCAATGATATCTATCAGCTGAAGAAAACAGAAATTTTAGAGGCCGGTAACATTTATGGAAAAGAAACAGAGATGGACATGAACAACTAATAACACGGAACAAATCCAAGCGGACAAAGTTCGAAGCTGTATGTGCAGGTGTCATGCTATTCAAAGCATCAAGCCGGTGGCTATAAGTTTTCATCCATCAGGCTATATTATTATTAGCTACTCTTTTCTGAACATCAAGGACCTTGTCTCATTGTTGACCTTCGACATAAAAGATGACAGTCCAAAGACAGAGATGTAGAGTAAGGGACGAGATAGTATGATGGCCGGAAAAGGGTTATTTGCCGTTCCATCTTTTGATCGGCAGTTCTCATGATAAGTGTTACCAGTAACTTTCAGGATTGTTCTTGTAATTTTGCGAAATTGCAATGAGGATTGGACAGAAAAGTCAAAAGCCGTTGCTACTATATTCCATCTATCGAAGAAAGATGTATCGGCTAGACAGATGGAACAAAAAAAAATTCCTCGATAGAAGATCATTGAGACGAGTGTGTTCGGTGTCTCAAAGCTCCTACGCATCAGACGCGGGGCAGGGGGGCCTGAACCCGTCGTACATGCATCCACGCACCGCCGAGCTCATCTTTTATGAACACTCAATACACTCAATGTCAGCGTCGTCGCCAGGACATTCTTGGACTACCCATGAACTATCTAGTCATCACGAGAGGTTACATCAGAGGAAAATAACAGGAGACCTTATGAAAGAAAACAAAGCCTAATCCAGGTGGCACATTTGGATATGGACAGAGCATAAACGCCTTGAGCAGTTTCGATCCAAAGCTAGTAATATTATAACCAAGAAAACGAAGCCAGTCGGATGTCACGATCAAATTGGCTTACAATAAATACATGTTTCTGCATTTGGTCGGCGCCCGGCAAATTGGTTACATATAAGTGATCGGCAAAAATTGGTTCCGTATGTATGCCGATCTCTTCTCGTGAAATAAGTCAGCTATATATGAATCCTGACTCGTTAAAGCTCAAGTCGGAGTATTGAAAGTTGTTGGACATCAACCTCTGGACTCATCGACATCAAAGACCCTCTAGATTGTTTTGTCATGAGAGGTTATATCAGAAGAACGAAAGGAGTACAACCTGGCAGCCGATAGAGGACCATCGGCAACGTATTTTTTCCAGCATATGCCGAATCAGTTTTGAGTGATGCTTGGAATTTATATTTTGGGAATCGAGAACCAAGCACAGCTTTGTCATTGGTAGTGTCCAGATATCGGAAGGAAGATCAATGGAACAAAAAATGCTGGTTCAGTCAAAGGATGTCAACTCCTTGAAACGAGCTCGGTGCTTGATAACAGTATCCGATTGGAGGGCAAAGTTGAAACAAAATCCAGCTTGAATATTTGAGTTAGGAAAATATTTTAACATTGTTCGGATGGACTACATAAGCAATCAGAGTGGAAAAGTCACGACAAGCTCTCAGAATCAATAGATTGGTACATCACGACGAACTGAATCGGCTACTTAGCTCCATCATCTCCGAAGATAAATAAACAACGATAGACTTGGGAGGGCCAGTGCTGGCTTAGTTTCTGCTTCAGATGAAGTATCACGCTATGAGGTCATCTAGCTTGGCAGACACAGCTAGCTCAAGAGGAATAAACACTGGTAGTAGTGCCTCAAGTGCTTGGATATGAGGAGGCTCAAAATAGCCGATACAGTCATGATCGGTTAAATCTAACTATCGACAAAGAAATTACAGCGATAAAGAAGTAAAATAACATCACCAACTTGATAGCTGAACATAGGATCTTGTTCGGCTGGGGGGCCGCATATCAGAAAGAAATACACCTGGAGCATCGTTGTTAATCCGCATTGCCAAAGTATGCATCATGGTTAGCTTTTACAGAAGACAAATATTTATAAGCGGACCTGGATATAGAAATTTGAGAAGTGCTTACGTGGTTTAGAATTACTAAAAATCCCATGCGGCCAACAGCTAGCGTGCTTAGGCAATGATGACGACTACTGTCCTGACTGCAACATGCAGGGATACATCAGCCATGGATGCAGCGAGAATGCCCAGGAAAGAAGCAGTCAAGTTACTATTGTGCTGATAGACCAAAGAAGAAACAAAAGGATCAAAGTGTTGCCTTTTGAGTTTCTATATGGTTATTAATCCAGTAGATATGCTATCCACACAGAAGCCAATGAATACAGATCTTGATTGACTTAGGGACGTATCTTCATCGGCTCCCGGTTTTCTCGTCATTTACGATTCTTACGCTGGGTTGATTCCTGCCTCAGGAGAGAAAGTCATGAACGTATAGGAGGAGAAAATATATGTGACCAGTCATCAAGACGATCAAGATGAGTCGAAGAATAAGGTGACCTGATAGCCGATTGGAGTTCGGTTGAAAGTTATTATTAAAATGCATCAGGAAGTCGTCCAAATCTCAGTACGCAAAGTGAAGCTTCTGATTGGTGATTAATTAATCAACTCATGACTCAGGAGGATTCGCATGCAAGGAGATATATACATATATACATAATCAATGGACTTGCATGTTCAGCTACGGCCAAGAATGCTTGAGCAAGCATGGCCAATCAATATATTTGGCCGCCTATGTTTAGCAAGTCTCACAGACAAGGCCAAGCAAGGAAGATTATGTTGGCAAGAGGAATATTTTATTATTGCTTGGCCAGACTGTGCAAGGAAAATAAGAAGACGCCAAGAGGATATTACATTTGGGAAATTACAGACAATTAACAAAGGAGCTACGCATTCTATTCAGAAGAATGATTGGCTACTAACATTGAGTTCTCAATAGTAGCACTGGCTTCTAGATGCAACAGCCGAAAAGCACACTGATGAAAACATCATTATGGAGAGTGTTTCCTAAGCGAAGGCACTTATCGGCTTAAAAGAGGAAAAGCGCATATGTGTGATCAAGATCACATGACACAACATTGAGCGATCCATCATAAAGAAGGACAAGATAATTTCTACCGGCTCCTTCAGCTTCAAACGATGGTTTGCGCCACTCTATCCTCACTTCTCTAGCAGTATCTAAGTTTCAAATTTAAAATACCTGCATTACTGCTAAGATTAAATCTGGAAAATAATTCCATTCTATAAGTATATGCTATAAATGTTTTAGGTTTATCCATTGTTGAGATGATGAATAGATGCTCTGTTTTATTTTTCACTTGTGTCTAGTTTATAAATTTGATTTCTTTAAAAATTTGGGTTTAGCGGTTATAATACTTGTCTTGAAGTCTTTAAAACTTGTGGGTTGCATAGAATCCAAGCTCTGTTTAAAAGTGGTTGTATAATAAGAATGGAAGTAAAATTTACTATGACATTATTCTGAGAAAACTTGAGATCCGGATGAATTTTCTAAAAATCAAACTAATAAAATATCATGTTGAGCTTTGTCAAATTGTTGTGACCACTAGTGTAGATTATAATTATATGCCTAAGATCAAGCTTATCTTAAAATAAAATATCTTGTATGTGTATTTTCTCTTTGATTAGGATATGAGGCTATGTTAAAAAAAAAACTCAGAAATAAAAACGACGAACACGTGTTCGCCAGAACTGAGTTATAAAAAAATATAATAAAGGGGCAAAAGCCTAGGTAGCCTCATAGATTAAGATGATAAGAGAAAATGTTATGTGCAAGGAAAAAATAAAATAAAAATTCTTGATCTAAGCGTATGATTTGTATCTCCTTATGGTTCGATCTTTGACTTAGCAATACCATATGGCGAAACCGAGTCACCTATTTCTCGGAAATAAAAATGACGGACAAGTGTCCGCCGAAACCGAGTCACCTATTTCTCGGAAATAAAAATGACGGACAAGTGTCCGCCGAAACCGAGCATAAAAATGTATAAAATAAAATAAAAACACAAAACTTCTGGATTGAAGGTGATCAAAGAATAAGAGATAAGTAATTTTTTGTGGCTGTTCTATCTTACAATTGCTCAAGGACTTAGCAAGGATTATAAGCCCCATGGTTCAAAAGGGTAGATGGATGAGTAGAGTACCATTTTATTCAAATTCGAAAGAAATCTTAATTATAAACCTGATACTCTTGTAACGTAATCGACATTGTAGCATCTCCCGATCAACGACTTAAAATGGAAAAAATTATAATATTTATACACCTATGCATTTGCTACTAACCTATTTCCACATGTATTGGAGGTTTATTATTTTGCAGGCAAAATTGGGAGATATGGTGACAATACTGCCAGTGAATTTCTCGGCTCTTTGAAGAAGATCATGAGAGCACATATTTCGAAGCATGAAGATTCATACTCCGAAATAGGGGGGCCTGCGTTGACACCAAAATTTGGTAAGCCGAGAAGTACTATTGGCAAGAAAATATTTTTGGTAAAGCAAGACATCTGATGGCTGCTAGCGAGATCAAGTAAAGAAAATATATATACGCGTGTGTGGTCACCGGATTCAGAATCGGCAAACTCGACTCAGAATCGGCAAATGGTGATCGGCTATCAAGGAAGCCCGTTGCATGTGTGTGAACGATCGGCATGTCCATTGCTAAAAATAGAAGGCATACGCATATACTTGGCTGGATGTCACAAATCACGTGCAAGGCAGGCAGGTCCAGGAGAGATTGTCAATCAGTTTGATCTTCTATGCCGAAGAAGGAATATTTTTATCTGGAACAGACATGAGGCTCATCAGGATTGGGAAACGTGGAAACATATCATGTTTGAATACAAGACCGGCTACGTGTCATATACGTACTCAGCAAAATGACATGTACACGCGAGGAGGCTCAAGACGTGTAGGTCAAAGGAAGATTTTCACGCATGAAGATATGGAAAGCAAATATGGACACGTATCTACTAGTACGAGGCATGGATGTCTTTCATGGCCGAATTAGTTAGGGAATAAAGATTTATTCTATATTTAGCTTGTACGCAAAGGAACCTTCCTTGCATGTACATGGACGAGAAACGTCCTCCTGTATCGTCCAAGACCGACATCCCTATAAATATAAGGGGCACGCCACATGTAAAAGGATATTATTCACAATCAAATCAACACAACCGGCCCCGTGCCAAGTTTCGAGTCCTTTTGTCATGTCGTCGAGTTCTTCGAGAGGAGCCATCGATCCGTCGACCTCCGTAAGTTCCGGCAACCTTGCTATCATGTCTAGTATCATGCGGTGGATTTAGATATTGATGCAAGTAGTCTTGTTTGTCTCGACTGGATGGCCGTGCGGCAGGCGTCTGCTTGACGATCAAGAAGTCTTTGCTTATGCTTTGTTTATCTCGACTAGATGGCCGTGCGGCAGGCGTCCGCTTGATAGCTTAGCGAAGTAAGATAGTTATCGGCTCTATTAGATTTTGGCAAGATCTAGTAGATTCATTAAGTTATCACGTGTTGCATGTGTTTAATGCTTTTATTTATTTGTAACACTCTTTTGCCCAATCTAGATTGGTTGTTTTCGGCTCTTTATTTTCATAGATCTATTTGCTCTTTGACGTACATATCATGTCACCATGAAAGATAGCTCATATGGCTATATAGCCGAATAAGATTAATCTAGATTGTTACATGTTGCGGGTTCTTGCACGTTAGAAGCGTTTGAATCTTGATAGGACCGGGTGTCGTGCGGCAGATGCAAGTTCTTGATGGGTTTATTCGTGATAGCTTGTTTGTTCCTTCTTCATGGACCCCGAATCGGCTGGACTGCCGAGCTTGGTTATGCTTTCAATTCATGATCAATTTTTACTTGTTCAAACATGTCTTCTCATACATGCGCGTTCGGCAATCAAATGTTCCACGTGTTTTGTCTTCATATTAGCCGAATAAATCATATGCATGATTGGCAGACAGCTTTTATAGCTGTATGTCGTCGTAAGTGGCTTCAGGGCCGTATATACGGAACTGTCTGGTCTCATCCGGCATGTTCCGATTTTGTATTTAACAATCTTTTGTCCCTTGTCAGCTTTCAGGTCAAACTGACTGGCACGCTTCCGGATTTCCAAACCGTGCGGCTGTTCGATTGAAGCCACGCTTTTCGGCTTGCTGTGTGTGAGGCACAGTGCGTCGCATTTTGTGTCAACAAAGCTATACTTATCCACAACTTGAACAATGGACTATGCCTTGAATTGCAAGTTTTGTGAGAACAAGCTTTGCTCAAAGTCAAACTAGTACTTGGCTGCCAGTAGCCTTACTCCGTGGGTGGAGCTTATATGTCATACTCCTTGGTCTCTTCATGAGCTTACTAGAGATCATCCAAGTCTCATAGACTGTGACGTTTTAATAGTCAAACTCATATAGGTATGCTCTTTCAAGAATGCTCTGTAGGACAGCATCTTTATTAATTAAAGCCAATAGAACATATTAAGGCATTCGCCAACCTACCATACAGTGCCTTATTGCATTAAGAGCATTGCATCTTTCTATAGAGAGGGTTATAATTTATGCTCTCCTCAGTTTACCAATAGCTTGTTCTTCCTATGTCCTTAGTCATGGGATCTCCGATCAAAAAGGTTGGGTTACTACTACTATAAACTCATATGGGTCTCGTACCCATCTCCCTAGATGCAATTTCTATCACATTTCATAATAGCCCTTTTGTAAAGGGATCTGCCAGGTTTTTATCTGTCTGTATATAAGATATAGTTATTACTCTAGAGTTTCTCAACTTTCTGACAGTCTTCAAACGTCTTTTAATGTGTCTTGTTGATTTCGCATTATCCTTAGCACTATTCACTTTAGTGATCACTGTTTGATTATCACAGTTCATAAGGATAGCCGGTATTAGTTTTACAACCACCTGCAAGTCAGACAAGAGCTCACGTAGCCACTCTGCCTCTGCAGATGATGTATCCAAAGCAGTAAGTTCTGCTTCCATGGTTGATTTAGTCAAAATAGTCTGTTTACAGGACCTCCATGATACTGCGCCACCTCCAAGAGTAAAGACATACCCGCTAGTGGCGTAGATTTGATCAATATCAGAAATCCAGTTCGTATCACTATATCCCTCTAGCACAGCTGAGTGCCCGGAATAGTGAATCCCATAACTCATTGTACCATTAAGATAGCACAAGACCCTTTCTAGTACATGCCAATGATCATCACCCAGATTAGACATATACCTACTCAACTTGCTCACAGTAAAAGAGATATCTGGTCTGGTTGCGCTAGCTAGATACATAAGTGAACCAATAATTTGAGAGTACTTTAATTGATCTTTGGTACATTTCTTATTCTTTCGCAATGTCACACTAGGATCATAAGGTGCTAGAGAAAGCTTTCTATCCATAAAGCCAAATTGGCTCAGGACCTTCTCAACATAGTGAGATTGCGATAAAGTATCCCACTCTCTTCCTTAATCAGCTTAATGTTTAGAATTACATCAGCTTCTCCTAGATCTTTCATATCAAAACTCTTTGACAGGAAAGAATTGACCTCATTTATAACATCCATGTTTGTTCCAAAGATTAGAATATCATCAACATATAAACATAGTATAACAGATTGGCCCCTACCATGTCGATAATATACACACCTATCAGCTTCATTAATAGCATAACCGGCACTAGTTATCGTAGTCTCAAACTTCTCATGCCATTGTTTAGGTGCTTGTTTCAACCCATACAGAGATTTTAATAATTTACACACTGTTGACGGTGGATAGCGTCAAATTTTTATATATCAAAAGGCATGAAACATACATCAATATCTAGAAGGCTAGGGTTTTATCTAATAATTTCCATGAGTTTTAGTGATTTATCAATTTCCAAGGACCAATCCAGAAAACACCGAAAAGGGGCATAACTACAAATCTACACCACGGAATTATCCACAACTCAAGAATACGCCAAACTACTCTAGAAGGATCCAGAAGACACCGGAGCGAAGGGGAGACAGGGCCACCTCCAGGTGGGGCCGGCCGGCCCCCTGTGAGGGGAACCCTCTCCTCCCTTCTGGAGTCTTCTTCCACCGCCTTTGAGGATCAATCTTAGCCCTACGTGAAGTCAGTTTGATCAAACGGCTGTCGTGCATCCCACCGGGCTATATAAGCAGAGCCAGACCTCCTCCAGGAAACCTAAATTCATTCAATACCTCATTCAAGTCATTCAAGCTCGAGCCAGTTGAAGATCAAGTCATCTAGAGCTTCAAGTTCTAGTTCCTCATAGCCTTCTAGTTCATAGTTTAGCCTAGTTAGATCTAAATTAGAGGAAGTCAAGACGTGTTAATCAGTCTTGGATTCTAGAAGTTGTCAAGAAGAGAAAAGTCTGGTACAGTTCTTAAGCTTTTGTTTCTTATTGTATTATCTGCGTTTGTATGATATTTACAAGCAACATTGTTCTTCATCTTAGTTTAATTATTATGTTCATTGTCTACTTCAATACAGCTGGTTTAGTTGGTTTGCTATTATATTCATGCACTGGTTCGTATAGCGCTCATCTAGTTGATCATATGGTGAGTGGTAGACAATATGTAGACATAGTGTCTAGATGCTTTGCTTATCTACGGATATCCCCAGTTGTGCCGGGTAGTGAGGTAGATCGTGGGTGTGACAGACCCATTGAGTCCTTTGTAGGCCTTCCCCCATACGGTGGATTGGTAGAGTGGAATTGTCAGGTTAAGAGTGTATTTATACACATGAGGTTCCTGTACTCATCTTTTTCTGTACATTGCTCCGATGTGTTTGGAAACTATGGTAGTATTACTTGACAATGATTACTAGATGTACTTGCACTAGTTGACATAGCTTTGACATGTAGTTAAATACTTAGGAGTTATTTCTCTATTACCTGATTAGACAACACTGACATGATTAGAGTGCTATGATAGAGTAGTATCATTAGGAGATGACTGATTGATGGCTCATTATCATTATATTTATCATTATTATTTATCTTGTGACTTATCCATATTATGAGTGGAGTGTATGACATTGGTTACATCGTTTATTCAATGCATATGTTTATACATGTTATCAATACTATGAGTAGCTTCTCAGCTATGCCTTCCCAGTGGTAGAATATAAATGACAACCTAGTAATACTCTAAGTAAAATGCTATAATGGTATAATTATCTGTCCGCTTGCAGAATCGTTCTTAGTTTATATTCCTCTTTATTTGTTTCTGCCTAGTCACATAAAATGATAAGATTTAGTACCAATGTTTATTTCTAGCTTTATAATCGGGGATGACAACCTAGTTTCACAGTTAGGAGTAAGGGTAAAGAGGCTAGTGGCTAGTTGCTAAAGGCAAGTTAATTAATATGAATATTTAATTTTAGCGTTATTGCGTGGGATAGGAATTTAAGATTTATTGCAGTGACGTTAAAAATGCCAACAAGCATTTTTGGCGCCGTTGCCGGGTAAGGCTAATAAACTTAGAAAAAGTATTGATAACATATATGCATTATGAATAAGACCGATCACCCAATTGGCCTCTAACTCAAACAAAGGCTTACCCTTGTTCTATCTATTTGTATATCTTATGCAGGGTAACGAATGAATGAACGGATTTGCTCTCCCGGACAATTACGTTGAAGATCCAGAGAAACTCTTACGAAGAAGGAAGTTTGTTGATACGAGGGATATTTTTGAATCACCATCAAGAACACCCTCCACCGAAGCTCAATCTTCGAGGAATCAACCTCTAACATCCGAAGGAGAAGAATCAGAAGAATCAGAAAATTTAGCACCAGCTTTTGAAGCTATGGCTGAGAAGATGCTACGTGAGTTCTCTGCTCCAACAACCGCCAACATCCGCACTGGACCTAATTTCAATATTGGTGATAATGGATTTGAACTCAAGCCTACACTTATCACTATGGTTCAAGCTAGTCAGTTTTGTGGAAAGGCTCATGAAGATGCAAATGACATTTACAACACTTTCTAGAGATTTGCAACACCTTCACTATCAGAGGAGTACCAAAAGATGCTATTCTACTCCACCTTTTCCCATTCTCACTTCTAGGAAAAGCAAAACAGTGGTTCTATAATAACAAAGCAACCAACACTACATGGGACAAATGCTCTACTGCTTTCCTAGCAAAGTTCTTTCCTACAGGCAAGACCAATGCTCTACGTGGGAAAATCTCAAGCTTTCATCAACAACATGATGAATCGTTTGCCGAGGCATGGGAACGTTTTCAAGATTATATTGCAGAATATCCTCATTATGGGATGGAGGATTGGCTACTTATGCAGACCTTCTATCATGGGCTAGTCTCTAGCACCCGTGAGTCTATGGATGCTGCAGCTGGAGGAGCTTTTTGTCACTTAAGCTCGCCGATGCAACAGCACTTGTGGAGAAGATGGCCTCAAATTGGAGCTGGAATGAAGAACGTGTGCAACCCCACAAGAAAGGAGGAGGCATACATCATATTAAGGAGATTAACATGGTCACTGCAAAGCTAGACCTCATAATGAAGAAGCTTGACAGCAAAAGCAACGAGAATAGAGAAGTCATACACATTGATGACTCCTGCATGACTTGTGAAGAATATGGAGATATAGGACACTCAGGAAGCAACTGTCCTACACTCCAAGAGGATGTGAACTTCATCAACAATAACACCAATTATTGTCCTTAGTAAAATCAAGTATGGAATCAATCAAATCAAAGGTGGAATCAACCCAATCACGGATGGAACCAGCAAAGGCCCAACTACCAAGGTAACAACAATTTCAATAACAATTTCAATCAACCACCTTTAAGAGAAGTAATTTCTAATCAGAATAAAGCTGTAGAAAATTTATCTAAGAGGGTAGCATCCAATGATAAAGTGCTAGAAAATATAAATACTAAAATGGATAGCCTGACCTCTGCTATTAAGAACCAGCTTAGCTTTAATAAAATGTTAGAATCACAATTAGCTTAGCTGACGGCTGCTGTTCCACCGATCCATGAAGGTAAGATTCCTGGGCAACCCCTAAAGCCCAAAACCACGAATCTTGTTGATGTTCGTGCAGGTTACTACATAGAAGGAATGTCAGAAGGATGGAAGGATGAATCCATGCCACTCAAGAGAGGAGATCCAGGAAGACCTGTGATTCCCATCTCTATTGGACAACACGATTTCTCTGAAGTCGTCTGTGACCTTGGTGCTAGTGTCAACATTATACCAAAGGTAATCTTTGATCGTATTTTTCTATGGGCAACATTATTGTATACGAATATAAGCTTGCAGCTTGCAGATCAGACAGTTAAACACCCCGAAGGAATCCTAGATGACGTATGTAGAAGAGTGGGACAATCAGATATTCCAGTAGACTTTGTGGTTTTAGACACCGACAAAGATCCGAAGAGTCCTATCATCCTAAGCCGACCATTCTTGAGCACTACAAAAGCAACCATCTATATAGACAGTGCAAAGATATGTTTAACCATCAAGGGCAATGAAGAGAAATTCAGTTTCAAAGACAAGATCCTTGAAGATCCCGCTCACACCTACTATCCAGAGAAGCCTACATACAAAGAAGAAGAAGTACGGAAGACCTGCCCAAAGGGAAGAAAGAAGAATAAGAAGCAAGAAGAAAAGAAGACTCAGATAATCAAAGTAATGGAATACAGACAAGGTCGCCACTCAGCTTTACCAGTCCTAGCTAAAGATCCTGGTCTACCATCAATAGAGTGCACCATTAGACAGAACTCTTTCTACTCAGCTGTTTGCGACACTGGATCAGCTGTCAACATAATATCAAAATAGGTATACAATATACTATTCAATGCACCGCTAGATCCTACATATATTTTGCAGCTGGCAAACAACACAACATGAATCCCGGAGGGACTAGCAAGAAACATCATGGTGAAGATCCACACCCATTCTGTCCCTACCGACTTTATGGTCTTGGACATGGGAAAAGAAGATGAGACGCCTATCATACTTGGAAGGCCATTTCTCAGCATCACCGAAGCTATCATCTATAATGGAACAGGCCAAGTCCACTTTCACTTCCCAGGAGAAAAGGTACATTGTTATTTTAAAGATTATAACTCTCCTGGATTACCAGCTTTCACCAGATCCAAGAAAAGAAGTCAGCACCGCGCTTTGAGAAGAAAAGTTGAGGAGGAGAAAGCAAAAGAAAAATCAACTACACCTGAAGAACATCCACAACCAACAAAAATATGGAAGAAGAAGGAGATCCCCTCAACCGAGTCATCAACACTAGAAGATTCAACATCTGGGTCCCCAGCAAGATCCACTGAAGAACCCTCAACATGATGACCACAAGAAGTCTTGTTCGGAGGACTTTAAATTCCGCACCCCTTGCCATAAGTTAACAATGGTAGTTTTTTGGATTGTTGAAAAATTAGGCAATTTCTAGATTAATTCCATAAAACAACTCATGATGAACTGAACAACTAGATTAAGCATGTTAAATAAACTTGCATGATACAAACTCATATCATTGATCATAGCATGATTCAACATCATATAACATATCAAGCATAGCATGATCATAGCTGTCGGCCCCTAATTTTTAGGGTCCACTGTGCATCATATGTCGGGTCCCTCGGATCATGTAGTCGACACGCACAAGTACACAAGATTGATATCAAAAAAGCATACTTTTTATTGCTAATGGGAAAACATGATACATGGTTCGAGTTTACATAGCTTGGGCCATTGGCCTTATATTATTCTCAGAGTTCTAAGACAGCGGTCCTATATTATTATGGCTCCATTCCTACAGGCAACTTGGAGTGCGGACAAAACCCTAGCGTATTCCTATATCACATACATCGTAGTCCTAAGTGTAGTCCTAGCGTAGCTTCTTCGTGAAGTCGCGTGGCTCCGTCTTCATGTAGCTCCGGTGGTGTCCTATCCTTGGGTAGCTCCAGTAGTCCATCTTGGTGTATACTCTCGATCAGCTTCATCCTCGGATATACTCCTGCAGCTTCCTGTCTAAAAACATAGGGAGAAGGGGGGGTTGAGTACATACGTACTCAGCAAGCCCTAACTTTGGGTGGATGGAGGTTAAATGTGTAGTAGTTTTAATTATAGGTTGGGCCCTGGTAGGGTATTCATCATCCTCACCAGTTCCCAAATTAAGTTATGGTTACCAAATCATTAATACATCTTACCAGATTATCCATTGTTGTTGTAGTCTAATCATAGCGTCTCATCCCGGCATCTGCCCATTCCAAGGACGTGGCTATTCGAATAGATTCAAGTAAAACTCTGCAGAGGTTGTACACTTTTCCCCACACGGTAATTACGATCCCTTCCACGGCCAATGGTTGGAAAAGAACTACCGAGATCTCGTACCCGAGAGTACGCGAAACTTAGGTTTCCATACACTTCCACTACGGCGCTCAGGGGCTGGGAAAAAGTTAAGCGGGGAAAACCACTCTTCTTCCTACGCCTAACCCGGACATGGAAGCTCTCTCGCAAACCCATGCCCTCACACACTTTGTGGAAGATCACTTAGCATCCACACTTAGAATATATGAATATATGTATATAGCTAGCAAATGTGCACCCAACAATTTTACGTGGAAGATCACATAGCGTCCACGCCCAACCAGACCATGGAAGATCACTTAGCATCCTACGCCGTCTCCTGCTCTACCGTTTGCCTACACCGGCCCCCTAAGTGGAAATGTACTTCAACCTAACGGGGTGTGAGATCAAGACTACCCATATAGACGTGTGGCTGTACGAAATGTCACACAGGGATGAATAAGAGACTATGAACCGGTCCTTAGGGGTGACTAGAACAGGTATCTCCGACAGGATATCCTTCGCAGTAATATCCGCCAAGTAATCTACACCTAGATTACCCCTACCCGTTCCAAGTCATAGCATATATAGTCACTTTATCATGTTATTCCCTTATCATGTTATCACGATATCACATTATCTCATATGGTCCTTTGTAAATTAATTATTATATGAGTAAGATGGAAGGGTGGTAGAAAGGGGGAAATTAGGACTTGCCTCCACTCGCTGACGAGTATATCCAAGGGTCTTGATTCCTTCGCTTCGGGCTCCAGTGTCCTGGTGTAGCGGTACTTCATCTTGGTGTGGTAGTAATCCTTCGAGACTTGATGTAGCCATGCTCCAGGGATCCACCGGGTTCTTGTACGTCTTCTAGTCTACGCGGTCTATTGCTTGACAAACAAGAGAGCTAAACCAAACAATGCACACACAACAGGCATAACTAAACAAGCAAGATCAGTCAAAACAAGGAGGGGGGTCCTAACGGGGTCGGTTGTAGGTGGTGGATGGGTTTATTCTAATTTTATCATTACCATGTGAACTTGAAATAAGAGGTAGGTAAAGATTATCTATCCAACAAGATGGCTCCTACGGGCTGGGTTAGTGTGGTGTGGTTATCTATGGAAAACCAGACCATATTATTATCTCTCACTATTATGTGAACCTGAAAGAAGAAAGCTTGACCAAGTCATCATAGACAGCTTGGCCTACTTCTATAGGTCCACTGGGGTTTGACGGGGCTAGCTAGGAGGGTTTACGTGGAGATAGGGTCTTGGTGGTTAGGTATAGGCATACATACTTTTATACTCGCACATAGAGTTTAGGCTAGCTATAGATAGGTGGTGGCTGAGGTTAGTGGCATGTATGCGTATGCATATACGCCGAGGGTTAGGTTAGTGATGCATACGCACATGCATATGTATGCGCCTAGGGTTAGATTAGGATGAAGGGGGTGGAGGGTAAGGTTAGCCATACATAGGTATATGCCCGAGTATATATATAATTGTATATACAGGACTTACCATGTATGTGTGCGCATATATACGGGGTTAGCTACTATTATGGCGAAAGGTTATCACTAGGGTTAACTATGGCGGCGTGGAGTTAGCCATGCATAGGCATATTTCCGGATGTATATATATGTTTCGTATCCACATACGAGATATGTCTATGCATATAGGTGGAAGGTGTGTGCGTGTGTGTGGGTATATCTATCGTCACATATACTATTTATCTATATCCTATCGCGTATATATATTTGCGTGAGTGCAAATATATATTGTCTAATGCATTTATCCACATATTTATATACTAAGTATCGTGTATATAAATATATGGACACATGCGGCTACGGACGATTATTTCTATGGTTAGCATTTATTAAATATAACGGTTAGCGCTAATTATAAAAGAAAGAGAAACAAACAATTATTACTAGAATTTAAATGGGCACCAAAAATAGGAATAATTACATGGACAATTAGGGTGTTATTTTAGGAGAATTTTGGTGGTGGAATTTCTGGAATCGAAGTTGGAATGGAGAAGATATGAATTATCGAAATTTATTGGCGAAACGCGAATGAAGATAAACTTGGAAATTATTTCTAGAAATTTGGATAAAGGAAATGAGTTGGAAATTATAGGGTAGGGTCTGGGGTGTACCTAGTTTATTTAGAAATTTTCTGGGAATTTTATGGAATATGAAAAATGGGTTTTCACTCCCCTGGGTACGCAGCTCGGGTGTACGCATCATTCTCTCTTGCTGCTGACGCGTGGGCCAGGGCTATGGTCAGGTTGGACTGACACTGTGCTTGCAGTCCTATGCACCGATCGATGGACCTGCTGCTGCTCCCTCCCTGGTTCTTGTGGACTGAGTGTACTCGGTGGGAAGAAAAGGTTGGGTGAAGTGCGGGTCCCTTGGGATGGGGTGGCATCCTCCCATTCGCTGTGTCAACGTGGAGGGAAAAATGTCGACATCCATCCTGGTGCTCAACGCTCGTCCTTGTCTCTGGCTCCGTTCCCGTGCGTGGTCAGTGGGGAGAGAAAAATGGAGAAGGGGAGGTGTGGGACCCAGGGGGCGATGTGGCGCCACCCCGTTGGCCAAGAGGAGGTAGTGGAGGGTGTCGTCATTTGGCACCCATCGTCCGTCTGTTCCCCTGCTCGTCCGTCCCTGTCTCTGTCTCTGTGCCCGTGCTTGGTCAGAGGGAATGAAAGAGAGATGAGGACGGAAGAAAGAAAGGGAGAGGGAGGAGGAGGAGAAAGGGAAATGGAAGGTAGAGCACCGGCAATGGCGCACGGTGGGGAGAACGCAGGGCAGCGCGCCGGGTGGAGCGCCGGGCGGCGGTTGCTCCGGGCGAGTGCGGCGTTCGGGGCGGTCGTGCCCACGGCGCCCCCAAGCTTTAGCTTGGTGTGGGCAGGAACGGCGCTTCCTGCTCTGGCGTTCAAGAGGTGGCAAGCAAAGCAGGGGAGGTGAAGAGGAAGAAGAGAGGAAAGGGGGACGGGGAGAGAGCAGTACGGCGGCTGCGCTCAGCTCTGGCGTTCTGGAGCAAGCCGAGCGAGGGAAGAGGTAGAGCGAGGCAGAGTAGAAGTGGAGGCGCGGCGTCCATCTCCTCGTGCCTGAGCTTGGTGGGATGCCCCTCGCCGGAGGCCATGGTCGGCCTTTTATAGGCGCGGCAAGGCGGTGAGCACAGTAGGGCGGTGCCGCACAGTGAGGCGGTTCGCCGGAAATATCTCCGGTGACCGTTGGAGCTCGGTGACAATGGAGATAAGGTCGGCCTTGAGCTGGACGACGGGATTTCCGGGGAGGGGATAAGGGTGGAGGAAAACGACAGGGAACAAGGGCGGTTCGGCACGGAAATATCTCCGGCCGGTGCTCTTCACGTGCTCGTATGGCGGCAGCAAGCTCGACGCGGTATTTCTGCTGATGGCGAGAGGTAGAAGACGCTGATGACGGGTGGGGCCCGTGTGTAAGTGTGTGTGAGGGAGAAGGAAATGGAGGTGGCTGTTGGGCTGCTTGCTGCGTATGCAGGTTGGGCCGAGCGGCCTTCTTTGGCCCGCGCGGGGTGGGAAAGGAGAGGAGGAAGGGAGAAAGGTGGCCACCGGGCTAGCCCAGTCCGAGAGAGGGAGAGAGGATTGAGCCCGAGGAGTCTTTCCCAATTACCAATTGCTTTTCAATTTTTCCCAGAAAATAAACTAAGGCACATTGGAATGAATTTAATTTGAATTTGAAAAGGTTTTGAAAGGTGGGTGGTTTAGATGTAACAAGGATAATTCAAGGAGCGTTTTGCAAGGATAGATCAAGGGAATTTAGGAGAGGAGTGCCAAGGAATTATGGAGAGAGATCAGGAAGAAAATAATTGGTGCCAAAATAAATTCTAGGAAGCAAACAAACACACAAGCAAGCATTCGAACAATCATTCGAGCAATCCATCAAACAATCAAACACATGATTAAAATGCATATGGTGAATTTTAATGCAAGAGTTTTGAAAAAAACATTTTTTTAAATATGGTTTTGGTGGAAAATAAAATAATCAAGTTTTAATTTGTTGTAAATTATAAAAAGTTTAAATTTTTAGTGATTTTTAAAATGATGCAAAAACACGGGTGTTACAAGTCTACCCCACTTAGAATGAATCTCGTCCCCGAGATTCGAGAAAATTAGAGAGAGAAACCGGAGAGGGAAGAAACTAGAGCGGAGGAGAGAAAGCTAATCGCGATTTCCTATTTATCTTACCGTACCATCATCCATCTTCCCGAGAGGCCTTCAGCCTTCTACCGATCCTTGATCCTGTGGGTTATCTTGTTGTGCTTCTTGTGGTCTTCTCGTAGTATCCAACTTCTTCTTCTGACAACTTCAAGCTTTTCTAGGGCTACCCCACTTAGAAAATTTGATTTTTGCGGTGTTCTCAAATTTTTGCATGTCACCCTTTTTATGCTTCTTCTCATAGTTATCATTCTGAACTGTATTGCTACCCCACTTAGATGGTTTAGTCTTCAATGATTCACCCCTTTGTTCTTGCTTCTAAGCTATCCGGCTTGTTCTTTCTAATTCTTCTAGCTTTATAGTGATAACATCCTTGTCTTAGTTTCTTTTGAGCAACAATCACGGTATCTTGAGGTTCCACTTTCGTCAAGAGATCTTCTCTTCTCATCTTCTTAGGATTCCACTTCTCATCTAGAATTCTTCTTCGTCGGTAACTTGTTCTTGACTTGTTTCCACCCTATCTGATTCATGGGGTCCGGGTCTACCCCACTTAGAAGATTTTGCCTAAATCCTCTATTATTAGATTGAGATATTTCTAGGCTGATACTGTTATGGCCTCTTGGCATATCATGTTCTGACTTATTTCCATCTCATACTGCCCTCATTTATTTAGCTGGCATTTCATGCATGAGTATGTCACTCCAGTGAGAAAAATCATGAATATTGCGGGACCATGATCACATTAATTCAAACATAGCGGGGGTTACAATCGTCAGGGGAGGAGGGAGGATGCAACTAGGCTACAAGTACATCTCCCTAAGATAACTAATCCACCTCGTCGAGTTGGGTGGATGCGATCCTGGGCGTCAGTCGTCCTTCTACTGAGCTGGGGTGTGGGTCGGCTTCTTTTCTTGGCAGTGGTTGAGTGAATGGAATGAGAGACTCGAAGTCGTAGGCCTCTGATGGTGGCGGCGCTGGGTAGACAGGGGTTCCTTCCAGGATGACGGGCTCTTGTCCGACCATGGCGGACATCCTTCTTCGGGGCTTGGTGACGAGGTAGGCGTCCTTCAGCTGCTGGGCGTGGTGGTCTCTGGCTTCCTTCAGGGCTTCAGCGAGAGTGGTCTCTTGGCTTTGGGCGGCGGCTACATGGGCTTGGGCGGCGGCGAAGTCTACTTGGAGCTTGCAGACGGAGATCTCGGCTTCAGTCTCCTCGTCGAGGGTCTTCATGCAGATGGTCACAAACTCCATGATGGGGTGATCCTTGTAGGTCTGGCGCAGGTGTCGTAGGGCTTGGCGGGCGGCAGCTTGGTAGGCGTCCGTGAAGCGAAATCCGGTGATAGTCATACTCCAGGCGTTGGTGATGTCGGAGAGGCCTTCACTCTTGGTGATGCAGATGGTGACCTCACAATGCTCGTTGCCATGCTTTTCATACGTGCGGCCTTCACACACTAGGCGCTTACGGGATGCCAAGTATTTGCATGGTCTTGCAGAGAAGCCGGGGAAAGCCCGGGGTGTTGATCCAGACTTCGGCCATTCTTGGCTAGGGGCTTGGTGGTAATGGCTTGTGGGTGGATAGCAAGAAGTATGGTTGTGAGAGGGAGACGAAAGGCTAGCAATGGGATGATTGGAGTAGGATGGTGAGTAACGGTGGAGGGGTACTCCTTTATACTTGAGTCGAGTGAGGCTTGCATGGGACGCTTTGACTGGTTTTTTTCAGGGGTGCGGTGGAAGGGAGTGGAGCGGTTGTGGGTTCCACTACACAGTGGGATACTGTGGCGGGGTGTAGCCTTGATGACCGTGCTATGATGGTGTAGCCTTGGTGATTGTACGGTGGCGGTGTAGTCTTGACGACTGTGCGACGTAGGAGTCGTCGAGTTGTAGTGTATATCCCGGGTGAGAGGGTGATTTCTTGGCCATATATATTTTGTTTTTCCTTAATAATTTTGCAAAATTTCTAGTGCCAGCATAATTCTTCAATTCAACAAGTAGCTTAACGTCTTTCATATGGTAGCGGACGCATTACAATGATATACAAGATTGTAAATCCAATGAGGGGAGGGATTAGGATAGCCAGAAGGGTAGCAACGAACACTTCTTCATCGGGGTCCATCGTATAGGCTTCAACTTCTGCTTCCGATTATGTACTTCGAACTCCTTGTTGTCTTCTTCGGCAATCTTCAGCTTGTATTCTAACTTCTTCTTGAAGTAATCCACTTGGTCGGCTCTTGATTAGTAGGATGGATGTGGGTGATTTTCGTTGATAGTAGGGTGATTGGGGGTGTTTTGGGTGACAGAAGGGGCAGCTGGGGCTTTTATAGGCGGTCGTTGGCAGAGTCGGGGGGTGAGTGCACGGCTGGGGCACGCGATCAACGGCGAGCATCGCGGCTACAGTGGCATCATGGGAGTCAGCAACGACAGCATCGGGCGTCGGTGCGCGGAGGGGACAGCACGAGCGGCGGTGGTGCGTGGTGTCGGCATGCGGTGGTGGTGCGTGATGCTGTGGGAGAGGACGGCGTAACAGTGACGGCATGCACGGTGCTCACGGCTTTCACAGTCGGTTTGCTGTGTACTATCCGGTGTCTTCACTGATAATTGCAGTAGCTTAACTAGTTGTTGATCTTCGTGTTGTCTTCTTGATAAATCTTCTTCTGATGGTGATTGTCTTTTTAATACTCTCGGGTGATGGTTACCTGCATGTTAGTTTAAAGTCTACTCTACGGGAAAGAGGGAATGGGAGAAAAATAGAAGGTAAGGAAAAGGATCTATTCCTAATAGATATAGGGAGGGAAGCAAAGCAAGGATGAGAAATCTATGGGGTATTTGTAACAAAAGCAAACAGGGTGCAAGAAAACAATCAAGGTTTGTCAAGCAAGCACGTACTACTTTCACGTAATCTATCTGTAGGAGCACTCCAAGTCTAAACTCTATGCCACTCTATCTATACTACTCGTAATTTTGAAAGGGATGAGAAGAGAGAAAAGGTTGTTTTTGAAATAGAGGGTCAAGGAGAGGTAAGAATCAAGGGTGAAAAGCAAGATTTTTAAAAATAGTTTTTAGAAAAAGCATTTCTAACTAAAGTCCAACCTAAGGGTTTGTCCTACAGGTCCAAGTATGGCTCGATACCACTCACATCGCCCCTAATTTTTAGGGTCCATCTTGTGCATCATATGTCAGTCCCCCTCGATCGAGAGTTTACACGCACAAGTACACAAGATTGATATCAAAAAGCATACTTTTATTGCTAATGGGAAAACATGATACATGGTTCGAGTTTACATAGCTTGGGCCATTGGCCTTATATTATTCTCAGAGTTCTAAGACAGCGGTCCTATATTATTATGGCTCCATTCCTACAGGCAACTTGGAGTGCGGACAAAACCCTAGCGTATTCCTATATCACATACATCGTAGTCCTAAGTGTAGTCCTAGCGTAGCTTCTTCGTGAAGTCGCGTGGCTCCGTCTTCATGTAGCTCCGGTGGTGTCCTATCCTTGGGTAGCTCCAGTAGTCCATCTTGGTGTATACTCTCGATCAGCTTCATCCTCGGATATACTCCCCGCAGCTTCTGTCTAAAAACATAGGGAGAAGGGGGGTTGAGTACATACGTACTCAGCAAGCCCTAACTTTGGGTGGATGGAGGTTAAATGTGTAGTAGTTTTAATTATAGGTTGGGCCCCGGTAGGGTATTCATCATCCTCACCAGTTCCCAAATTAAGTTATGGTTACCAAATCATTAATACATCTTACCGATTATCCATTGTTGTTGTAGTCTAATCATAGCGTCTCATCCCGGCATCTGCCCATTCCAAGGAGGTGGCTATTCGAATAGATTCAAGTAAAACTCTGCAGAGGTTGTACACTTTTCCCCACACGGTAATTACGATCCCTTCCACGGCCAATGGTTGGAAAAGAACTACCGAGATCTCGCACCCGAGAGTACGCGAAACTTAGGTTTCCATACACTTCCACTACGGGCGCTCGGGGGTGGGAAAAAGTTAAGCGGGGAAAACCACTCTTCTTCCTACGCCTAACCCGACATGGAAGCTCTCTCGCAAACCCATGCCCTCACACACTTTGTGGAAGATCACTTAGCATCCACACTTAGAATATATGAATATATGTATATAGCTAGCAAATGTGCACCCAACAATTTTACGTGGAAGATCACATAGCGCCCACGCCCAACCGCACCATGGAAGATCACTTAGCATCCTACGCCGTCTCCCCCGCTCTACCGTTTGCCTACACCGGCCCCCTAAGTGGAAATGTACTTCAACCTAACGGGGTGTGAGATCAAGACTACCCATATAGACGTGTGGTCGCACGAAATGTCACACGGGATGAATAAGAGACTATGAACCGGTCCTTAGGGGTGACTAGAACAGTATCTCCCCGACCCGGAGATATCCTTCAGAGAATATCCGCCAAGTAATCTACACCTAGATTACCCCTACCCGCTCCAAGTCATAGCATATATAGTCACTTTATCATGTTATTCCCTTATCATGTTATCACGATATCACATTATCTCATATGGTCCTTTGTAAATTAATTATTATATGAGTAAGATGGAAGGGTGGTAGAAAGGGGGAAATTAGGACTTGCCTCCACTTTCGCCGACGAGTATATCCAAGGGTCTTGATTCCTTCGCTCGGGCTCCAAAGTCCCGGTGTAGCGGTACTTCATCTTGGTGTGGTAGTAATCCTTCGAGACTTGATGTAGCCATGCTCCGTGGATCCACCGGTTCTTGTATCGCCTTCTAGTCTACGCGGTCTATTGCTTGACAAACAAGAGAGCTAAACCAAACAATGCACACACAACAGGCATAACTAAACAAGCAAGATCAGTCAAAACAAGGAGGGGGGTCCTAACGGGGTCGGTTGTAGGTGGTGGATGGGTTTATTCTAATTTTATCATTACCATGTGAACTTGAAATAAGAGGTAGGTAAAGATTATCTATCCAACAAGATGGCTCCTACGGGCCGGGTTAGTGTGGTGTGGTTATCTATGGAAAACCGACCATATTATTATCTCTCACTATTATGTGAACCCCGAAAGAAGAAAGCTTGACCAAGTCATCATAGACAGCCTTTGGCCTACTTCTATAGGTCCACTGGGGTTTGACGGGCTAGCTAGGAGGGTTTACGTGGAGATAGGGTCTTGGTGGTTAGGTATAGGCATACATACTTTTATACTCGCACATAGAGTTTAGGCTAGCTATAGATAGGTGGTGGCCGAGGTTAGTGGCATGTATGCGTATGCATATACGCCGAGGGTTAGGTTAGTGATGCATACGCACATGCATATGTATGCGCCTAGGGTTAGATTAGGATGAAGGGGGTGGAGGGTAAGGTTAGCCATACATAGGTATATGCCCGAGTATATATATAATTGTATATATACTTACCATGTATGTGTGCGCATATATACGGGGTTAGCTACTATTATGGCGAAAGGTTATCACTAGGGTTAACTATGGCGGCGTGGAGTTAGCCATGCATAGGCATATTTCCGGATGTATATATATGTTTCGTATCCACATACGAGATATGTCTATGCATATAGGTGGAAGGTGTGTGCGTGTGTGTGGGTATATCTATCGTCACATATACTATTTATCTATATCCTATCGCAAGTATATATATTTTGCGTGAGTGCAAATATATATTGTCTAATCGTATTTATCCACATATTTATATACTAAGTATCGTGTATATAAATATATGGACACATGCGGCTACGGACGATTATTTCTATGGTTAGCATTTATTAAATATAACGGTTAGCGCTAATTATAAAAAAGAAAGAGAAACAAACAATTATTACTAGAATTTAAATGGGCACCAAAAATAGGAATAATTACATGGACAATTAGGGTGTTATTTTAGGAGAATTTTGGTGGTGGAATTTCTCGAATCGAAGTTGGAATGGAGAAGATATGAATTATCGAAATTTATTGGCGAAAACGCGAATGAAGATAAACTTGGAAATTATTTCTAGAAATTTGGATAAAGGAAATGAGTTGGAAATTATAGGGTAGGGTCTGGGGTGTACCTAGTTTATTTAGAAATTTTCTGGGAATTTTATGGAATATGAAAAATGGGTTTTCACTCCCCGGTACGCAGCTCGGGTGTACGATCATTCTCTCTTCTTTGCCGACGACGCGTGGGCCGGGGGCTATGGTCGGTTGGACCGACACCGTGCTTGCAGTCCCTATGCACCGATCGATGGACCTGCTGCTGCTCCCTCCCCGGTTCTTGTGGACCGAGTGTACTCGGTGGGAAGAAAAGGTTGGGTGAAGTGCGGGTCCCTTTGGGATGGGGTGGCATCCTCCCATTCGGCCGTGTCAACGTGGAGGGAAAAATGTCGACATCCATCCTGGTGCTCAACGCCGTCCTTGTCTCTGGCTCCGCCTCCGCGCGTGGTCGGTGGGGAGAGAAAAAATGGAGAAGGGGAGGTGTGGGACCCAGGGGGCGATGTGGCGCCACCCCGTTGGCCAAGAGGAGGTAGTGGAGGGTGTCGTCATTTGGCACCCATCGTCCGTCTGTTCCCTCGCCGTCCGCCCCTCGCCTCTGCTCGTGCCCGTGCTTGGTCGAGGGAATGAAAGAGAGATGAGGACGGAAGAAAGAAAGGGAGAGGAGGAGGAGGAGAAAGGGAAATGGAAGGTAGAGCACCGCAATGGCGCACGGTGGGGAGAACGCAGGGCAGCGCCGGTGGTGAGCCGGGCGGCGGTTGCTCCGGCGAAAGCGGCGCTCGGGGCGGTCGCGTTCACGGGCGCCCCTGGGCAAGCTTTAGCTTGGTGTGGGCAGAACGGCGCTCGCCTCGGGGCGCTCAAGAGGTGGCAAGCAAAGCAGGGAGGTGAAGAGGAAGAAGAGAGGAAAGGGGGGACGGGAGAGAGCAAAGACGGGCGGCCGCGCCAGCCCGGGCGTTCGAGCAAGCCGAAGCGAGGGAAGAGGTAGAGCGAGGCGTAGTAGAAGTGGAGGCGCGGCGTCCATCTCCTCGTGCCTGAGCTTGGTGGGATGCCCCTCGCCGGAGGCCATGGTCGGCCTTTTATAGGCGCGGCAAGGCGGTGAGCACAAGAGGGGCGGTGCCGCACGCTGAAGCGTTTTCGCCGGAAATATCTCCTGGTGACCGCTGGAGCTCTGACAATGGAGATAAGGTCGGCCTTGAGCCGACGACGGGATTTCCGGGAGGGATAAGGGTGGAGGAAAACGATTGGGAACAAGGGCGGTTCGGCACGGAAATATCTCCGGCCGGTGCTCTTCACGCTTTCGTATGGCGGCAAAGAAGCTCGACGCGGTATTTCTGCTGATGGCGAGAGGTAGAAGACGCTGATGACGGGTGGGGCCCGTGTGTAAGTGTGTGTGAGGGAGAAGGAAATGGAGGTGGCTGTTGGGCTGCTTGCTGCGTATGCAGGTTGGGCCGAGCGGCCTTCTTTGGCCCGCGCGGGGTGGGAAAGGAGAGGAGGAAGGGAGAAAGGTGGCCAGCTGGGCTAGCCCAGTCCGAGAGAGGGAGAGAGGATTGAGCCCGAGGAGTCTTTCCCAATTACCAATTGCTTTTCAATTTTTCCCAGAAAATAAACTAAGGCACATTGGAATGAATTTAATTTGAATTTGAAAAGGTTTTGAAAGGTGGGTGGTTTAGATGTAACAAGGATAATTCAAGGAGCGTTTTGCAAGGATAGATCAAGGGAATTTAGGAGAGGAGTGCCAAGGAATTATGGAGAGAGATCAGGAAGAAAATAATTGGTGCCAAAATAAATTCTAGGAAGCAAACAAACACACAAGCAAGCATTCGAACAATCATTCAGAGCAATCCATCAAACAATCAAACACATGATTAAAATGCATATGGTGAATTTTAATGCAAGGGTTTTGAAAAAAAACATTTTTTAAATATGGTTTTGGTGGAAAATAAAATAATCAAGTTTTAATTTGTTGTAAATTATAAAAAGTTTAAATTTTTAGTGATTTTTAAAATGATGCAAAAACACGGGTGTTACAATAGCAATAGGTGTAAGCACAACTAGCACACCAGATAGATTGAACAGATTAAACAATATGAACAATAAGATTATATCACAGTAATAATACCTGCTGTTCGTAGATGACGGCGTGATGGAAAGGTTCCCGGCTACGAAGTCAAGATCCTCCGTGTCGCCAGCCACAATCGCCGATCACGGGCGGGGGAGAGCTCGAAGAAGCCGACGATGAAGACGACGCCGAGACGTAGCGCCTCCCCGCCCTCGATGGTAGATGAGCCGTGATGAAAATTGGGAGCGCCGCGTGAAGAGCGCTTCCCAAAAACCTTATTCACCTTCTCGCGGTGCGGGATCGCAAAGACGACGGTTCCTCCGAGACCTGCTCCAACGCCGCCAAAAACCTTACCGCCTTCTCCTGTGCAGGATCGCAAAGACGGGCGGTTCCGAGACCTGCTCACCCGTCCGCCGGTGCACACGAACGATCGGGCTGAGACTCGCGACGGCGGCATAGAAGTGAGAAGAGGAAAATATTGATTTATTACTTTAGGATTTTCAAATTGAAACTCTTGTTTGCAGTTTTTGTGTATCTTTTCCCATGAGGCTTGGCACATATATATATATATATATATATATATATATATATATATATATATATATATATATATATATATATATATATATATACAGGGAGAAAAAAATCCCTACTTTCACATCAACTAGCAATACGGTACTATTGATGTTGCACCTTTCCACCTCTTCTCTTGGGCTTAAACAATAAAGCCTATTAGCGAATACAAATATTAGGTCTTTGAGATTTATTAGGAATTTCTGAATTATTATTGGGCCAAGCCCATATACATAAATTCCTCCACCTATGTTGTTGGAGAAGAGAGACTAGGAAAGGAGATTAACTCATTGCTTGGTAATTCTCATTGTGCCTCTCTGCTTACATAGCCATTTGGCTGGCTAATTCCTCCTCAAATCTCTCTCAATCACTCCCTAGGTTTCTAAATTACCACCAGCTAATGGTGTGCCCAAATTGACAGCAATTTAGCCACTTTCCTGGCTTGCTGTCACAGCTTTCTTTTGTCCTATAGGTGAACCTCTTTCCTCACATGACAGTATTTATAATTAAATAAAGTTCTGTAATTTGCAAAGTGAGATGTCAGTGGGATACTTTGAACAGGTTTTAATTTGCCCCCTTTGGAGCAGC